>JAYKKT010000091.1:15932500-16480000 GCA_036023115.1 Brasenia schreberi | reverse complement strand
GAGATTGGTAGTAGCAATTCACTAGCACCTAGCAGGGGAAAGAGGGTTGCAGTAGCTGAAGACTTTGGAGGTGGCAGAAGAGGAAGTTCAGGAATTGCTAACATTGGTCCAGGATACAGGATGCCCTCTTATCAGAAGTTGAGAGGGAAGATATTAGATCAGACTGTCATTGAAGTGCAGCAATATTGTTCGACTTTGAGACAATCGTGGAAGGAAACGGGATGCATTATCATGACAGATGGATGGACCGATAGGCGAGAAAGGACATTGCTAAACTTTCTTGTATATTGTCCTAAAGGACTCATGTTTTTGAGATCTCTAGATATGTCAGAGGAGAGACACACTGCAGAGATCCTACGACAGGAATTTGATAAGATTATACAAGAGGTTGGGCTAGAGAATGTAGTTCAATTGATTACAGATAATGTAGCTAACTACAAAGCAGATGGGAAGGAGTTAGCTGATATTTATGGGACTTTCTACTGGACACCATATGCAACCCATTGTTTAGATCTCATCCTCGAGGACATTGGTGAGATGGATGAAATAAAGGCAGCAACTGAGTGTTGCCAAGATATTACAAAATTCATTTACAACCATGCATTTGTTTTGTGTATGATGAGGAGATATACAGAAGGTGTAGAGCTTCTTCGCACAGCTGCAACTCGGTTCGCAACAAACTTCTTATCTGTACAGAGTATTGTGAGACAGAAGCAAGCTTTAAAGAGAATGTTTTCCTCAGATGAGTGGCAACAATTTGCATAGTTGCCTCAAAACAGAAGAAATAGAAAGTTTAATGAGATTGCAGAAACAGTTTTTAGAAGTTCATTTTGGAATTCATGTGTCATATTATTGAAAATTACTTGTCCTTTAGTGAAAGTTTTGAGATTGGCTGACAGCGAGGAGAAACATCTATGGGCTACCTTTATGAAGCCATGGATAGGGCAAAAGAAGCCATCAGAAATAACTTTAATGAAAAAAAGAGAGATTATGTGCCCGTGTGAAAAATAATTGATAGTAGATGGAATAAACAATTGCATCAGCCTATTCATGCAGCAACCTACTATCTAAACCCATCATTCAGGTACTCAGCAACCTTCAAAAGGGACGGTGAGGTTAATCGAGGAATCATTGAATGTATCGACAGATTAGTCCCTGATGAGAGCATAACAGATGCGATACATCGAGAGATGGAGATATATGATAATGCTCTTCACTTGATGGGTTTGCCTGTTGCATTTCGCAACCGCAGTACGATGCGTCCAGGTAAATTGTTTATTTTCATATTTAAGTTTCATCTTACGTTATTGTGGATTATGTTTTTAATGTTTGTCTTTTTCTACAGATGTTTGGTGGAACAGGTTTGAAACTGATTGTCCAAACCTTATAGATTTTGCAGTGAGAGTCTTAAGCCAAACCTTTAGTACAACAGGTTGTGAAAGAAATTGGAGTGTTTTTTAACACATTCATACAAAGAAGCGCAACAGGTTGGAACACAAAAGACTAAATGATTTAGTTTATATTCGTTGTAACATGCGCCTTCGTGAAAGGTAATGTTGTATTACTTTCAGATTTTCAATTCAATATTGTTTAACTTCAGTCTTCAATTGTTAATATTATTTACCAATTGTTTATCTTTGTTTGTCGTAGGTAATTAAAAAAGTTAAATAGAGAAGAAAGTTAGTTCGATCCAATAAGTTTGGATAATTTTGATATATTAGAAGATTGGGTTATGGAAGACACTGAAGAAAATGCCCTCCTCACTGAAGAAAGCGTTGCTTGGATTAATTTGGAAGGAGCGCAACAACAACATCAAGGAGATAGAAGAATTTGATTTTCAAGAAGAAGATGTTGCTGATGATAATGATGAGGATCTGCAACAAGGAGAAGATAAAGATTATTTAGTTGATGATCCTGATTATAATTTGTAAAATGTAACTGTGTCTGTAATCTGTATTTTATTTTTTGGATTCAAAATATGTAAATTTGGATGCAATTGTTCAATATTGAATGCTCAATCTATACTAAACTTACAATATATGAATTTAAAGCAATTACTAGATTTTTTCTGAAGTTTTTTTATTTTTTTCGGATTTTTATTGATTTTTAATTATTTTTTGCATTATTTTAATATTAAAGTACGATACGATACGATACGCCCGTATCGTGGAGCCCAGCGATACACGATACGATATGCATCAGACAACACTGGGAAGTGATGTTCTCAGTTATAGAAACAAACATATGTACATTCTACAAATGTATGTGTCAAGCCTATAACACCTCCATATTATGATCTAAAGTGATAAGTGGCTCCATATAAACAGGAGTGTGCTTTTTGTACCGTAGACACTTATAGGACTGCTTGCTTATTTACTAAACTTGCATGCATTAAGTCGAAGCAATATAATGAGAAATTTGGTTTCATTCATCTAGATTTAGTTGAACAAGAACGAAACAATTGATGAAGGAAACATCACCTACCAAAACATCGAGTAGTGTTTGTTGGTCCAGTCCGCTTCTATCAGCCAAAACCAATC
Organism: Brasenia schreberi; assembly: GCA_036023115.1. NCBI lineage: Eukaryota > Viridiplantae > Streptophyta > Magnoliopsida > Nymphaeales > Cabombaceae > Brasenia > Brasenia schreberi. The sequence continues at coordinate 16,477,460 of JAYKKT010000091.1, read as the reverse complement.
CCTCTGCAAATGCACTCATCATACTGCAAAAATATTATGATAGGATACTTCATTAATTCATTACTTAATAGCATGCAGGCATTATCAAATTACCTTTTTGATTTTTCATTAGTGATGTTTTAAACAAGTTGCTGTTAGGCATTGAACTAGCAGAACAAAAACATGGAATTGCACAACCATTCCTCCTCCTCCTCCACCCCACCCCCTCCCCTCTCCCTTCTCTCTCTCCCTCTTGAGAACCAAAGGAAGTGTTGGTTTTTCTTCGAAAGGCAAGTGGAGTTAGGCTGTGACACTCGAGTCAGATCAGGCAGCATTGGCCCCGACCTGGACCCAGAGACCCGCATGGGACCTGACCAAGGATCCCTGTTCGACAGCCACGATAGTAGCTGTGTGGGTTTACAGGAGGCTACCGCAGAAATGCGGTGGCTGCAGAGTGTGTAAAGGAGGGTGAGAGGGGCGAGAACAAGAGGGAACCATAGAAAGAAAGGGAGAGATCAAGGAACCAGAGGGAGGAGTGTTGTGCGTCGAGGGCATGTCGAAGTAGATATATTTTTTCTTTTTTGTTTTAGATTTTCAACATAAAAATCTGGCAAACCGCCGCTCGCCGGTGACGGTTCTATGAGGGAAAAGAACAGTCATGAGTCTAGTCCTTATGTCTTTAGTAGGTCGGAAACACCATCAGAAACTTGGACATAGTAGGTCGGAAACACCATCAGAAACAACACATTTTGATCATGAACAGTAATTCGGTTAGGGAGTGTCATGGCCTTCCACTATCATATCGTGTCATGCCATATCAGACACTATAGTGTGATGGTTATGTGTTTTGAGATGATATGGTCCAGGTCGGATCCACAATGAGTTCAAATAGAATAACCGAAATTGAATTCGGATTCTTATTGGATCTAGACAAACCCAAAACAAATCCAAATTGAGTTCTTGGGTCAAGATATTTGAAATTCGATTTCAACAGGGTTTAAACAGCTGAAACCATAATCAAATGTAAAATATTAAGATTATGTTTTTATCATGATTTATGGATCAAATCAAGGTGATTTAGACAGATAATCATCGTAGAATTTGAATCTGTATACAAGCGACAACTAGGTGTATGTGTTTCCTTTTTAGACACATGCTAGATATAGTTTTGATTGATTTTAAATGAACCATATGGTTATGAACTATTATGTAAATGCCTTGAAATAATTATTGACTTGGTATTAGGAATTGCTTTATTATCTGCACTGATGCATTGCATGTATGACATAGTTCAAATGAATATTATTGGATATGAATACACTCACTTGATAGTGGTATAAGATTTGGTGGATGGTCGTATCCAGTAGTGCTAAGTGTTAACTCATGATCTCAATACGTGGGTTGAAATAGCAGTCGACATGGAGTTATGGTTCGTAATCCCGATTGTCGGGAGTTGTATCATCGGAATAGAAGGGTTACGGATTCTTAAATGGATGTGTTGAGTAATGCTAATCTTTTGGCTACTTTGTTGGTTATACGTGCTCAATTGCTTGCATATTGGATTTGGATATATGATTTTGATGCTTAATGATAAAATATAATATAAACCATTGTAAATGGATCGACACTAGGAGATGTCTTAGATGATTGGATATGACTTGAGGTTTGTTTATATAATTGTGTGAAAGTATGACCTTACTGTGAGAATATCACTTTGAGTGTCTTCACAATGACTGTTGTAGTCGACAAACATGAATCATCACCTAAGTGCTCACTTGAGATCTATCACATCCCTCTCTTTGCATTGGCAACCAATCAATAGAATGCAACAAATAGAAGAAAATCTTTATTAAATAGCTAAATAAACCATACAAAATTAGTCACACAAGGCTTAACGTTTATTTAATATAAGGTAAGTATTTATAAAGAGAAAGATAGATGAGTATGAGTGAAAGCTACCACCATTAAGTTATTGGTTGCTGAAGATAGCCTTGTTAAAATGTATTTTATGTTTATTTTAAATGTAATTTATATTTTTATGTAATTTAAAATGGGGTCATTTTGGCCCTAGAACAAGGGCTAGGGCCATTCGTGAAAGAGAAAGAGAAAAACCTAACAAAAAGAGAAAGAGAGATGAGTGAAAGCTAATATCCAATGATGCAAAGATGCAACTTATTATCTAACAAAAAGTCTACATCATAAAAAAAGGTCAATCAATCAATATGTTAAATATCATAAAATGAGTATCCCATACCTAACAAAGGCTCGAGTATGGATTCAAGACGTATCCCATACCTAACACAAAACGAGTCTGGATCTAGGATCAGATCCACGACTCGACTGTATATCAATGCATCCCCGTCTCTCTCTGCCAAACACAAATGACAAAAACCCTCTCTCTCTCTCCTTCTCATGCCCTCTCTCTATGTTCAACAAAGAGACCATCTCTCTCTCTCACCTCAATAAATATCAACTATTTTGTGTATGTGCATGAGGTTGAATCAACTGCTACTCTTTTCCTTCCTTTCTCACTTGTATATCCTCTATAAATAAGAGCTCTCTCCTCAATAAAGATCATGTTGTCTAACATAACTTTTGTTTGTGGTTTGACTATTTTGTTCTTTAAATTCTTGTGTTCTTGGCGTGTGACATCCATATTTGGGCTTTGATATCTTGGTGATTTGACGAATTACAACTTCGGCGATTCAACCTCGGACTATCAACAATTATTTACAACATGGGCCATTTTATTTTTGCATAAAATGGAAAGCAAAAATGAATATTTTAAATGCATTTTTAACCTGAAATGCTATCAAAGTTGGGATAGGACTATGAAAAAGTTTTTTTTTGTTTAAAGATTTTTGAGATTATATTGATGGTACAATCGAAAAACCAATTTTAGATATTGAATGCTTAAATGATAATGATGTTGTTAAGACACGTGAAAAATATAAGAAAGATCTAAAGAATTGGAAAAAGATGAATGTTAAAATAACTTTGATTATTTGTCAAAATGTAAATGAAAAACTTAGAAATAAAATTAGTCTTTTTGAAAGTGCTTTTGAAACTTGGGAATATTTGAAAAAGATTCACTATCAAGATGACTATGTCTTTCAAACAAACAAAACAAACAAACAACAACTAAGCCTTTTCCCATACTAGACGGGGTCGGCTACATGGATTCTTTGTTTCCACAGATCCCTATCGTGTGCCATGTTAGCAGTTAACTCCCAATAAGCTAGATCATTCTTTATTGTTTCTTTCCAACACTTTTGTGGTCATCCTCTACCTCTTTTAATACTTTCCAAATTTAGTTTTTCTAACCTTCTTAGAGGTTCTTCTTTTGATTTCTTTCTATATGTCCAAACCATCTTAAACGATGTTCTCTCATTTTATCCTCTATTGGTATCACTCCTAATTTGTTTCTAATAACCTCATTATGTATACGGTCTTTTCTTGTATGACCACTCATCCATCTCAACATCTTCATTTCTGTCACAGACATCTTTTATACATGTTGATGATTAACTGCCCAACACTCAGAACCATAAAACATGGCAGGCCTAATTGCTGCTCTATAATATTTACCTTTTAATTTTAATGGTATCTTCTTATCACAAAGAATACCTGATGCTCCTCTCCATTTTAACCAACCAGCATTAATTCTATGTGTAATATCTCCATCAATTCTTCCATCACTTTGAAAAATTGACCCTAGGTATTTAAAACTTTCCTTTTGGGGAATGCAATGTGTGCCAATTTTAATTTCTATATCCTCTGAAGTAGCCAAATGATCAAACTTACATTCCATATATTCTGTCTTTGTTCTACTAAGTCAAAGGCCTTTGTTTTCTAATGTTTATCTCCATAGTTCCAATTTTCTATTAACTTTTTCCTTAGACTCCTCCACTAATACAATGTCATATGCAAATAACATACACCAAGGTACTTTATCTTGAATATGTTTTGTTAACTCATCCATCACCATTATAAACAAGTATGGACTTAAAGTTGATCCTTCATGTAACCCAATATTAACTTCAAAGAAGTCTGTCGTTCCTTCTTGAGTCCTCACACATGTTTTTGCACCATCATACATGTCTCTTATAAGGTTAATATATGTCAATGGGATACCTCTTTTTTCCAAAGTTCTCCAAAGAACCTCCCTCGGTACCCTATCATAAGCTTTTTCTAGATCAATAAATATCATGTGAAGGTCTTTCTTTTTTGCTCTAAAATGTTCCATAAGACGTCTCAAAAGGTGAATCGCTTCAATAGTAGATCTACCTGGCATAAATCCAAATTGGTTCTCTATTGTACTTGATACTTGTCTTAACCTACATTCGATAATTCTTTTCCATGATTTCATAGTATGACTCATTAACTTGATACCTCGATAATTCGCACAATTTTGAATGTCTCCCTTCTTCTTATATACGGGTATAAGTGTACTTGCTCTCCATTCCTCGGGCATCTTTTGGTTTTTCCATATTTCATTAAATAGTCTTGTGAGCCAAGTGATTCCTATTTCTCCTAGTATTTTCTAAACTTCTATAGGAATATTATCTGGTCCTACCGATTTACCACTCTTCATATGTTTAAGAGCCTCTTTGACTTCATTCTTTTGAATACGTCGGTAGAAATTATGGTTTATATACTTTTCTGACTTGGCTAAATCTCCTAAATTAATACTAACATCTTTATTTTCATTAAAAAGATTATAAAAATAGTTTTTCCATCTATTTCTTATATCATCATTTGCCACTAGAATTTTTTCATCCTCGTCTTTTATGCATCTAACATAATTAAGATCTTTAGTTTTCTTATCTCTAGCCCTAGCTATCCTAAAAATATCTCTTTCACCCTCTTTTGAGTTGAGTTTTTTATATAAGTCCTCCCAAATCTTAGTTTTTGCTTCACTAACGACCTTTTTTGCTTTCTTCTTTGCTTTCTTATAAGCTTCTAAAGTTTCACTAGTTTTCTTAGCATAATGTAATTTGTAACATACCCTCTTTGCCTTGATTTTGTTTTGTACTACTTCACTCCACCACCAAGCTTCTTCTTGTACCGGTACACCTCCCTCAGATACCCCTAACACATCTTTCGCCACTTTCCTAATATGTATAGCCATATTGTTCCACATATCAGAGGGTGTGCCAACATAATTCCAAACATCTCCTTGAAGGACTTTCTGTTTAAATATATCTTCTTTCTCGCTTTTGAGGTTCTACCATTTAGTCCGAATAGCTCGATGCACTCTTTTCTTCTTTGTCCATTTTTTTATTTGTAAATCCATAACTAAAAGTTGATGTTGGGTGGTTAAGCTTTCTCCTGGAATTACCTTACAATCTTTACAACACGCTCTATCTTTTTTTTTACAAATAAAGTAATCAATTTGTGTTTGTGATAAGCCACTTTTATAAGTAATTAAATGTTCATCTCGTTTTTTGAAGATTGTATTGACTATAAAGAGATCAAATGACATAGCAAAATTTAAAATCTCCCTACCTTCCTCGTTTATATCCCCATAACCATAGTTTCCATGAATCCCTTGATATCCTAATGCCTCTTTACCGACATGTCCATTGAAATCTCCTCCTAAACAAATCATCTTCCTTTGTGGAATCTTTTGAAACACCTTATCTAACTCTTCCCAAAAAACTGTCTTTATACTATCTTCTAGTCCTACTTGGGGTGCGTAAGCCCAAACTATATTCAAAACCTCTGCTCCTAACACTAATTTCAATGTCATGATTCAGTCACCGTATCGTTGTATGTCTACTACACTCTCCTTTAAATCTTTATTTATGATAATACCAACTCCGTTTCGGGCCTTTTCTTTACCTGAGTACCATAATTTAAAACCTGTATCCTCTATCTCCTTTGCTTTTTCTCCAACCCATTTTGTCTCTTGTAAACATAGAATATGAATTTTTCTCCGAATCATAGTATCTACCACCTCCATTAGCTTACCCGATAATGTTCCGATATTCCAAGAACCAATACGAATCTTATTATCTTCCAAATTAATTTAATGGAAAGAATGGTAATGCTTAAACAAGGGAATTTAAGCATTAGATACTATCACAATGAGTTTTCAGAATTATGGACTCAATTTAGAAGTTTTGATAAATTTGAAAAACTTCAAAAAATACATGAATTTCAAAAGTTTTTCGATAATCAATAAATTTTTTGTTTATATGCGGTTTAGGAGATGATATTGAAAACATAAGATCAAACTTAATACATAGAAAACCTATATCAAAAGGAGATTCGTTTTTTACCGATCTTGTTATAGAGGAAACAAGATTAAAAAGGATAAATGTTGCAAAAAAAATCATTCTTGCCGCCTCTAAACCGAGAGCTAATATGAAGGTGTACAAGGTCCCACATGTGAAAAACTTCGAAACGACCAAGAGAAAAAATAAACAAGAAACCCATGGGACCATGGCCAAACAAGGACACCATATTTCACTATTGCAAGAAAAGTGGGCATATCAAAACCACTTGCCCTCTTATTCGAAAGAAATTTGGAAATGTGGGAGTTATAGAAAATAAAGAAGGAGGAGCCTTGTCTAACATCAAATATTATATAGAAGAAATGTTTAAAGAAAAGGCAAATATTTTCAAAAACGCTCTCTCAACTTCTAAAGGTATGTCTTGGTTTTTAGATTCGAGTGCTTCTTTTCATATAACTCATTGTGATGAATCCTTAAATGAATCTCATGATATTTTTGTAAAGCATGTTTTTACGGTCGATGGTACAAAACTTGAAATTGAAAAGTAGAAAATTTTAAAAAAGATAATTTTAAAATTCAAAATGTAACCTTTATACCTAAACTTAATTTAAACTTACTCTCAGTTGCTCAAATTTGTGATAATGATTGTATAGTCATTTTCTCATTCAAGCATTGTATGGAGCATGATCACCTATCGAAGAAGGTGATTGATGAAGGCCATAGAGAAAGTGGACTATACAAAATTAATTGTTTAGTTATGCCAAATTTTGAATCTCATAATGTAGCCCAATATGCTACTCTTTGGCATAAACGACTTGGACATTTGGATATGCATAAATTATGTAATTTTCTTTTGTTAAAAAAAATTGGGAAACAAAAGTTTGAATGTAAATAATGTGTTCTTCGAAAATGCATTATCTTTCTTTTGAAAAAAGAAATTATGTACTAAGCAAAGCTTTTAAATTAATACATTATAATGTTTGGGGTCTTGCCCTTGTTGTTTCTAAGGGAGGAGTTTAATATTATGTGATATTTGAAGATGACTTTACTCACTTTACTTTGATATATCTCTTGAAATACAAATCGAAAATATTTCAAAAGTTTGTGACCTTTTGCAACATGGTTAGAAATCAATTTGGCTCCACTATTAAGATTTTTAGATCTGACTCAAGAGAAGAATATATGTCAAATGAGTTTCAAAAGTTTGTTGAAACCAATGAAATTCTGCATAAAAAATCTTGCACCACCCCTAAACAAAATGGCTTGGCTGAGAGAAAACATAATCACATTATAGAAACATGTCGAACTATGTTGATTGCTAGTAATGTCCCTAAGTTTTTATGAGCAGAAGCTACTCTTAGTGGTGTATATCTTATTAATAAAATGCCTTCAACCAAACTTTTTTCTTTTGAAAAACTATATAATCTTTCTCTTTATTATGAAAGACTTAGAGTTTTTTGTACAAATGTTTTGTTTATACCGATAAAAATGATAAAGTGTCTCCTACGACCATTTAATGTTTATTTCTTGGTTATGCCATAGACAAAAAAGGTTACAGATGTTTTGATCATGTTAATGATAAACTGTATATTTCTAAGGATGTAAAATTCTTTGAAAATGATGCTTACTATAATATTAAATCTTTCGAAAGTTCTAAATCATCTTTATCTCAAAATTTATTTAATCTAGAAGAAGATGATGACTATGGCTCTAAGATATTCCTCTTGAGTCTGGTAATGTTCAAAATGAAATTGTTGACCCTCAACCCATCATTGAACCATTTTCCTTATATTACACTAGACAACATAGAGAATATGATAACACATGTCTATAACCCAAAGTTTCAAAACCTCCTCCATATTTTGTTTCTTATGAATCTTTTCAACCTCAACGAAAACATTTGATTGCAACTCTTTATTAAGTTAAAGAACTCAAATTTTATCATCAAGCTAAAGGTATTCAAGAATGAAAAGATGTTACGAGGGATTAACTTAGAGCCTTAGACAAAGCTCAGACATAGATTGTTGTACCCACGCCTAAAGATAAGAAGGTTATTGGATGTTGACGGGTCTATAAAATTAAAACTCATAGCAATGGTCATATTGAGAGATATAAGGTCAGATTGGTTGCAAAGGGTTATGCCCAAGAATATAAAATTGATTATGATGAAACATTTGTTTTGGTTGCTAGAATGACTACAATTAGAATTCTTATAACTCTTAGTGCCACTAAAAATTGGGATATATATCAAGTTGATGTTAAAAATGCATTTTTGAATGGTTATTTGACCGAAGATGTTTATATGACTTCCTCTCTCGGTTTTAATGTTTCCAAGGATCATATTCTTAAACTGCAAAGAGCATTGTATGAATTGAAACAAGCTCCCAAGGCTTGGTTTGATCGATTTAAAAAATTCACGCATCTGCATAACTTTATATCTTGTTATACTGACATTGCTTTGTTTGTACGAAAGACAGATGCAAATATTATTATATTGCTCTTATATGTGGATGATATGATCATCACTGGGAGTGATAAGTAGGGATCGAAGAGGTTAAACATAAACTTCACCAGGAGTTTGACATGAAAGACTTAGGCCTTCTTAACTACTTTTTAGGCATTCAAATTACTAGAAACAATTGTAGTTACTTTATGTCTCAGACTAAATTTGCAAATGATATAATTAAAAGGTCAGGTATCACAAACAACAAAATCGTGGACACTCCCGAAGTTCTTGGTACTAAGTTAAGATTCACTGATCGAGAAAAATTAGATGACCCCACTCCCTATAGATAACTCATAGGTGCTCTTACCTATCTCACTATTACCTGACCCGATATCTCTCATGCAGTTCATACAACTAGTCAATTTCAGCAAGCACCTACCTCTGTTCATATGAGTATTGTTTTGCTCATTATTCGATATGTCAAAAACTCTACAAATAAGGGGGCCATCTTAACTTCTTCTTCGTCTTTTAATTTATCTGTGTATACAGATGCTGACTTGGGTGAAGATGTCAACAATAAATACTCTATGACTGATTTTTGTATTTTTTAGGTGAGTTACTAATCTCCTGAAAGTGTAAAAAGCAACAAAAGGTATCACTCTCTTCGACCGAAGCAGAATATCGAGCCATGGCTACCGTTGCTATAGAAATTTCTTGGATTACAACTGTTCTGTGAGATATGGGCGTTACTTCCCAACAACCTGACACTATGTATTGTGACAATAAAAACGTCATATACATTGCCTCCAACAACACCTTAAATGAACGGACGAAGCATATTGAGATGGATTGTCATTTTGTTCATGAATAATGCTTATAAAAGAAGATAACTTTGTGTTATGTCACATCAAAAATACAACTAGCTGACTTCTTCACCAACTCTCTCTACTACTCGTTTTTATTTCTTGTTAGACAAACTTTTGGTATATACACCGTAAATTTGAGGGGTGGTGTTAAATGTAATAGTTGGATGACCGTTGGTTAGTGCCTCCAACGGCTATGCGGCCAACACTTGCAGCTGAATCAGTTGTTGTTCTTTTCCTTCCTTTCTCACTTATATATCCTCTATAAATATAAGCTCTCCTCAATAAAGATCATGTTGTCTAGCACAACTTTTGTTTCTGGTTTGACTATTTTGTTCTTCACGCTTGTTGTGTTCTTGGCATGTGACATCCATATTTAGATGCTTTGATATTTTGGGGATTTGACAAATTGCAACTTAGGCGATTCAACCTTCGATTATCAACAATTATTTACACAATTCTGCTGAACTCCTCCATTGTCGCCTCTTTCCACCTCTTCCCACAACCCAACATATGAAAGAAAAGAAAGGGTGGGAGGAAGAAATCCATGAGAAGTTTGGGAGGTAGAGCCTCTAACAGGAGTAGGAGGAGCCATACGAAGCAACACAAATTCACTCAAGGTCTTCCATGGACAATAGTTGAACGAGAGAGTCTTGTGAAGCCTGATGTGAAAGAGAGACCAGCATGTAAGCAGTGGCGATGGGAGCCATTCTTCCTCTTTAATGACACCATCCGTGCCAACATCGCCTACAACAAGCACGACTCTCCAATCACCGAAAGTAGATTCATGTCCGCACTGCCAAGGAATACAACATGTGGGTGGGTGAGCGCGATAGTCAAAAGCAACACATCGCCATCGCATGGGCCATTAACCATTCGGGGCACTGATGTCATTGTTGTTGTTAAGAACAGTGACATCGACGAGCAAGGGAAGCACGAAGCGCTCATTATCATTAAAGACGACCTCTCTAGTTCAGGCAGATGCCATGAGTAGCTCTATTAGGCTCTGATACCATGTTAGAATATCAACACATTGAGTGTCTTCACAATTATTGTTGCAGTCGATAAACATGAATTAGCACCCTTAAGTGCTCACTTGAGGTCCATCACAACCCTCCCTTTGCATCGGCAACCAATTAATATAATAACAAGCAACAAATAGAAGATCTTTATTAAATAGTCAAATAAACCATACACAATTAGCCACACAAAGCTTAATATTTATTGAATACACGATAAGTATTTATAGAGAGAAAGAGAGAGGAGTGAAAGCTAGCAACATTCAAATAATCTCCATAGCTCGAACACCGTATGCGGTGTCTCCCAATCCACGATGGCCCTCACCTTCCGTGGGTCCATACGCACCTCGCCACCCCCAATAATGTGTCTGAGAAAGGTGATCCGCCTCCACGCGAACTCGCACAACTAGAAGTGAGCATAGAGAGAATGCTCTCATAGGCAGCTTAATATGGTTGTTAAAGATGGCCTAACGGCTAGTAAAGTAGCCATTGGGCCCCCTAGTGGCCTTGATGTTGAAGGTCTGACCCTCATGGCCTGGGGCCACTACCTGTGTGGTTTTTGAAAACTATTGCCTTAAAGACCCAAGGGATAAGATTTGTAGTTTGTCAAGGTCTAAGAGGTGATTAGCATGTTTGATGGCTATTGGAGGCCACAAATTGGGACAAGAAGAGGAATTGAGAATCTCCAACAACGTAGTTATGATTAAACACGATAGTGGTCCTGATATCAAAATTAAATTGGTATTATTGAGGTGTGTTTAATTATACATGCATGTTGATTTGAACTATGATATAGATTTTAATCATCTTATATGATGTATGATATGAAACATTCATGTTTTCAGTGTTCTATGGCTGCAGAGATATTACATCCATTTACAAGCATAGTTGTTGGTGCTCCTATTTTATAATATTACAGGATCCTGTCACGAGAGGCGGTGAGAGGATCGTGGAGGTTGTAGCATCGGGGACAATGCACCAACATGAGCATGGTATAGATAGATTACAAATAGTTTCATTGTTTTAGTTTTAGTTTTAGTTGTATCACCACATGTACTTGAAATTTGATTATAAATAAATAAATAAATAATGACTATATTTTCATTTTATTGGGTTATGACACCATTGAATAGTAATGGTCCATGGAATTTGGCCATGTGGCATGAACATGCTCTATGTCCATGTCGAACGAACGAGTTCTTTGGAGCGTTACATGAGCATATACCCCTACCAGATGTATCACTATAAAAAAAATGATGCACTAATTATGAAAGATATGGGAACCAGTCGAGAAGATGATGCTTCCAGGATTTTCTCACGCCCAACTTGGCTAGTTTGGCCAAATAGATTACTTAAATTTTTTATTGGCACTCATACTATACAAGAGTTGAGTGCATCAGGAGTGCTCCATCAGTGGCATCGACCTTCCAATACTGCTTTCAGAGGATTAACCAGATCAGCTTGTAAAATTTCCTCTGTGACACAGTTAGGTAGGTCGATCAGTTGGAGAATAATACCCCGGTTGTTCCCTTCTTGTCTAATGTCTCCTTCCTTGGAGAAGCATCCTAAATATACAGAAAGTTTCAACAACTATCTAGTACTACATCCCATATACCAGCATAAGGTATATGCTGGTATATACCTTATGAGTAGAAATGGCTAGGAAGTTCACAGAGTGTCTGTCAACCTATGATACTTGAACACTCACATGAGTGTCAAATATGCATCTCTCTTTCGCATATATGCATATATATATACATGTGTGTATGTGTATGTGTGTGCGTGTGTACGTTTATATGTATATATAAGAAATGTGAAGGTCCTCCTCGATGACATACTCCCATAAACCTTTTTCGACAGGGATTTATTACAGATGGTAGGGTGGACCAAAAACCTATTAACAAATAGAAACACATTCCTACTAGTTCCCAAAAAGTTGATTCCTATCAAATTTTGAGTACACCTATTCTCAAAATATAAGTACTTAAGAAATTCATGTGAGCGAAACGTCTCAATTATCCTCAGTCAGACATATAACTACCATTATAGATAAGAACAGGGAATTGAAAGATAAAGTTTATGGTATCGACATAAATAGAAGCAAGTGGATCAAACAAGTTGCTGATCTCTAAAGAAAATAGTTAGCGATGCTCCAAGACCATAGATATTCATAAATTGGGGTACTGTTTTTTCGCTGGACAGCAAGGTTGGTCGAGAAGGCCATAATTATAGTTAAGAATAAAACAGCGGGAAAAGTCCATTTAAGATGTATATTTTGTGGTGCAGAATAGTCTGGAGTCCTAATCCTATTAACATAGTCACTGGCATTGAAATGGAAGGTATGACCTATATAAATACGTACAAAGTACATACACGTGTATGTGTTTCTTTCTTAAGAGAACACAATCAACAAAATGCAGAACGTCAATATGAAGTGTTGAAGTCTCAAACATACCGCAAAGTATTGAACTGGGATACTTTGGCTTCCAAGGAGTGTCTAGCTAGGTTAGCTGACAATAGATCCTGGCCATTCAAGTGATGCATGCGGTTCAAAATGGGCAGAGTGGTAAACCAATACTGCATGAACAACGTAGTCACATTATTGTTCAGTTGGATGTCATAACTTTTAACTTTAGGATAGGCCAGATGACACTTTCTAATGCACAACCATTTTAGACTTGCACAAGATACATATATGGCATCCTTGGTGGAAATCATGAAAATAAATATCAAAAGGATTCAGCATTTGAGAAAGCTGTACCTGCCCATTATCATATTGACGACAAGTTTCATTTTTGCACCATTTCCCACTGGTCCCAAGAAAAATGACTTCTTTCCCATAACTTCAAAAGCAGGCAAACCTTCATCATACAGTGCCTGCAATTATAATGGAGAAACTCCTGCGTAAAAGAAGTCCAGACACACTGACTACAAAATGATTGCTAATAATTATGAATATAAATGGCTTATATTAGCACATTCAGAGACAAATATTGGCTTCCGCTACAACATTTAATTTATCGATCACATTAATCTATTCATCTTCTATTAATTTCAATATCAAAGCTTAATGCTCCATTCATTGTCAACTAACAATGCTGACAGTACAATTTGAAACGCATGCTTCTATGAATCTCTGTTTGTGTTTATGTGTGTGTATTGTGCATGAGCATGCAAGTCAATGTATGCTCACATGGATGGGTTATTAAACTCCATTTATGACAGATTTACAAGGAGGAATGAGATCACAAAATGGTCACATGCCGTAGCTGGAAACTGCTTATGCACAGCATTCAACATTGCAGCCTCAAGTAGCGATACTTTTCACAGTTCAGTAACTGCAGCAAGGTGAATGAATCTGAATATGACGGTCCCAACAAGAGCCACATTTTCTTAAAATGGGGAAGAGGATTTTAATGATCATAATACACATTATATGAGCATCAATCAGCAATTAATATAGAAGACTGCCACCAAAAAAGGTTGTGACAAACCTTCTGTCCAGCAGCAAGAATTATCAACTGGCCATCTTCAGCTGGCTTTTTGCTACCTGAAACTGGAGCTTCAAGAAATAAACCTCCTCTGTCTGTAATGGCCTACACATGGCAAAAGAAAAATGTCAATCTTCATTATCAAGGAAAATGGTAAAAAGAAAAACGTCCTACGTAACTTTTCTTTCCATACTTAGATGTCTTTAATGAGGAACTGAATCATTTTAATTGAACCCAAACACATGGTACAAGAAAATTGTTCTAAGTATTGTTAACTTGTAATAGGCAAACTGGGCCATTAGGGCCCAACAGGTCCATCTAGGAGGACCTATTGGACTGGGCCTCGAGGGTAGTCAGCCCCCAACGGCTTGGGAGTTCCCAATGGCTAATAGTGTAGCCGTTACGAGCTATTGCTCCCATTCTCTCTCATCTCTACTACTTGTAATAAAACCTCTATAATAGAGGGAGTTATGTCATTAATAAAATTAGAGCTTTTCATACTCACTTGGCTTGTTTGGTATTTGCCTATTCGGTTTGTCTTGTGCACTTGGTGATTTGACTTTGAAAAATCTTGTGTGATCATTTGTGTTCGTCTTTGTGGACATCATTGGATACATTATAGTTATATTTTTACATAGTATTAGAGCCGAAACAATCCATTTAGAGCTGCATTGGGATTCGTACTGATTGTGAGAAAACATTCAAATTTGAGAATTGTTTGACTATCTTAAGAAAATAAAGGTATTCTTCATATTTCTTATTATTGTTGGGAAAATAAAAGAAATAAGTGAAACATTTTATTTTTTATTGGTTCCCAACTCTTATACAAGTTAGCCACGTACCATAAAAAAATATTAAAGAGCCTAAATGGATAGAAGAAGGGCTTGATGAAGATGAGTTTCTCTATAAGAGAAAAACATGCAAAAGTTTAAAAAATGAGAGAAGCACAATACCAAAATCAGAGAGATTATTAGCCAAAATGTGGATGAAAAACTTCGTAGTAGAATTAACATGTTTAACAATGCCTTTGAGACATGTATTTTAGAAAAACTCATTCCCAAGACGATTTTATTTTTAAAATAATTTGATGAAAAAGATTATAATGCTCAAACAAGGTTCTATGAGCATTAGAGATTATCACAATGAGTTTTTTGATCTTTGGAACCAACTTAGGAGTTTTGATAAATTCAAAAAACTCGAAAGTACGGATGAGTTTAAGAATATTTTGACAACTAATATTTATTCTTATTTATATGGGGATTAAGATAAGAATTTGATAACATAAGATTAAATTTGATTTATAAAAAATCGAGACCCAAAAGCTATGAGATCTTGGCTGATATAGTTATGAAAGAAACCCTATTAGGAAATATAAGACAACAAAAAAGTGGTTCTTGTTGCATCTAGACCCAAAAATTATTTGAAGATCTATAAGCCGCCATATGCCAAAAATAGTGAAGGAAATAAACAATTCAAAGGTTTTAATGTAATGCTTTGGCCAAACAAGAGTACGATTTGTCATTATTGTAAGGAGAGTGGACATATGAAAATCGTGTGTCCCCTCTTGTTGAGGAGATTTCCTCATGTGACTGCTATTGATAATAAGGAGGAAGTGCTACTGTCGAGAATCAAGGCGTAAATTGAAGAAATATTTAAAGAAAAGGCAGGCATCTTTGGGTCGGCATTATCAACTTCTTCAAAAAAACAAAGGTATGTTATGGTTTTTAGATTCCGGTGCTTCCTTTCATATAAGGAATGAATATAAATTGTTAACAAAGGCATACAAGTTTGAGCACAAGTGTTTACAGTCGATGGAACTAAGGTTGATGTTAAAAAAATTGATAACTAATAAAGTAATTCATTTAAAATACCTCTAGTACATTTTATACCAAAATTATATCTTAATCTTCTCTCAGTTTTTCAAATTTATAATAATTGTTACATTGTTACTTTCTCACTAAATGGATATATGGTGCAAAATCATTTGTCGAAGAAGGTGATTGGGTAAGGACATAGAGAAGGTAGACTCTACGCCATCGATAATTTAGTTGTGTCAAATTTTGAAAGATGTGGAATTGCTTGTAATGAGTTTGGGTTTGACACAAAAGATTGGGACATTTTGATGTAAGCAAAATGTACAATTATCTATGGATAAAGACTAATGAAAAGTATGATTTCATTTTTAAAGACTGTATATTTAGCAAAACACATCATGCACTATTTGGTAAAAGAACTTTTATCGCAAAAAAGGTTTTCGAATTAGTGTACTCCAATGTTTAGGGATCCGCTCCCATAACTTCAAAAGGAGGAGTGACTTATTATATTATTTTTGTAGATGATTTTACTCGACACACTTGGATATATTTTTGGAAACACAAATCATAAGTCTTTAAAAATGTTTTGACCTCTCACAATATGATCAAGACTCAATTTAAATCTACAAGATTTTAAGAACTGATTTCGGTAGTGAATATCTCTTAAATGACTTTAAAAACTATCTTAAAGAACATGAAATTTGGTATCAAAAATTTTGTATAAAAACTCCTCAACAAAATGGTTTAGCAGAAAGAAAACATTTGCAGATGTCAAATTCATTAAAGATGAGTCAAAAAATACCCAAGATAGTTATATGTTTTTGGATGAAATCAACCTAAATATTATGTTTTTGGATGTGTCTTTCTTACCTATAATATTGAAGCTATTGAATGCGTCTTTCTTACCTATAATATTGATAAAAAAGGGTATAGATATTACAACCCAAAAGAATATAAACTTTATGTGTCTGCAGATGTCAAATTCATTGAAGATGAGTCAGAAACACCCAAGATAGTTATATGTTTTTGGATGAAATCGCGGATGAAAAGTTAGATGACAATAAATAAAAACAAGAGGAAAATATGGCCCAACTAGAGTATGGACCGAGAAATCAAGAAGCTAGAGAAGAAACCATTAAACCTTTTGAACATTTTTATATAGGGAGAAATAGAGAAAATGACAATATCTCAAGCAAAAGAGTCATAAAACCTCCTCAAAGATCTGTTTCTTATGAAACATTTCAACCTTAACATAAAAACCGTATAGCAATCATATCGAGTATCAATGAACCAAAATATTATGACCAAGCAAAAAATAACTTAGAATGAATAAAAGCTATAAATGATGAACTAGAAGCTCTAGAAAAGAATTGTACTTAAGACATTATGTCTAAACCCAAAGAAAAGAAAATTATCGGCCGTAGGTGGGTCTATAAGGTCAAAACACATAGTGATGGTTCTATTGAAAGATACAAAGCAAGACTTATAGTTAAGGGATATTCTCAAGAATATTGGATTGATTATGAAAAAGCTTTTGCTCATGTTGCTCATATGACTACTGTTTATATATTGATTTCTATTTGTGCTATTAGAAACTACGACATATATCAATTGGATGTTAAAAATACTTTTTTGAATGATAATCTTAGTGAAGAAATAACTCCGTTTATGTAAGGGATCACCCTTGCACGGCCGGTCCCAAGCCCGAAAAAAAGAGGAGGGTTGCATTAGGCTTCCGATAGCCAGTGTAAAACTTTGTTGGACTTAACATGGATTCTACAAAAAAACAAAGAATCCATGTAGCCGACCCCATCTAGTATGGGAAAAGGCTTAATTGTAGTTGTAGTAATCTTAGTGAAGAAATATATATGGCTCCTCCTCCGGGATTCAATGCTCCAAGTAATTTTGTTCTTAAACTAAAAAAGGCTTTATATGGACTTAAACAAGCACCTAAGGCTTGGTTTGATAGATTTGAAGATTTTATGCATTAACGAAATTTTTGCTCTTGCTATTACTACATTGCTTTGTTTGTAAGGATAATTGACGCGGGTATTGTGATCCTACTTCTATATGTAGATGATATGATCATCAATAGAAGTGGTGAGAATGAGATTTTGCAAATTAAAAGAGATCTTCATAAAGAATTTGAAATGAAAGATCTAGGTGATCTTAGTTAATTCTTGGGAATAGAAGTGACTCGTAAATAACAAAGGTTATTTTATGTCACAAACAAAATTTGCTAGTGATGTTGCTAATAGGTAAGGATTGACAAATGACAAGAAGATGAGCACACCGAAGGTGATGGAGACCAAATTGAGAACTGCAGATGAAGAAAAGTTAAAAGATCTCACACCTTACAGATAAATGATAGGAGCTTTGACGTACCTTACCATCACTCGACCAGATATAGCACATGGAGCACATGTGACAATTAGATTTCAACAAGCTTCCACCAGTATACACATGAGTGTAATTATGTAGAGTGTGAAATACAAAAAGGATACACTTGAAAGGGAGATCATTCTAACATCATCTTCTCTTAAATTAACTGCCTATATTGATGCTCATTGCTTAGGGTGGGGATCTCAATGATAAACATTTAGCCACTAGATTTTGTGTGATTTTAGGTGACTCATTAATCTCTTTGAGATATAAAAAACAGAAGAAAGTGTCCCTATCATATACGGAGGTAGAATATAGAGTCATGGCTACTACAGTAGTTGAGATATCTTTGATTATTGAATTTCTAGCAAACATGGAGGTTGTCCTTGAGGACTCTACAAAATTACTTTGTGACAACAAAAAGACCATGTATATTACTTAAAACAATGCATCATGAAAGAACTAAACATATTGAAATGGATTGTCACTATATTTGGGAGGAATGCTCGAAGAAAAGGTTGACTTTATGTTATGTTCGTTCAGAACTTCAGAGATATATTTTTTTCACAGTCTTTTGTGAGCCCCTAGATTTATGTTTTTGCCGAACAAACTTTTGGTATATATACCGCAAGTTTGAGAGAGGATGTTAACTTGTAATAGGCAAACTAGTCCATTAGGGCCCAACAAGTCCATCTAGGACCTATTGGGACTGGGCCTTAAGGTCCAGTCTGTTAAAAATGTATTTATGTATTTATTTTTGTATCACTGCATATTCCCAATAGACTCCTCCAGCAGCGAGGACCCCAACGGATACCAACTGGATGTTGGTTGCCTTCCCAACAGCTACCTGCATTCAGGTGGTTGCCTTCTTCTATCCTATAACTTGTAGTCCTCCTATATAAATACTCTTCATTTGTATATAATTAAGTAGGCCTTTTGGTTGATTAATACACATTATTTAAGTGTATTTGCTCTTGCACTTAGTGCATTTTGCTATAGTTCTAATCTTTTCTAAGGCTTCTCATTGTCATCCTCTGGTGACATACGATTCTTGGATACATGTAATTGGATTTATGCTGCTCCATTCAACACGTTGAAGTATCATCTTCATTACATGGTATCAGAGTTGATCTGCTCTTAAGGGTTATCAAGTCGTTGTCTCGGAAAACATGTCAAAGTCTAGAAATCTCTATTTAAGGGATTTTAAGATTTAGAGTGTTTTTTAAAGCACTTATCCAAGTAAGTTTACTCCTTTAAAGCCTTCTCCAGTAAAGAAGAGGTTTTTTCCGACCTCTAAATGGCAGAAAAAAGACTCAATAAAAATAGGATTCAAAAAGATTATACCTTGGCCGCATCAAGACCCAGAATACACATTAAGACATATCAACCTCCATATTTCAAGATCAAAAGATCAAGTAAGGCAAAGAGGAAAGTTATTTGCCACTTTTGTAAGGAGGCTATAAATGTTAGGCTGAATTGCCCAAGATTAAAGAAGGTGACTTTGGTAGATAAACAAAGCTCTTCTTCCTTCATTCTTGCTCTCCATGAAAAGTAAAGCTTCTTGAAGCACAATTGAAGGAGAAGGCAATCATTGGTGTGGTATGCTCTACTTCCACTCATGACACTCTCTTTGGTTACTTGATTTGGGTGCTTTATTTCATATGACTTGTAATGAAAAACTTTTGAACTCATGCATAAGAAAACCTTTATCATGCGTGTTTACTGCCAATGGAACTAAACTAAATGTTGACAAAGTAGGGGAACTTTAAAACAAAGATTTTTAGTGTTGTTCTAAAATTAAATTTAAACTTACTTTTTGTATCCCAAATATTGGATAATGATTGTATTATAACATTCTCATCTACGAAATGCATTGTAAAGGATCTCCTACCGAAGAAGGTGATTGGATGTAGCTATAGAGAAGGAGGACTCTACGTAATGGACTATATGCATAGTATTGGACATTCAAATATTTTGTCAAATGATGTACAACTATGGTACAAGAGACTTAGCCATTTAAATGTTGAAAAGTTGTATCAATGTCCTATTGGAATAAAAATATTGAAAACTTTTCTTGCAAAAACTGTGTTATTGGCAAAATGCAACATCTTTCATTTTCAAACAAAACATATGTTACAACCAAACCTTTTGAAATTGTTCACTCGGATGTTTGGGGTCCTGCACCCATTATGTCAAAAGGAGGTGTCTCCTATAATGTTAATCTTTAAAGATTAATGGTACTCGATACTCCTTCTTCAATGATATTCTAGGACACGATGGGATAATGTCTTCAAGTCGCATTGTGACTCCCTTTGAAAGATATTACACTAGGGGAGCCCCAAAGACCATTGAACCTATTCTAAGAAAAATACAACAGAAATTCTAGACCTCCTGATAAGTTCATCTCTTATGAAAGCTTTTCACCAAGACACAACGCCCTATTAACTATAATTTTAGCTATAAATAAACCTAGGACATTTAAGAAAGCTCAAACATCCCATGTTTGGATTCATGCTATAAATGAGGAACTAGATGCTCTGGATAGAGCTCAAACATAAGAAATTGTCACACATCCTAAAACTAAGAAACCAATAGGATGTAGATGGGTATACAAAATAAAGATGAATGGTGATGGTACCCTAGAACGATATAAAGCTAGGCGAGTAGTGAAAGGATACTCTCAAGAGTATGGAATAGATTATAAAAAAACCTTTGCTCCAGTAGGTAGAATGACCATTGTTAGGACTCTTATTGCTCTTAGTGCAATTAAGAACTAAAACATCTTTCAAATGGATGTTAAGAATGTATTTTTAAATGGTTATCTAAGGGAAGAGGTTTACATGAAACCTCCCCCTGATCTTAACATTCTAAAAAATCAAGTTCTCCATCTAAAAAGAGCCTGATATTATCTTAAACAAGCCTCAAAGGCTAGGTTTGATAAAATGACTGAGTTTATGACATGTCATGGTTTTGTTACTTGCTATAATGACACTCTTTGTTTATAAGGCAATCTACTCTATGTAGATGATATGATCATCACAGGAAGTGATGTCATTGGGATCCAAAACATCAAACGATAACTCGGTAAGGTGTTTAAAATGAAGGATCTTGAACATCTACGTTACATTTTGGGCATTGAGGTAACATGAAACGTTAGTGATTTCTTTTTATATCAAACTAAATTTGCTAACGATGTTATTTTTAGATATTAACTTATAAATGATAAGACAATAGACACCTGAGGTGGTTAACCAAAATATGAGACTGATAGATGGTGAACCACTAAGTGACACTACTCCCTACTGGCAGATGGTCAGATCATTAACATACCTTACCATCACTCGTCCTGATATTACTCATGTCGTTTATACTGTAAGTCAATTTCAACATACACCTACCTCTTTAAATATGAGTGCAATTATGAGGATCATACGATATTTACGGCATACCACAAAAAAAAGAATATTCTTATCTTCTTCATCTCTACCTCAGTTAATTTGCGTATACTGATGTTGATTGGGGTGGTGATATTAATGACAAGCACTCTACAACAAGTTATTGAATTTTTCTTAGACTCTGCTATCTCATGAAAATACAAAAAGCAACAAAAGGTCTCGTTCTCATCCACTGAAGTTGAATACAGAGAAATGGCCAATACAACTACATAATTAACCTAGCTAAAAAGACTTCTTCAAGATCTTAGGGCACCACTTGAAGTTACTCTGATTATGTATTCTAACAACAAAAGTGTTATCTATATAACCAACAATAATACATTTCATAAGCGCACCAAACACATTGAGATAGATTGTCATTATACTCGTGAAGAATACCTACAAATCAACTTGGCACTACATTTTCTGCGATCAGAGTACCAACTTGTGGATGTCTTCACCAAATCACTACAAGCCTCGTATTTTCAATTTAGTTAGTAAACTTTCGATGATGATACTGTCAGTTTGAGGGGTTGTTTAAAATGTATTTTTGTATTTATTTTTGTATCATTGTTGTAATCACGTTCCCATAGGCCCAGGCCATCAGGGCCTTCAATAGCCAGGGCCCCAACGGATACCAACTGAATGCTGGCTTTCTTCCCAAGAGTTACCAGCATTCAGCTGGCTGCCTTCTTCTCTCCTATAACTTGTAGTCCTCCTCTATAAATACTCTTCACTTACATAATTAAGTAGGCCTTTTGGCGGATTAATACACATTATTTAAGTGTATTTGCTCTTGCGTTTAGTGCATTTTGCTATTGTTCTAGCCTTTTCTAAGGCTTCTCATAGTCATCCTTTGGTGACATACGATTGTTGGATACGTGTATTGGATTTCTGTTGTTCCATTCAACACGTTGAAGTATCGACTTCATTACATAGTCAGCCCCCAACGGCTAGTAGTGTAGCCATTGGGAGTTGTTGCTCCCATTCTCACTCATCTCTACTACTTGTAATAAAACCTCTATAAATAGAGGGGGTTATGCCATTAATAAAATTAGAGTTGTTAATGCTCACTTGGTTTGTTTGGTAGTGTGTCTATTCGGTTTGTCTTGTGCACCAAGTGTTTGGTGTGTTTGTCTTTGTGGACATCATCGGCGACATTGTAGTGCTATTTTTACAAGTACTTCTTTCCAGATAAAATACACATCAATTATTGCAGAACAGAGTATGACCAACCAACTGCAAATTGGAAGGGACAACAAATGGAAGGTTAGATGGCTGCAGTGCAAGAACGTGATCAATATGATACTCATTTGTGGGTGACACTGAATATCATGAGATGTCATCCCAAATGAACAACAAAAGAAGCATTGATAGATTCAATAAGAACATTTTCCAGTAAAGAAGCCCAAGACTGCAAGTTTACTAACCAGAAATCAACAGAATCATCTACCAAATAAATTTACAACATACTTTTGGAGTTTATGGATGATTATCCAATGAACCGACTTTAAACCAGATACCTCACTAATCCTTGTTGATGTGCCATCATCAACTGTGGACATATCAATGTATCCTTTTCCTGGGCATATTTCTTCAAGCACACCATCCTTGTCAAACACCACCTACATATTAACCAATAAAAGTTTCACCAACCACAGCTCCTCATGGTTAACATACAAATCACACTTAGCACCCATAAGCTCACCGATAGTGCAGCAGAAGGATCAGATAACATAGCAATGGTGTATTTGCACTTCTTTATTACAGCTGCAGGGGTTTGGCCTACCGAAGCACCTCTTTCAACAAGTTCATCACACTGGGAGCAGAACAAAGGAAAACCAAACTTAGAACATATAAGCAATAAGTACATAAAAGTTTCTGGAGTTCAAGCTTAGAGAAAAGAACTGACTATGAACCAGAGAGATACCAGGATCTTACAAAAGTTTATTCTAATATTGGCATAGTGCGTCAACATGTTACCTATTACAGATTGAAGAAAAGCTGATGCACTGGGCATAAAAAATTTCATTTTCCACAAGAAAGAAAAAACTATAACAATGTTGCAGTAACTGGTATGTCATGTCATGAAATTAAAAGTATCTGTGAACTACGAGTATGAATATTATGTTTCAGTTTCTTTCGAACCTAATGGAATAATAGTGGAGCTCATACGGAAACTGGAAATTTGGCTCCAAATAAACCAGGAACGCAATAAAGCTCCTATCTAAACAAAAGATCCCCAAAAATATACTTGCTTTTAGGGGGGGGGAAATAAGCATACAATAACCCATCTGCAATTCAATGATTAAAAACCATGGGGATTAGGCTTTTGTTCCATTTGTTTCATAATTGCTTAGCTGCCATTTGGTTATCAAATTATATTAGCAACTGATACAACTTCAACTTCATGAATATAATGTTGCTTGTAGGTCGACACTGCTTCCTACTTTAGAGCTCTAGCTGGCAAACATTCTGATGAGGAAGCAGAATATATCTTTGTTTCATCTGCCAATGGCTGCAATGGCCCAACAAGATCAAACTATGCGGGATGAAAGCAACGTGGGATATGTAATGCTTTTAGCGCTTCAGTATATCACCTCATAAGCAGTGCGGTTCTTGCATTATTCTCCTTATAATAATTATTCAGTCCAAATAACATTACCGACATGCTGAAGGCCAGCACCTCGATTCCCAAATTCTCAGCTCCAAGTCACTTTAGTCATTATCCTCCGCAAGACCAACGAGTCGTTTTGGATTAAGCATCAAAACGTACATACTCATGGTGAACATCCAGAATTCTCACCAAGACCATCAATCATCTTGTCTCAGATAAGAGCTATCCACGTCGATCGCCATAAGCAACTTCAATGAGATTGTACAATTGACTCAAGCACATTAAGCAACAAATAGGTTGAAGATGCAATCACTATTTAGATTGCAAGGAGAATCAATGGCATACCGGATTTAAATAAAAAGCATGGCCAGTTGGCCGCCAACATCCATTCTTCAAGGCATATAACTCAAACGGACAAACCCAACAACAGTAAGTTCGTTCCTTTATCAAGAACACATTGTGAGTTCCACTATGAGGAAGTACCGGCATACAATTCGAGAAAAGGAAAGTACGTGTCTCTGTGTGTGTGTGTGTGTGTGAGAGAGAGAGAGAGAGAGAGAGATTCTATGATGTGGTTTTGTCAAAATATATGTAAATTCAAGAACTGGCCAAAAAATACTATAGATTCTCGTACTATATGAAGTGGGTCTTGTCAAATTCAACAAACCAACCAAGTAGAACCAATGGGAAATGGGCAGAGAGAGAGAGAGAGAACCTTGGAAAGGGTCCTGTTCCAGACGGTGACCTTGAAGCCACTCCGAAGGAGGTTGAGGGACATAGCTTTCCCCATGATGCCAAGGCCCAAGAAACCAACCTCCATCTCTTTCTTCTTTCCTCCTCCCTCCAACTGTTCTTCTCTTCTCTATTGTTGGAGTCAACCACCCTGCCGTTTGTCTTCTTTTCCCTCATGCGGTTAATACTCGAATAAGCAGCGGGTGACAGGTGCTGCACCATTTTCATTTATTTTTGTACTTTATAATGTTAAAAATAAGTAATAGTTGGCTAGGTCCGTTTTCCAGTGTTTAGAGGTGAACGTGGTTCGAACTGAACCGGTGTCCCGAGACGGTTAGACACAATGTAAATCATGCAGCAAATTCATTTCTGAAATTCAGACTACTTTTAGAAGCTGCTTTGACGTTGTGTCTTAATGTTGTAGACCTCCGACAATTCGACCTGAGCCCGTTTAATTTGAACTTAAGTAGTTCTTTAACAGCTATACCTGATCCGACCTAAATCCATACCTTCTCTTTCTCTCCATATATATATATATATATACCTGTGTATGTATGTACATATATATATATATATGAAGCTTAGTATATACATATATACATATATATATATGAAACTTAGTATATGCTAACAACATTACATGCAACTATATCCAAACAAATCTCAATCATCCAATTTAGAAAATGAATGATATTTAAAATTTAAAAGTAAAAATAAACTTATACTTTTGTAAGTATAATTAATTAAAAAAAACTTTTTGTTTTTCTAATTCAAATCTCAACATCTATCTTTTAAATTAGCTGGTTGAGATCGTTTTAGATTTAGTAGCACATACCATGCACTATATATATAGCGGCCAACCTTACCTAGTGAGAAAAAGGCTTGATTTCACCTTTGGTTTTGGTTGGTTATCTTGAACCAAGGAGCATATGTGACTACATACGGCTTCAATACCTCTGCCCTTTTAAGCTCTTCATTTGTTTTGCCGCCTTCATCGACTGGCTGAATCGCAGGTTAAACAACTTTGCTGAAAGCCCATTGCACGACTTTGTTTAGGTAGAGAACTTCTAAAAGCTAATTTCTTTTGTACCATATGATGAATTCAAAGTGGTTTATTAGACTCCGAATAATAGTGAGGCTGCATCACACCAAGGGGAACATCGGATGAACCTTTCCGTTGCTTGTTCAGGAAATGGATCTTTCCGTTCTATTTGCACACGGATTATCAGGTGTCCGTGGGGAGACTCTCTCTCTCTCATATATATATATATATATATATACACTCTGTGGGAAGTATTATAATTCATCAAAGGATGCATGTCCTTCACCTAGCATGAGCCATTCTCATCTGAATTTGCAGTAGACTCATCAAACATGTTATTTCCAGTATGCCAACACCATTTTCTGCCTTTGCAGGAGGGAACGGCAACTAACGCATATCCTGAATTCACGTTAACCATGACTGCATGTGCATTCGCACACCATTTGCAGGAGAGAGAGAGAGAGAGAGAGAGAGAGAGAGAGAGAGAGAGAGCATCAACAAGATCAAGCGAGCAAATAAAGTATATTAGGGGGGGGGGGGGGGGGGGGGGGGGGGGGGGAGAGGGGAAGCAAGGTAATTCTATTGTAAACAAATAATACCAATAAAACAACATATCACTACAATAACAAGAGACTATACCTAATCTACATAATTTACCACATTAAGAAGAGGAAAAGCAAAACCAGCATCATTGGCCTCAGCTTCACTCAGAGGATCTTGAACTGAAACTCGACGCACTCTCCATTTGACATGGAGATGACAGACTCCCTGCCTTGCTCCTTAATTCAGCCGTCTGTTGTTGCTGCGGCTGTGGCTGTGGCTGTGGCTGTGGTTGCTGCTGCTGGATCTGGAGCTGTTGAAATTGGTGGACCGGCAAAAAGGATGGGGCATTTGGATTAGGATAAAATTGTTGATTTCTGCTGAAAGCGGAACCAAAGTTCATCGTTTGCCCACAATTTGGCATAACTTGACCGGTTGCTAGTTTTAACCTTTGTACCTCCTCTCTCAAAGCCTCATTAAGTGCTGTTACAGAACATTTCCTTTCAGTGTTATTCAATAGTAAAAGATGAGCTCATAACAAAAAACAAACAAAATGATCCCCTCGGAAAGTATGTCCCACCAGGACTCAACCTAGCTGGGCAAACAGTTTAAACTTGATCTGAAGTACCGAACTACAATCTTCAAGATGACATTTCTAATAAAGCTGCAAACTGCTTAATGACTCAAACATTACATCCTCGCCAAGTTGCTGAAGTTTAATTCAAATGAACAAGGCCCAAGTTTTAAATACCTAGGGTCAATTTTTCAGAGTGATGGAAGAATTGATGGAGATGTTACGCATGGAATTAATGCTGGTTGATTAAAATGGAGAGGAGCATCACGTATTCCTTGTGATAAGAAGATACCATTAAAGTTAAAAGGTAAATATTATAGAGCAGCAATTAGGCCTGCCATGTTTTATGGTTCTCAGTGTTGGGCAGTTAATCATCAATACGTACAAAAGATGTCTGTGACAGAAATGAAGATGTTGAGATGGATGAGTGGTTATACAAGAAAAGACCGTATGCATAATGAGGTTATTAGAAACAAATTAGGAGTGGCACCAATAGAGGATAAAATGAGAGAATATCGTCTAAGATGGTTTGGACATATAGAAAGAAGATCAAAAGAAGAACCTGTAAGAAGGTTAGAAAAACTAAATTTGGAAAGTATTAAAAGTGGTAGAGGACGACCACAAAAGTGTTGAAAGAAACAATAAAGAATGATCTAGCTTATTATGAGTTAACTGCTAACATGGCACACGATAGGGATCTGTGGAAACAAAGAATCTATGTAGCCGACCCCGTCTAGTATGGGAAAAGGCTTAGTTGTAGAACAAGGCCCAAGTTGAACTCCATGTTCCTAACACCAGATATATATCCAAAGATATAGATGCGCTTAGCTAGTTATCTAACAAATAATTCAATAGCCAATAAAGTCACTAGATTATAGTTGTACTGAAAGATGAAACTAAAAAACAAAATGAGGTACATGGCTGAACATACAAAAGCATTGCATGTGGCTGTAGAGGCAAAATTGTTCCACGAGACTGTAGGACCTTACCATCTTGAAGATGAACTTCTTGTTCCATGCTCTGCAATCGCAGTTTCAATTGACTATTTTCAGTCGTCAGACCATTGGTATCTCTCTGCCCAACAAATCGAACATATACAAAAGGATAACCATATTAGATTCCATTAAAAGAAAGAAGACTTAAAAGAAAAAAAAGAGACAAAGATGGAAGATGAATTAGATAATTATCATAATCTCTACAAGGGCTTTCTTCTGCTTCTCAAATTTCTCTTTTGGTTCTGCTTCCTGTCTCTCCGATGAGAGATTAAAGCTAAGAATGTGTTTGGCTGCTTTTGGGGCGACACTTGTGATTGAGATGTCATCCAAGCCTAGCGGTTCAACTTGCTTTATCTACAAAGGATCAGAAACCTACAAGTTCCTTCCCATGGAGATGAACAAAAGCCACATACGACCAAGCTCCATACTTGGTATTTCGCTTTCACCAGGACTCATTCAACGCAAGGTAGACAACGATGATGAAATCACCTGCAGCATAGTCAATTGAGCAGACAATGTGGTAGCTTCTGTTTGCAGAGTCTGGACCTTCCTTTCAAGTTCTGATATATAGCGCATTTTTCTTTCTTTTGATCTTGCGGCTGACTGCCGGTTTGCCCAGATTCTACCAAGCAAGAAAACCAAATCTGAGAATATAAGAAAGCTTGATTCTTAAAATGCATACCACACAACCAATTACACGTTCTAGCTCTTGAAGCATTAAATCCAGTAATAACTTCATAACCCCTCCCAAGCTACAGACAGGATAGAAACAGAAAAGAACTGCAAGAACGCAAACTTTCAAGAGAACTGGCGAGTTCAACTGCTCCAAAGCTAAAAGAGTCAAGATTGAAAAGAATCCAACAAAACCAGGTTCTCACAGCAATTTTTCGTTTAGTCATCTATCAACATAGATGAATATGAAGAAAGAAAATTGTCTGCCTGATGCCCTTGAAAAACAACAGCTTTTATGAATTCAAAGAGCAAAAGTCATTGCCTCAATGGCACCAAATGCAGCTGTCATCAAGAAGAAATTAGATATCGTAAGAGCTTCACGACGTTCTGGCATGGTATAATATATATTCACCAGCTCCTCCCGGTTGGCTGGTTTGCGTTCTTTTGTTCATCAATTGAAGCAGAATCGTGGCCTTAATGGTGTGCTTACCTTTGCTCAATATTCACCAGCTCAAAATGTGTCTACTAGTGCAGTTCAAGGTATTGTACCTGATTCAGTGTTTAAATTCTAAAGATAGATACACACACGTGCTTATACGGACTCTATTTTCATTGTATACTGTTCACTGAACATGAGTGGAAGGGATCCACAAGTCAAAATTTAAACTACTGTTAAAATTTCTGTTCATTGGGTGTTAGCATATAGCACCTGGTCAATTTGTTTTTGTCAAGAAGCTGCAAGTCAGAATTACTCTCCATTGTAAAGGTCTTTCTTCAGTGTTGCTATAAGATGAATATAATGAACTTGTCTTGTTGCCAAGGTATCTTGCTCCAAACTATTCAAATCTAAGTTAACTGATGGCTGGTTGTATCTGTTGCAACATAAAGTTGAGAGATGGTTTGGTTTTTTATCCTCATAGAGAGTTTGAAGTATGTTATCTTTTATAACATTATATTCGTTCATCTTGCTAGTGCTGTCTACATGAGTTTAGCATGGGTGATACTTATCCATCATAGCCATAAGAAGCTTGGAATGAAATCTAACTTGCAGAGGTAAGCATAAGCATCCTTCTCTTTGATCCAGCACATCTGAAAACCCCTTCTAGAGAGTTGCGCTACCTTACTGTAACCTTTTAGAGTATGGTCAAATGTTGACTAGAAAGAAGTTTTACATCTAAATCGACTTTGACTTTATAACACTTACACTTCCAATCCTTTTCATCTTATTTGACTGAAAATCATCATTTTGCAATCAATACCGTACTAGTTATTGAGTCATAATCCCACCACTATTGCCTTCAAATTTTTAGTTCATTTTAGACATTCTATTAGCCGACCCCGTCTAGTATGGGAAAAGGCTTAGTTGTTATATATATATATATATATATATATATATAAAGAGAGAGAGAGAGAGCACTTTTTCATATGATGACGGCACTTTTCGTAACCGTATGAAGTACTGAGAAATAATAGTGAATAAAGAAAGGCTTCCATACACTAGATGTGATGGCATGCCCCAGACTGCGGTAAAAAGGAGGTCCTTTCTCTTCAATGCGTAGCTTCGAGAAAAGTCATGCCCATGCAGATTACTTAGCCAAACCAAATTATACATGAACCAAACATAAAATTTAGAGTGTATCCGGTTTCCTTGGGTGTCTCTGTCATCTTCTATCTAGATCAAATTGTTGATAGTGCATGAATTACCAGCATGCATGAATCTTAGGTGGCTACAAGCATCATTCAAATTAAACAGGAAAGAAGAAACATTTGTTAATAGCACAATTATAATTTCCAGGTATATTATATCTAGACAACGTGATCTGTAGTTAAGAAAGAAATCGAATAAACCAAGTCAATGAAGTTGGAGCCGGAGTTGCAAAAACTGTTTGCCATTGTGGGGAAGTACCATTTAAGTACTAGACTGACTTTCACCCAGCGCATTACCATGTAGGTTTTTCTACCCATTTACATCAGATAGGAAATGGGAGCTCAAAAAGTGGGATAGCAAACAAGCAGTTATTAAGACATAGAGATAAGGTTGAGAACCGAAGATATGAGAAAACAGAATTGCGTGGGTGACGGAAACAAGAAAAAGGCCCTAAAACAATCTGCAGCTTAAATACAGCTCGTTCTGACAATTATCGAGTGTGCAATAACACAGACTTACAGTTTTTATACTCGACAGGTATTTCTTTCTGGATAAATACATACCATGGTAATCCAAACATTAACTTCCAAAAAATGAGTTCGTAAATCAAATGCAATACACATCTTAAGTAGAAAAAGAAAAACATTACACTAAAGAGATTTAATTTGTAGCTACAAGCAGAATACAAATGTATCGAAGCAGAAAACAGGGAAGAACACATTTATCTGCTTAAAGCGTAAAGCTAACGAACTGAAACGATTTTACAATTCCAACAGTAGATATGTCCTCTATGATTCCAACTATAGTAAACACGAACCAACCTTTTGGCGCGCTTTGGATCGATAAGGGCGAGGTCAGCGAGCTTGGCTGCAGACAGTGCCTTCTTGGTCTCCGCCAACGTTTGCTCTGGGCTTACCAACATTTCTGGTTTACTAGAAGTCGACCCATCCATCGATTGGCTATGCTGGTGTCGAATCCGAGGCCGCTCGCTCATGCTCCCGCCACTATCAAGCCCGTTGTTTAACGTCGATGCCGACGACGATTCTCCCGAAGGAAAACCAAAAATCGCAGAAGAAGAAGATACGAACTTCTCCATATCAATGTACATAGAAAAGATGTCATCTTCCGTCTCATCTGGTAATGTTGGGCAATCAGCGCCAACGAAGCCGAGATCGTTATCGAAACTGATATCATCCGGCAAACAGACAATTTCAGAGTGAGCTCGACGGTGCCCGGGTTTCCTCGGGGGATAGTCCGGCATGCTGCTGATGTCCTGACTGAAATGAGAGTTTGCCGGAGAAGATTCCGGCATTGGAATGTTCTGCCGAGACGGAGAAAGTGAAGAGAGCTCACGTTTCACGGCGAGCGGGGCGCTCGACGGGGAAGGGTGAGGGGGAAGACGCCCCGAGTGAGGAGGTAAACCGCCAGCATGAACGGAGTTTTTCTCCTTCTCCATGGAGACCAAATAGAACACCGGGAATGTCAAAATCAAACTCTAGCTGCAAACAAGAAAACGAAGAAAGACCCAGCACTTATCAAATCCCCATCCAAAAAACACAAAAATGAAGAAACCATTGATTTTCTAAGCCAGATCAACGCTCTCTACCGATCAGATGCAGGAAAAACAAAGCCGGACGAATAACCGAAATTCCATATCCAGCGATACCAAATTTCCCTATCTAGAATAAAACCGAGAGGAAGAAAATAGTGTGTCCGCAGGCAACCGGAAATTGCTTCCGCCGGAAAACGAAAAATTGCACAAATTCGAGATCCAGCGCAATACTAACTACGACTCACTGGATTCTTGCAGAAATCCAGAATAAATCATACAAATGACAAATGAGAGGATTAACGCCGGTAAAATTACCTCGCATAACTCACCAAAAATCTATAAAACCCATCGCCGAGGAATCGTATTCCAGCTACTATAGGAACGAATCTGACGCCCGAATAAATTTCGAAGACGTTATACACTAGCCAAGGCGAAATTCAGAGTTCAGAAACACAGGCGAACACACACACAGGAGAATTTAGAAAATAATAAGTCAAGAAATTCCCAAATTAAAATAGATTTTCTTTCGGGTTCTCTGACTCCGTCTCCCGAAGCTTACCCAGCAAGCTTTCCGTTTCCTCGTGTTATACAGGCTTTTAGGACAAGGAACGAAATGACGGAAAGACCCTCAAGGACTTGGCTCAGTGGCTCAGCCCGTAGAATGGTTGGCAATGGGGCGGGTTTTCACCCGCCCCGCACAAGAACTGGACCCCGCCCCGCGGGTCTTGGGGATCAAACTCTTGGTACAACCCGCTCCCCCTCTCCCACCCTACTTCAACTTAAATAAAAACTAATTTATACTTTATATTTTATTAAAAATAAAATCTACTTATAATATTTAATATTATTAAATCAAAAGTGATACACGTATATATATACTTATATAAAAACTAGTTTAAATCAAAATCAATTTCACTGGTGTAGTCCACTAGAACTATTACCAATTTGAGACCAACATGAAGTATTTGATGCATAACTCATTAAATAAACGTTTATTGCCCATAGGGATCACAATGGACACTTGAAAAGATTGCCACCACAACCAAAACTAAGCCTTATCTCACACAATGTGACTGGTTACATGGATTCTTTGTCAAACCATTATGTCCAAAGCGCACCCAGAGTGTTGACTTAATGGCAGGGTGCTCTAGCATTGTTACTGCTCGTGGGGAGTTCGACTCCGAGGGAGTGCATGTGTTGGTGTGTGTTAGGTTTCGGTCTCCTCTAGAAACCAAAGAAAACGTTATATCCAATTCAATGTTATGGTAGCATTTAACTGTAAAAAGATGCACAAAAATGTGTTGTGAAATGTGAGAATCGAAGATATTGTGCTTTAGCATCTACAGCGTCGCTTTGATGCTCTTACTCTTGGTGAAGAGTTTGACTCTACGAGAGTTGGGACTACAAAACTGAGTTATATTTATATTTTTTCTCGTAATCAAATACAAGTCTTGGCATGCAACAACAACAACAACAACTAAGCCTTTTCCCATACTAGACGGGGTCGGCTACATGAATTCTTTGTTTCCACATATCCCTATCGTGTGCCATGTTAGCAGTTAACTCCCAATAAGCTAGATCATTCTTTATTGTTTCTTTCCAATACTTTTGTGGTCGTCCTCTACCTCTTTTAATACTTTCCAAATTTAGTTTTTCTAACCTTTCTTACAGGTTCTTCTTTTGATCTTCTTTCTATATGTCCAAATCATCTTAAACGATGTTCTCTCATTTTATCATCTATTGGTGTTACTCCTAATTTGTTTCTAATAACCTCATTATGTATACGGTCTTTTCTTGTATGACCACTCATCCATCTCAACATCTTCATTTCTGTCACAGACATCTTTTGTACATGTTGATGATTAACTGCCCAACACTCAGAACCATAAAACAAGTCTTGGCATGCAATAAAAACAAAATTGTATGATATCGCTTTTACCTGATTATAAGGCCGACGAGTGGCTCACTACTCGAGTGGGCCATTGGAACTCAAACTTTAGATTCAGTTTTGTAGTTCCTGCCTAGTAACCAAACATCCCTTATGGGCCTTCAGGTAATGGCCCTTTTCATCATACATTAAGCAACCAAGTATCATCTCGGACCAAATAGATGAAGAGTCATCTTCGCCATTAATGTCTCGTCAAAAGAACATGCACCAATAGACAAAATGGATCTGCCTTGCTAATAGAAGGCATGCCCAATCACCATGAGTTTATCCCTTAGCAATAAGGGACAAACCAGTGGCAATCTAGACTCTCTTTTTTTTTAGGAAAGGAGAATGACCACTAAAACCTTTAAAGTGAGACAAATTATGTATTATAGCTACGGTTGGTATAGTTTTTCTTTTTCTTTTTAACGAAAAAAATCAAACTTTGGTGGGTGGATGGGGGTTGTACCCAACAGAGTTAGCATGGTTTTCTATCAAGAATGCACATGTGTGCATGAACACACACACACACACACACACTCCGATTCCTTTGCTACATACTTGTCTAGGACGTAGGCAGAAGACAATAATGAATAAATAATCAATAGGGTTTGCTAATAATCTATTATCGAAAATGAAATAGCAGCACCGAGAGCGTTAGCTCAATGATAGAGCACTCTAATGCTGTTGCTGCTGTGGGGAGTTCGACTCTCAAAAGATGCATCCGTGGGACGTGTGGTTAGGCTTTGGCCTCTTTTTTTAATAAAAAACAAAAACAAAAGAGCAAGAATTGTTTTTCTTTTCTATTGGGAATAGGAGACTGGATCTAGTCATGTGAGGAATGATTGTCATAAAATACCTCACTTCTTGGGTTTTCGATGCCTCAGTCAATATCCGAGGTGCCGCACTTCTTTTAATGGCGTTGGAGCCTTTTACATGCCTGCAGGATGATTAGTCCTCCTTTTAAGGGTGAAAATTGTCGACCTGACCTGAACCCAGCATAAAAAAAAAACTGTGCCCAGGTCAGGGTTTGGACAACCTGTGTCATGTCTGTGTCGGTTCAAAAATGGTTCAACGAAAAATTAGAGTCAACCCTTAGCATATTTAGATATTAATCCAAATAAATTTCAATTATTTATATAGAGTAATAAATTATTGAAATTGGAATTCAATATATTCACTTTTACAGGTTTATTGTATACATTTTTTAAATTCAAATTTCAATTATTTATCAACTTAAAATTGATTGTTAAGATTTATTTAAGTTTATTAATAGTTAGCATGTATATATATATATATATATTACATTACATGTCACTAATAGGGAAAAGAGAATTGACACGGTTTTTTATTACCTTGAATAACACAACCCAAGAAAAACATTTTACACTAACACGTGTTTGTTTCACCCACTATACCCAACTGCGTATTTCCGGACGGTTTTGTGTTGATTAACACGATAAAAAATGTATGGATCCCCTTGGATTACACTAGTGTGTGTATGCGTGTGTGTGTGTATATATATATATATGTGAGAGAGAGAGAGAGATTATATATAATATTGTATATAGTAGTTTTTAAATGGGTCAAGCTGGATCCAACCTGAACGAGATTGACCTGGTCGTGTTTGGGTTTTAAGAAAGGACCTGAACCCAACCCATTGACCACTTGCCACCCCTACAACTCCCTCTCGCCCACTGAGCCACTTGAGTCTGTGGCTGTAAAGGAAACCTCAGACAAGAACACGACCATCCTAACATTCCTCGTTCTAGCGACCATAGCACATGTGCCCTTCATTGTTTTGAACATGATAATCTCAGGTACTACAACAATTTGGCGACTGCAACAGCAAATTAATACTGCATTCATGACGATTGATGTGAAAAGCTAGTGTCCATGACACTTTCTTCAACATGTCTTAGCACAGCTTTACCATGTCTGCTGCATGGCCAAGGCAATGGACCCATTTGTGGTGATGGTTTTTTACTCTCTCTCACACACACTCACACAGAGAGAGAGAGAGAGAGAATTTGGAAATTTATTGCCTTTGTCTTGTTAATTCATATATTATTATTGCCTGTGTTAGATCGATAGGCTTAATTCCAAAACCAAGTTATGGGATCTGCAATAAAATTTCCATTTGTGTTGTATGGTGCCCTCTCTTTTCATCATCTAGGCTTCGAACTGTTTTGGAGTTAAAGACGTGCTTTTATACTATGATAAATATAACACTCGTTGCACTTAGAGTAATTGCTCACCTGCCTAGGAGACTTGACTCACAAGTTTGTGAGTTCGATACCTGGGCCCTGCATTCCTTGGATCTAAGAACCCTATCGTTGTATACAACAACAACTAAGTCTTTTCTCATACTAGACAGGGTCGACTACATGAATTCTTTGTTTCCACATAGCCCCATCATGTGCCATGTTAGAAGAACCCTATCATTATATATATATATATATTATTTATTTATTTATTTTTCTACGCCTTAAATACTTCTTTCAATGTAAGCTCATATATTCAGTTTATATAATATATATCCCCCCAACCAAACTCACAAACTGCAACATGAGAGACAAGGACCCCATCGTCGAGTTAATGCTTTGGGTGCATGCTTGTATATTAAGTTATAGGAAAAACTTCATATTAGGATCCCGCGATATACCAAAAATCCACCCTAGTATTATATGGTTTACTTTTTATAACTTAAAGATTGATGTTTTAAAAACTCATGTGTTTAATATCCTACTACTAACACAGTCATTATGACATCTGACATAGTCGATAGAGAATGTTGATGCCTCACGATGTCTTATGTGGCATATATTTATGACGCATGTTTGACATGCGTCGATGTTAGTGTTGGAACGAAATTTGGATTGACATAACGCTAAATCTTAAGTTTAGTATCCTATAATATCATTGAAATCCACTTTAGTACTTAGTGGTATCTTAAAAATATGTTTCACTATACATTTACCAATATAAAGTAATATTAAATAAGTATTTAAAAACAAATTAGTAATTAATATTTATTTAAGATTACTAATGCAAAATCATAATTACAAAAAATCCATTGAAGTGCTTAAAATATATATTTAAAATTGGTTTGTGATAATAACCTTACTTTAAATGTCAATTATTAATATATGTTAATAAATTCTACAAAAGGTAAGGCAATCATGGATTTGGAAACTCGTTATTCCGTTGATGAGTTGAGGACTTTCCTTGGGCTAGCTAACTTCTACCAAAAGTTTATTCAATATTTTTCACGAATGGTTGTCTTCTCTTAGAGCTCTTGAAGAAGAGTCCATGGTTAACTTGGACGAAAAACTTGTGATATGCCTTTATAGCTTTGATGAATGCTATTAGTAGTGAACTCGTTCTTCGACTACGTGATTTTTTGAGCCCTTTGAAGTGCACAACAATGCCAGTAACCATGCAATATGTAGGGTCTTAGTCCAAGAAGGGCACCCAATTGACTTTAAGAGCCAAAAATTGAAGGATGCGAAGATATGATACCACACAAGTGAAAAGGAGCTTTTTACTATTTTTCGTTGTTTGCAAGTATGGAGAGCCTACATACTTTCATACACCATTCACGGTGATCATAAACAACATGGCCAACGTGTTTTTAAAAACTCCAAAGAAACTTGATGCTAGACAAGTATGATGAGTCAAAATATTGGAGGAATATGACCTCACATGCGTTTATAGGCCGAGTAAACATCATGGCATGATTGATGCTCTTAGTCAGAAGCGCACTCTTACATGGTTGGAGGGTGATATATTACACCAGGTACGTGCCGATGGTGACTCCAATCAATGGCGGATCTACATAGGGGCACCCCCCTAAAATTTTGACATTTGGATGTAAAAGCTACATTTTACATTTGAATACATGGTTGAGATGCATGCTTCAGCCCCAAAACACCATGAAATACATACTCCCCCCCTCCTAACACTATTTTCTAGATCCGCTACTGACTCCAGTTATGTTCAATGCTATCAACAAGCTTTGGAAGGTATTACTCATAGATTTGAAGTCAAGGATGTTGTGGTTTGGACTAAGGACCCACACCTACTCATTCTCGAGTGGAGGGTTGTGCCACACATTGCTTTAGAAGACACAATGTGTAGTATGTTGGGCACCTTGAAATGGAGCATACTCTAGCTCTTCTTTCACGGAGCCACATTTGGCTTTGTGTGTCTAGATATGTGGTTGATTACATATATGCTTGTCTCACTTACGAACAAGACAATATAGAGAGGTGGCGCACTGCTGAGTTGTTGAAACTATTACCTATTCCGGACAAGCCTTGAAAGTCCCTCTATGTGAAGTTCTTTGCGGATTACATACACAATCCCCAAAGGTTGATGGATTTGAAGGCATCTTAGTCATTGCAAACTAGCTTGCTAAGTATGTCATCTTCATGCCAACTCCGATAAAGTATAACACTGAAGAGACTACTCACCTTTTTTTTACATGTGAAGTTCTTTAGCATTCCATTGTGAGATGTTGGGCTCATAAGCAAATTTTGATGGAATTGTTTGGCTCTAAGCTATGATTTTTGTCCATAAACATTCCTTAAACTAATGGGCAATCGGAGCACATCAATGCTCTTCTTAAAGACTATCTCCATCATTTTAAAAAAATTGGGAGGAATTTTCAAAATTATAAATAGCTGGTGTTTTTTTCAAAATTCGTGAGAAAGCAGTCGGCCCCAACCTTCAATGTACATCTGGCAATGCTTACATGCATTATCGTAAAGTATTATAGAGAGGCAATGTATCCATGCAACTAGATATGGTTCAATTAGTGGAGCGACCCCTGGTGACACTATACCTATTACACAAGGGGTATGAAAATAAAGGTGCCTAGTGCTCAATCTAAAGAGAGGTTGACAACATGCAAAAAAATAACAAAATTGATATGCACACACTCTTTTTTCTATCCACACATCCTTTTTACCGTGATTGTGATTTTGCTCCTACTAAAATCCAAAAATTACCAAGATATTCTTGATGTTTGAAAATCTTCTCTCTCTCAAATCTCACTCCCTTGGTGGGTTCTTCCCTTACCATCAACCATCACATACTATTTTTTTCGGTAACCTACGACTTCAAGTTCAATCCAAACCATTCATCATCTCATAGCTCTTGGAATATGATCGAAAAAGGAAGAAGAAGAGAAAATAAGGAAGAAGAGGAAAATCGAGAAGAGGACCGATTCAAAGAGAGTTTTAGTGATTTGGTGATGTATTTTATTGATTTGATGTATTTTTATCATTTATTTGATGTGTTGAATTTATTTCAGTTGGAATTAAAACGAAAAGATGAAGTCAAGCTCTCAATGAGGGAGATGCGGCACATGTGTGCCTCTCTTGTTGGGAGGCACCCGTGGTGCATTTCAAGTTGGAAATTTGATGTTGTTTTTTATTTTTTTATTGTTTTCATATGTTTCTTGATTCTTTTTTTTTCTTTTGTGTTTTTTTATTTTTTCCCTTTTCTTTGTCTTCTTTCCTCGACAAGATTCTTAAGAATATGCATTCTTCAACTGTGAAGAAGGCAACAACGCTAAAAGAAACATTCATCGCCGGAGCAAAGAGATTTGGTAAGATAGACCCTTACTTGAATTAGGTGTAAGAGGAGAGAGGAAGTGATGATGGTTAATTTTGTTATTTTTTGTAAAAAAAAAGGTGTGCGGATAGTAAAAGGAGTATGTATATAATAATCCCTAAAAAAAAGAGAAGAGATTTGGGTTTCATCGGGGTGTGTGTGTGCATACTCAGGTATGCGCATGTGCAATGGAGCTCAAGGGGCGCTTGTGAAAGTAACAAGGTCCTTTATAACTCTCTCTAGCTCATTCCATTTGGTGTAGCACAGACTTGGTTAAGGTTAATATTAGGATTTTAGTTACACATTGCTATGAAATTCCTAAGCATCCAACTTTGTTCATCTCTAAAGAACAATAGCTCACCTTATTATGAGTTGGCTTGCAAGTTTGAGGTCATCAGTTCGATACCTAGGGTGTGCATCTATCTTCAGTCTTGCCATTAACAAAAAACAAAAACTTTGTTCATCTCTTGGAGAGCCAAATATGAGAATGTCAGAAATGTATACAGACGGATTATTTTCCATTTTTTTTTTACAATGGGAAGGCTGAAGCCGGGTATGCATGCCCCAAGAATCGAACTCACACTGAAT
Organism: Brasenia schreberi; assembly: GCA_036023115.1. NCBI lineage: Eukaryota > Viridiplantae > Streptophyta > Magnoliopsida > Nymphaeales > Cabombaceae > Brasenia > Brasenia schreberi. Next base: position 16,437,287 of record JAYKKT010000091.1, on the reverse strand, counting down.
TTTGTGGAATCAAGAGCCCTGCCATAGCGGCTAATGCCCTAAATGCCGTATGGACGGGATTTTGCCTGAGCCGTGATTTCACATATTGATTCAAACAATTTTGCACTAGGATTGGATTTGGGTTACGTGATTGGATCTAATTTCGTGTTTGGACTTTGATATGGTGCAGTTTGGTTCGTATGGATCATGGGTTTTTGCCCATTGAAAAACAGCTTCCGTACAAAATCTAAGTGCAGGCTCAACTGCACAGAAATAAAACGGGTTGAGATCCAGATCTAGAGTTGATTAATCTTTATGCTTGTATCTTTTGCCAATTAGTTTTAAAAGTTGGTACTTCTACGGTCTGCCGGTTCCAGTTTATCCGGAACTATGAACCGGAACCAAACCAAGACCGAGCCGGTTCCAATTTGAGGACCAAACCATTTTGAAATGAGAAAAATAAAAATTTGAACTAAAAAATTTAAAAATATAAGAAACTGATGATTTCGATTTTGGGTCAGTTCTGGTTTTATGGAAGGTGGAACTAGAACTGAACCGGGTGGTCTCCAATTTTAGGGCCAGTTTCAACAGTTCCGATTCTAGTTAGTTCTTGGCCTGGTTTCGGTGGAGCCAGTTCGGAGCCGGCGACGTTTGCTTCTAAATCCTAATCTTGTCTTCTTTGGTTACTGAAGCCTAGTAACGCACACACATGCAGCCCGTGGGAGTTGAACTCCCGTGCAACGACAAGGGCATCGTAGCGCTTTGCAGTTGAGCTAACTCTTTGGGTTTCTAAGTGATAATCTTTATTTGGATTAATTCAACATGGTTAAGAACCAAAATCCGACCTGAATCCAAGTCGAAAACGATTCATTAGGAGTCGGGCATGGTTTTAGGACGCTCTTGACGAACGTATTCACCCATACCGACGTAAACAATTTTCTGATCGTACCTGTTGACCTGTTTACTCCTTGTCGAATTCGGGCGAAACCCGATCGGTCGGCACCCCTGAAGTTACCAGAGTCTTACCGTCTTCTATCCATACCCGGGAAAGGACGGATCGAGTTGGAGCCCAACCCGTACCGCAAATTATCGAACTGAAACATAGAATCGGGAATATACGGTTCAATAAGAATTCTGATACGGTACGATGGTACTGTTAGAAACTCCCCCCTCAGAACTCTCTCTCTCTCTCTCTCTCTCTCTTGGAAGGCGAAAAAGACAACGACGACAGCCGTTAGGAACTTAGGGTTTCTGAGGAAGGGCGTGGAAGGGAAAATGAGCGGAGGAGGAAGAGGAGGATGCGAGGGCACCATCGTTGACGTCGGGATAGCGGCGGAGTCCGTGGCCACCGGCGAGGATTCCGACGCCCCTCTGCACCAGATCGAGAGCCTTTGCATGCGTTGTGGGGAGAACGTAAACTCATTCTCTCTCTTTGGCTCTCTTAGTAATTGCTGTGCAAAACATTCAACTGTTACATTCCGTAGAATTCGTGACTGCCGTAACTTTTTCTTCGTTTGTGGCAAATCGGAAATTCATGTGTGACGAATATCTCTTCTAACGTTGATCTCCTTGTATTAATGTTAGCCCAGTTAGTTAATGGCATTATAGAGGGTGAATGTCTCGATTTTGATAAGCCATCATAAAAGATCGTTTCTTAAGTTTATTACACTCGAGATTTTTAATTCACTGAGTTTCTCATGCCAAAATAAAGTATCTTTCTTCTTTTCGAGTAAAAGGGAATGTTGAAATTAGGAGGTTCTTTGAGTAACAAAAGCTCATCCCAAGTTCCGTTCCCCGAGCATTTTGTTATGAAAAGAATTGGGGAACTTTTGATTGGAATGCCCCTTGAAGATTACCTTGTTGACTCTGAAAAACTGATTGATTTGGTCTATTCAAATGTTAGCACTGAATCACCATGCTGATATATATAGTTTTATATTTGAAGTAGACTAATCTTTAATTTCTGTAGCATGTCTTAGACTTTTATCTCAAATTACTTCAGACTTATATGCTTCAAGTATGATAAAAGAGAATATTGACGTTCCTGGCCTTTTACAGGGCATAACCAGAATATTACTGACGAGAATTCCTAATTTTAAAGAGGTAATGCTGCCCACAAAGGGTGTTTCTTGTTGCATATCTATTGTTTCAACTACTGGTGATTTTTGTTGTGTGGTGTAGTTGAGTTATCATTTCATTTTCTTCTTATGTCCAACATCTTCTAGAATATGTTTAATGGAAATGATGAGATTGTATGCATTTAATCGGCTTGGCATTCTTTTACTGCTCCACCCTAAAGATGATCTGTTTACCAGTATATTTCTATTGATGGACCTCACTTATTGTGGGTAACGGCGTGGTTTTGGTTTTGTTTTCTTCCAACCCTAATCACAGTTCACTTGGATGGTGCAAAGTTTTTGATTCACAAACTTATTGTCCGAATCCTCCACAGCTAAGAGTACCTTCGTGAACTTAGCTACTGCCCTTTCTAGGGTTTCATTTTTTCTGTAGCTTTTACGTTCTCTTTCTATGTACTTCTTGTTTCCATGCAATATGGCTGGTGGAAGGAGCACAAACACAACCTTAGCCATAATAGATTTGGACATACCTTCATAACCACATAAGTTTTAGGTTGTGCTATGCCAGGGGAAATGAATAATGGATCCAGATCTGCAGACAAAGGTGTTTCCAACATAGGATGGTTGACTCTGATTTTGTCATCTTCAGTTCTAAAAAGTCTGAGAATCTGAAGTGGAGAAAATCTTTTTTTCTACTCCGTAAAATCTGGACCTCTACCTAGGTGGAGGCCTATTCATCTACTAGAGCCTGATGATCAGACCTGGAGTTGGACTTTGGGCAATGTGATGGTGGCTTGACTCCAAATCATGGATGGCTGAGCATTGTTTTTACCCTGAACCGGATTTTGTTTTTGAAACCTGCATGTGAAACATATTTTTCTGGTGCAGTAAAATGCTAAAATGTCTACCTGCAATTTCAAGCTTGTGAGCTAGGTTTGTAGCATTAGACTTTGCTAAGCATTTGTATCTGCATCTTAAACTGCAGGTTGTTTTGATGGCATTTGAATGTGCAAATTGTAATGAAAGGTAATTAGTCGCAGTCATACTTGTCCAACTGTAAACGTTGTTTGTCATTTTGTTCCATGCTATTAAAGAAACATATAACACTTAAAGGAAACACAGGAGATAATATATTTCTTGGATTGTTTAGACTTTTTCCTAGATCTGTTCTCACATTGTTTGAAGTTGTGAAGTTGGCATTACTTAATGAAATTTTCTATTTGTAGGAATAATGAAGTTCAATTTGCTGGAGTACTCCAGCCTCGAGGTTGCTGCTACAAGTTGGAAGTTACTGCAGGTGAACCAAAGGTCTGCAAAGTTGGGTGCCTATGATTCTAGTTATGCTTTCAACCGGGATTTAGTCTAAGTACGAATGTTCCAAAAAAAAAAGGATTCAGTTTAGCCTGTTGACATATTTCAATTACTTGTACCCATATTAAAATCTAAAAGTTATATAGTTTCAGTAAGGCATATTCTTTGGTTTAGTCTCTGAAATTTCAGTAAGCATACATGTGTTTATATATGTGCACATTCGCATGTATGCATGCACACAAACATACAGCTTTTACATGCAGACGTCCATAGGCACCTTATGAAAGAGTCTTATTGGCTTTTGAAGCCATGATGTAGTGGATATACACAAGGTAGTTGTAGCCATCTTGTCAGGCTGATTACAAGATAATATGGTCAAAGCTAAGCTGCCTTCAGTATGACATCCCTCAGTTTGTTCCACTAACTAGCGATCATGCACCAAACAGGTTTGGATAAGGACATGACACGTCCCATGAAAACCAAAACCAAACTTTTTCCATACTATGCAGGCCAGCTATGTGATTGAGTCACAACTCCAAAATTACAAGACCATGTTTATGGCTTCTTTTTGAACTTTTGCAGCCTTTGTTGAATTCTTCCGAAGTACTCAACGCCTAAATTCTCACACCTAGATGCTAGAGTTTAACATTCTTGCCATGTGTCAGAAACTTAGAACAGCTACATGCATTTCTCTCATTTTTTCTTCCATCAGCGTCACACCAACTTCTCAAATAGTCTTGTTAAGGGTGTGGTCTTCCATTGTGTGGTTACACATTTATCTCAACATTTTCTTTGTCATAGACATCTGTTGCGCTCTCACCAAATTGATTCAGTGCCATATAAATTTGCTGGTTTTATTTCAGTTCTTTAACATTTGTCGTACTTTGATCGATATATATACTCTATGGCATTGACCTCCATTTACCAGATTGCATTAACTATCTTATGATACTGCAATTTTCACAGAAGGAAGATTTGTATATGACATACATCATGCTCCCTGTATTAAAAGAGGTAGAGGATGACCACAAAAGTGTTGGAAAGAAACAATAAAGAATGATCTAGCTTATTGTGAGTTAATTTCTAACATGGCACATGATAGGGCTCTGTGGAAACAAAGAATCCATGTAGCCGACCCCGTCTAGTATGGGAAAAGGTTTAGTTATTGTTGTTGTTGTTGTATACATCATGCTCCCTCCCCATCCCGCAAAATTCTCAAGTTAGTCCAAAAGCAATAATTATTATGGTAGATTAACTTACATACATCAAATAGATAGAGGAGAAGGAGAGATGCCAATGGCTTGTCAACTAGCGATTGAACTGCTCCAAGAGCTAGTTAACTAGCTGTTGGAGCTAACTAGCAGAGCTAGCTAATGGAAGCTTACTCGTTCAGCTAGCTGAGCTAGTTAAAAAGAAACTATTGTACCTTGCTAACATTATAATAACAACTAATTGTGGTTCTGTTGATTCTCTTATCACAATATATCTTTAATTGATTAGTAATTGGTTGCAGATACTAGATCGTCAGGTCATAAAATCTGATTCTGCCTCCATTAAGGTATGTTTTGCTATTGATGGTTTAATCATTTGCTTTGAAACTTTTAACTTTATTCTAGGTTGGTAATATATTAGATTGATAATCAATGTTTTCCTTCTGAACCTGGCCACTAAACATCTGGCGTGACCTGAAAAGGAACACACCATACCGAGACATAGCAGAAGAAAAATAAATCAAATTATCAAAGCTTTGACTTCTTTTTATTCTAATTCATATTTTCCAAGCCTAAAGTGAACCTTGGAAATATCTGTCTAAGATAGTCATTCTCATGATAATTTAAGGATTTCATGGTTCCATATCTGCATGAGGACTAAAATTTGTTTGGGAATTTGGTTATAAGGCATTGGGTTTTCTGTGTTTATTGCATTTAAATTTTAATGGATAGGACTATATGAGTGGAAAAGCAACTGGTTGTCAATTTGTACCTTTTGTTTTTTTGAGAAAGCAGTGAAGTCCCTTTCTGATGAAGTTATGCAAAATAAATCATCATCTTATTTGATAAAATCAACAAATACACCAAGAGATGGAAGAAGGAGCAGGTCAGCGCCCTTCGCTGCCGCCCCCTGCCTCTCACGATTTCTTCCTCTGATTTAACCTAATTACAAAGCCATACATTATAAAAATAACCTAACTTAAAAGACTTAAATACCCTTAATCAGTGACTAACATAACTCAATTCCCAATGGATTAGAATCTGATCCATTGGGATCCAAATTACATACGACTGAACCTATCTACAATACAAGATAAAGACCTTAAACTTAAACTTAAAAGCAACTAAGAATAAGAAAGAAGACTTCAACTTGATTTCCAACATGCCCCCTCAAGTTGAATCTTGAAGACTTGTAATTCTCAACCGAGCAAGTGCTTTCTAAAGGCCATTGACTGAAACTGGTTTAGTGAAGATATCTTTCAATTGATCTTTTGAGCATACATGGATCAGGTTGAAGATACCTTGAGAAATCTTTTCTCTGATAAAGTGATAATCTATTTCAATGTGTTTGGTTCTTTAATGAAAGACAGGAGAACTCTACTGTTAGTAAAGAAAGTAATTGGAGTATTTCCTCTGAACCCAATTTCTTCTAGAAGTGATATAATCCATTGACCTTCACACATGCCTAGGGCAATAGCATGGTACTCTACCTCTGTACTTAACCTGGCCACCATAGATTGTTTCTTACTTTTCCAGGATATGATGTTGCCTCCCAAACATACTACATAACCTAATGTTGATTTTCCATCTGTTCTTGAACCTGCCCAATCAGCATCTGAATAGAGCCTTATATCGAGTGATGAATATGGAGTATATAGTAAACTATAAGTTATTGAGGATTTCAAGTACCTGATTATATGAAATACTGTGTTCATATGATGCTTAGATGGACAATGCATCCACCTACTTACATATCCAACTGCAAAACTGATGTCAGGTCGTGTAATAGTAACATCTATTAACTTTCTTACTAATCTCTGGTATTTTTCAACATCCTCATATGGTTCTGTAGACTTATAACTATCTTCCTTATATATCTCCATAGGAATGGAACATATTCAACAATCCTCCATTTTTGTTTCCTTCAGTAAGTCTAGGATATATTTTTTTTTACTTAAGAATAAGCAATCATCTTTATGAATCACTTCTATTCTCAGGAAGTAATGTAATTTTCTCAAATCCTTTAAGTCAAATAATATGTTTAGTCTTTTCTTTAGGTCGATTATGCCTTCAGTATCATCACCTATAACGATAATATCATCAACATATACCAATAACACAATAGTTTTCTGATCTTGTTTGATAAACAATGTATGATCACTAACACACTGCTTAAAACCCAAATTTATGACACCATCACTGAATTTTTCAAACCATGCCCGTGGGGATTGGTTTAAACCATAAATTGATTTCTTTAACTTACATACCTTACCCTGCATTTGTTCATGAACATACCCAGATGGTAAGTCCATATAAATGTCCTCCATAAGATCTCTTCAAAGAAAAGCATTCTTAACATCCAGCTGCCATAATTCCCATCATTTAGACTGCAAAGCTTAGAATGATTCTCATGGTGTTCATCTTTGTCATTGGAGCAAATGTTTGTGTGTAATCTATGTTGTATGACTGGCTGTAACCTTTAGCTACTAACCTTGCATTATATCTTTCTATATTTTCATCAGTGTTATACTTTATCGAAAATACCCACTTGCATCCCACTGTCTTTCTTTCTAAAGGTAGATCAGTCAGTTCCCAAGTCTTGTTTCGTACCAGGGTTCCAATTTCCTCTTCCATTGCCGCTTTTCATTCTGGATGTTGTTTTGCCTCTTCAAATGTTCTTGGAATATGAGTAGTATCTGCATTCATCACAAACAACTGATATTCTCTAGGATAATTAGAACATGAAACCATCTTTTCCAATGAGTATTTTGCAATTTTACGTTTCTCCTTTCTAATTGCAATAGGTAAATCACCCAATTCACTATCTAAATGCTGAGAGGTTACCTGAGTAGGAGTTAGATCTGATTTTGAGTGAGGATTATGATCCAGGGTGGTTGACAGATGTGGGAGAAATGCCTTTTTTTTTACCTCTGGTATATACCTACCATTTCTTCTCTTGAGAGAGTATCATCTCCTCCCCTTCCTCTTCATGTACATGTTGAGTTTCAACTGGTGTAAGTGGTATCACATGTGGAGACCATATATCTAATGGGACAAATTCTTGCATATTATAAAATGGTGTATCTTCATGAAAGGTAACATCCATTATAATATATAATTTTCTTCTGAGGGGATCATAATACTTATACCCCTTCTGAGTAGAGGAGTATCCTAGAAAGATAGATTTGATTAATCTTGCATCTAATTTATCCCTTAAGCCATGATGAATATGAATAAAGCATATACATCCAAACATTCTTGGAAGAAGATGAAATTGTTTCTCGGAATGACATAATGAATGAAATGGAGTATTCTCACTGAGAACCTGCTTGGCATACGATTTATAAGAAAATATGCCGATTTTTAGTGCTTCACATCCACTGCAGTCAAAACTGCTTCACCCCAATAACATTTTGGTGCATTACATCCAATTAAAAGAGTTCTTGTGACTTCTAGAATATGTCGATTTTTCCTTTCAGCGACACCGTTATATTGAGGAGAATAGGCACATGAGGTCTGGTATAAAATTCCATGATCTAGAAAATATGGGTGAAGTGATTGAGACATAAACTCACCTATTATCACTGCGAAAAACTCTTATAGTTCGCTGAAACTGAGTATGCACAAACTGACAGTATATTGGAAGAATATTCTTCACTTCATCTTTAGTTTTCATGAGATATATTATAGTGAATCTAGTACAATCATCAATGAATGAGACAAAGTACTTATATCCATGCACAGAAGTAGTAGAACAAGGACCTCAAATATCTGAATGAACAATCTCAAAGGGAATGGAGGATTTTTCTTCACTTAAAGGAAAAGAAATACGATAGTGTTTTGCCTTTTGGCAGGTTTCACAGTTCAAATTTAAATTATTTTAATGATTAAATTTAGCTAGTAACATCCTCCGTTTAGATAATGGTAAATGTCCTAGTATCTGGTGCCAACGAGGTTTGTCCTCATTCTATTTTTCTGTAACAACAGTTGATTGTAAGGCAACTCTCTTATTATCCTCGCAAAAGTAGCGACCTCTCCTCACACTACCCTGACCAAAAATCCTTTCCGTCCTCAGTTCCTGAAAGAAACATCCAGTAGAATCAAATATTATACGACATTTCGTATCCTTAGTCATAGCAAAGATAGATAATAAGTTGACTGATATATTTGGAACATGTAAAACATTTTTTAATATGCCAAAAGATGTAGTAATACTCAATTTTTCAACTATTGGAGTATAAGAGCCATCTGCCAGTCTAATGTTAATTTTTGCCTGAGTCAACTCATAGTTATCAAAGAAATCTCTTCGACTGATCATGTGATCTGTGACCTAGAATAAATAACCCATATCCTTAAATGAGAAGTACTTATATTACCCTGAGTCAAGAATGAGAATGGATATGCTATAACTGCTTGTGAATCAATGTGGAAGGATGTAGATGGAGAGTGTGAATCAGTCAAACGGGCTTTGAAATAGGCTTTGTTGGATCTGTTCTGAAAATGAGTAGGTTTTCCAACTAATTCCCAACATGTTAACTTAGTATGTCCTAGTTTTCCATAATGAGAACAATTTAATTTATCTTTTTCTTCAGAGATAAGTTTAAATCTACCCCTGTCACGTCTATAACCTCCCCTTCCACGAGAGAAGGGAGGAGTAGACATATTTTTTCCTACAAATACAGAGGTCTCTGAATTGATTTTGGTTTTCTGCTTTAAATGTTTTCTGTCTTCTTCCCGAAGAAGGAGGGAGTATACGATACTCAAGGATGGAGGCTCCTCTCTGCTAAGAATGTTATTCTTTAATGCCTCATAATCTGAAGAGATACTCTATAGGAGATCAACTACTTTGCGTTTTTCAAACTCTTCGTTGCACTCTTATGTGCAACTCTGAAATTTTGTCTTAGAATAGAGTTGTAATTCTTCCCATAAACCTCTGAGTTCTAGATAATACTCACTGACTGATCTTTCTCCCTGCTTGCATTTTCTAATCTTTTCTATGAGATCATATTTCTTAGCGATATTTTTCTGTTGAGCGTAGGCCTCCTGTGCTGCTAGCCAGATATCCCTAGCAGTTTCTAAGAACATGAATGTATTACCAATAGAAGGTGTCATAGATTGAATCAGCCATGCACTAACTAGTGCATTCTCTCTATGCCATCGAGAATAAAGGGGATCCGTAACTGGAGGTTGAGGTATATTACCAGTTAAGTAATCCCATCCCCCCCTGGCCATAATTGCCAGTTCGATAGATCGGGCCCACTGAAGATAATTCTTGCTATCTAACTTCAAATTTGTGTTTGAAATAATTCTCCTTTGTCTGAAGAACTGTGGTCACTTCCATCAACAATCTATGTCCTTCCCATCATTATGGGAAACTTGAATTTCTTGATATCGATCTCTCAAACAATGTCTCGAAGACAAATATAAACTCTAGTTGTCGGTACTGATGGCCTTGATTATTTGGTGCGTGAGATCAAAAGAATAACAAGTGTATAGATTCAAACACACACACGGGCAGAATGTGTCCTTGTATACAAGCTGATTTCAATGTATAGGGCTATGCTGTCACCATAGTCTTCTCAGCAGACCCACTCCAAGTTGTCCACACAAAAAAAACGCTTGTGGTCTACTAAAAAATCAACGCACAAATTGATGCAAGGCATCAAATCCAAGGAGTATGTTAGGAAGACGTTCTCGTGGATGTACTATTATTGTAGTCTCACCAACGATGGAATCAAGTGTGTGAGAACATATTTAAAATCTGTCATATGAAATCGTTCCTGCTACGCCTCTGAAGAAGTCCGTGAAATTGTATGTGGGCTTTCGTTCCCTTAAGATATTTCGAAAATAAACACTTCTAGTGGTGGTGCTAGTGGCGAAGGACGATTGTGGAATGACTGTACAAGGTCTGATTCCAAGGGAGAAAGCACTTACTCAGATTGCAGCTACAACCTGCACATGTCGCCCCCCACCGTTTTTTTTTCCTTGATGTGAAATAGCCACGATAGGCTCTAATACCATGATGAAGTTATGAAAAATAAATCATCTTATTTGATAAAATCAGCAAATACACCAAGAGATGGAAGAAGGAGCAAGTTGGCACCCTTGGCTGCCACCCCCTGCCTCTCACGATTTCTTCCTCTGATTTAACCTAATTACAAAGCCAGACTTTATATTACTAACCTAACTTAAAAGACTTAAATACCCTTAATTAGTGACTAACATAACTCAATTCCCAATGGATCAGAATCTAATCCATTGGGATCCAAATTACATACGACTGAACCTATCTACTATACAAGATAAAGACCTTAAACTTAAACTTAAAAGCAACTAAGAATAAGAAAGAGGACTTCAACTCTCTCAAGGATGCTTGATGAACTCATACGTCCTTAATTTTTTATATCTTCTTCAATAACCTGAAACCATTGGGGGTATTCATAGTGTACTAAAATTGAGGATGCCTTCACCATGTTCTCCACAGGTGCTTTCCTCTTGTCTTTGAATTGATTATATCTTGTCTTCTTGTATTTCATTATCTTTCCTACATCACTTTTCAGATTTCATGCATGCTCATCTCATTAGGATATATTATCTTCTTCAACTTATTAATTATCATGTTTTAATTTATGGCTCTCTTCTCTAATTAGTTTTCATCTTATCAGATTCCTGAATTGGATTTTGAGATACCACCAGAAGCTCAGCGTGGCACTCTGTCAACGGTATGGCCATGAAGCCTCTTTCTACTAATGCTAAGCTCAAATCCCGTAACCTATTTTTATTTGATCAAGGTCATGTAGTCATGATTTCTGACTATTATGGAACTTCAAGGTCAAACTGCCAGAATAACTTTACCCAAAAAAATTCAATATTCATGGGGTTTGCCTCATGAAAAAAATCCTGGCGGTTTTGATATACATGTGCCTACTAGATTTCAAGGTGATATGCATTTAGAAACCTGGATGCTGTTTGCTCAACTTGTACACTAACTTTGTTGATTTGATGCAATCTAGCTTCCATATAATGACATGTTTGTATTTCGGCTCCTATCATTTTGTGCGGCAGGCTGGACTGTCACAAGTTTGCTTAGTTTGAGAGTTTTTTTTAGATTCTTAAAGGACCTCTACAAATATGTACTGTTATATATATATATATATGTCGTATTCAGTCTAGAACTGAAAAGTATCATTTCTGTTCCCTTTAAAATCCTGGTTGTATATCCCTGTTATCCTGAGTGTCCTAAATTTTTTTCAGGTTGAGGGAATCCTTCTACGAGCCGTTGATGAATTAGAGGCTCTCCAAGATGAGCGGAAGGTGTATTTCAGATCATGGAATTACTCTATGTCTCATTTGATGATGTACTAATCGTGATTATGATTTTCAGAAAGCTGATCCAATGATTGCTGACGCTATCGACAAGTTCTTGATAAAATTGAAGTCTTTGGCTGCAGGAGATGAAGCCTTTACATTCATACTCGATGATCCAGCTGGCAATAGCTTTATTGAGAATCAGTATGTTGGACTTCCGTGTATACTATGGCCTCTTTGTGTGCAGCTAGCAGAATAGTGTGGTTTTGTGGGATTCAATATGGTTGTTTTGCATGTACAGGATGTTTTCCACTTTGAGAGGCTAAAGCTGTTTTTCAGTCCTACCGTCTTTAGTTCTTTTCTTTTGATGTGCTGTGCTTTGTGTGGTTTCTCTGGCAGCATACATCCTGATTATTTAAACTATATTTTGGATTAGCAGCCTTGTGGTTGTGATTCTTCTACATGTTTGTGTTTCTCTATGCGCATGTGTGTAGTGCCTGCGTAAATGTGCGACAACATGAATGAATGTATGTTTGCACAGAGACATGTGGTTGCGATTCTTTGGTGCATCTCTGAGCCACAGTTTCTTCTGTGTTCTGCAGACAAGTAAATTTGCATGAATGCATCGAATTTAGCTTCGCCATCTCTCAGCTTAGTTGATATGCTTCTCATGTATTTTATGGCCTTGCATTTGTTGGAGCTTTCATGGTACCAAGTTGCCTTTTGTTGCTTTTTTGTTCCTAGATGATATTAACTTCACATTGTAGTTCTTGCTATTCTCTAAATTGGTTTTCATTTTCTTATTTTTATCCCCTTCATCATAGAATTGACACATGGTTGTCAAGATCTCTTGTTGAAGTTGGAGCCCTGCTTCCACAAGAAAATTATGTGATCAATAGAATACCTGCTCAAACTGCTCCAAAATTGTCTCTTCAACAGGCATGCACCTTCTGCAGATCCGCTGCTGAATATTAGGTTTTACGATCGGACACCCAAACAGCAGGCATCGCTAGGATTTCTTGTGGATTCAGCATCTGGAGATGACAAAGCCTCTGATAATGAAGCATTAGTGGAGAAAACTAGATATGTCCCTGCCGGAACAAAGGAACCCCATGGTGCAATTGGAGCTATTGCAGGTCATCGAGCTATTGCTCAAGGCACTAGTGAAGAAGTTGCTGCAGCTTTGTTTAAGTATTCAGCCCCTGAACAAGTAAGTTCTTAGACATCCTTGAATGTTAGAGACTGTGCCACGGATGTTTTGGATATGAATCAGGTCGTTCTTTAATTTGTTTCAGGTGATGACATTTCCGTCAACATGTGGAGCCTGTGGAAGTAGTTGTGAAACACGTATGTATGTGACCAGTATCCTTTTCCTTATCTTTTTAGATTGTGGGGAATCAACTTCCTGCATCAATGAAGGTCTGCCTAATGAAGCACTTAATCTATTATTTATTGTTGCCATATAAAGCCACGGAGTGGATATTAAGTAGATGATCAGTATTACACTCCCTTGAATGCAAAAGCAATTTGATCCTAAAGGTAGATGGTACTTTTTGTACCAGAATTAGAACATCTTTAAGAAAAACGCCCCTCTTTCTGCACACATTTCCAAATTCCTTCCTCTCTTTTGGCTAGTCTTTCAAGCATTCTTACTTTTTCGAACATTAGCCTTAATCTCTTTCATGCTTTTAAGAGTAAACTATGAGCTTAAATTTTCATCCACCCTCACTTAGTCTTTCCAAAAAAAGGGATACATCTTAATTTCTTTTGAGTTTCTCAACAAACTAATTGCTCAATCTTGTTTGGCACATCGAATTAAACAGAAATCAGCTTTTAGGTCATTAATATTTAATGCTTGATAGTGAATTTTGTGAAGTTCAGAATGTAACTTTTTATTTGACCATTCATTTTTTGATCTTATGAAATTCTTGATATGTATCATAACCAAAAATGATCATCAGTTGATTGGTACCAGAGCGAAGGAATAGATATGGCCATAGGGTTAAAACATAAAAAAGTTGCCAGAAAGGGGCTCCAATAAAACCAAGTCGGTGCTGGAAAAGGTGGCTACATTTTTCAGATTAGCCAAAATGGATGATCAATTTGGCTAAAACCCTTAATATTTAAGGTTGGTTGTCCCAAACTAGAAAATCTCTTATAAAGGATCAGCCAACAGATTTATGGTCCTGCTCCATCATAGGCTATTTATTTCATTATTGATTTTCTTGATAATTGGTATTGAGTTCCTTTGGCTAGAATGTTGTTCAACTTAGCCCCTTCAGACATTCCGTACTTCCAGGAAGTGATTGTGATGGCATCCTCTTGTGATGGCTGTGGTTATCGCAACTCTGAGGTTTGTAATGATCTCCATTCTAAAGGAATGAGGATTTTTCTAATTCTTTTTAATTTTTATAGATGGCTTCTTGGTACTTTTAATGTTGATCATCTGTTCAAACTTTATATTGTTGTCAGTAACGATTTTTTATTGGTGCGAGTAGTTGAAACCAGGTGGTGCAATTCCAAATAAAGGAAAGAGGATAACCGTGAAGATACAGAATACAGTTGACATTAGCAGGGATGTGATAAAGGTTTTTACTTTTCCCTGGTAGTTAATTAAAGTTGCCATTGCATCTTTGATCTCAGTCTGCAAAGGGTCTGATCGGATCCTGATCTTTTTTCTCTGATCTTGCCAATTGGGCAAGCCTTAGCTTATGCTGAGGCTTGGGTAGTCCATCTATGTCCTCTTCTCAAATTTTAGAAGTTCATGATTATCTTCATGCTGCATGGGACAAGTTGCAGTGTGGGTGGGAAACTGTAAAGCGTATAATGAAGTGAGTTCGTGAAAAGTGAGAAGGGATGGATTCTTGAATCCGTCTGTTCTAGAGGAGAGAAGTAGCTTTGTCAAGTCCTTATCGTGGTTCATTTTTAATTATATGGAGCTTGAGATTGGCACCAGAAGCGGCTTAGCTCTTTGGGCTAAGTTGTTGGCTGAGGTCATGAGTTTAATTGTTGTTTCTGCATCTGCTAGGCATCCGTATAACTGTGACATTTCTTTTGTGCTCTGCATAACTTGCCACTTTAAGCTTTCTTTCTTGTGAAATTTCCTACCAGTGCAAGCTAAGTCATGGATTTGAAATATGGAACGTGTAAACTACTTTTATCTCATAAAGCGATTAGGCATATTATCTATTTTCAGTCATGTGCATGATTTGGCTTCCAATCTTATGTTATCAGTCAGATACTGCAAGTGTTAGAGTTCCGGAGCTTGATTTGGAGCTTTCCAGTGGCACCTTGGGTGGGCTTGTGACAACAATAGAGGGCTTAATGACCAAGATTAGGGAAAGTAAGTTCGTTCTCCGGTTTGGATAGGCTGTTAGGTCAAATGTGCAGCTTATATGTTCATTATAGATTTTTATACATTCGCCTTTCTGAAATTACGTGGACAGTTTGTAATTCTATTGTTTTGACTGAAATCTTCAACCTGGAGTTGATGCCATTAATTCTATAAATTCATTTCAAGTGATGAAATAGGCATAAGACATAGCTCTGGTGCATGAAATGGGTAATCATCTTGCTGCTTTTCGACCTTTAAATTACCCAATGGTGTCTTCCTTTGAGACTGGTAATACATGTTTGTCGTGTCTAGTTAATTATGTTATGTGGGAGGAGGCAATTTATTTGTTATAAGAATTTTGCAAAAGTGCTTCATACCTGCTGTTCTTTCAGATCTTGAGAGAGTTCACGGATTCACATTGGGAGATAGCACTGATGATTGGAAGAAAAATAAGTGGCAAGATTTCAGTGCAAGATTAGAGAAGGTGATTTATTCTTTGAATCATGCATTTAAGGGATGACTTGTAGTCTCACATCCATTGTCCTGTTTGATTTTGATAATGTAAACATTCTTGATTCAGTGATTCAACCTGCATTTGATCTTTATGTTCTAAAACTTCTGCTTATGCATTTTCTTTAGTTGTACGACAATTAAACGAGACAACAATCAGCTAAATCACATGCTCTTTTTAAGCGTTCTGGGCTGTACTTTCTCCTTGATTTTAGTTTTTCAATTTCTTCTACTCATCTTGGTTCGAGGAATCTTAAGGGCCATGACAACAAACTTTTTCTGAAACAGGAGCATTTGCTACATTATGCAAATACTCACGTTCAGGAAACAAATGCACGAGTTAGCAGATGCCATAAATACAGAGTACTGAGATAAGTCAGCATGGTTAGTAGCACCATATGGTTAACAAAACCAATAGTAATTTGCCAATCCGAGATTCCGAGGAATGGCCTGAACTCTGTCATCCGATTCTTATCCAATGAGACTTTTTCTGTATCACATTATCAAGAAACATCATTAGGACGCTTTGTACCTTTCAGGCAGAGTGGATTCACATGGACCAGTATTTTAACTAGGCAAGGGGAAAGAACTGTGAAGAAATGCAAATGTTGACAATCATGCCTTTCAGAGGTCCTATAAATACTTCAGAAGAGGACTCTCAAGATATCCTTTATTCTCCTTCATTTTCTTTGCCTCTTAGAAGGGTCTTCTCAAAGCAGACTAGGCAATGAAGTATCTTTCTGTGGAAGGAACGGTAGCAAGTCTGGGAAATTAAAATGTTTATTTCATTTTGTTTGCATAGGTCTTTCTTCTACTTACTGCCAAACTCTTTACAAAAGGATTTAAGATCGTGAAATTTTCCCCTTTTATCGTTTGCAATCATTCTGTTGGGCATCTTCTTTTAGTTTTTGTTGTCGGATATCTAATGTGCTGATCATGGACACATGCAGCTTCTGAAAGTTGAGGAACCGTGGATACTGATAATCGACGATGCACTGGCAAATTCTTTTGTTGCACCAGCTACTGAAATGTTAGAGGATGACCGCCAGCTAACCTGTAATGTGCAGTTTCAAAAGTTTTAAAGCCTCTGCGTTATATACATGCGAATGAGAGAGAGAGCACCTACTCCATGTCTAAATTTAGTGGATAATATTCCATTATTTAGGTGAAACAGTTAAAGGGCATAATCACATATCTTTAGAAGATTTTCTTTTCTGTTCATGTAGTTATTGTATTGTTCTTCAATGAGTACTCTGCTCATGAAGGGATCATCCTTGCATGGCCGGTCTCAAGCTTGGATAAAGGAGGAGGGTTGCGTTAGGCTTTCGACTGCCATCGTAAAACTTTGTCGGACTTATTTACCATGGATTCTACAAATTATGATAGGGCTATGTGGAAACAAAGAATCCATGTAGCCGCTATCTAGTATGAGAAAAGGTTTAGTTGTTGTAGTTAATTGTATTGTGATAATTAGTTCTGACGGTTTAGATATGGGAGTTGGTGTTTAGGGATCTCTCTCTCTATATATGTATGTATATATATGTATATAGTGCGGTGTCGAGTCCTGACGGTTCTAGTTCTTTGATACTTGTCAGTTGAAGAATATGAAAGGTCATGGGAGCAAAATGAAGAATTGGGTCTCAATGACATAGATACTAGCTCAGCGGATGTTGCCTATGATGCCTGAATTGAGGTTGGTAGTTGTGATCTTACAATTTAGTATATTCTTCTTCTGGTGCCTACTGGATCCTTGGCAGCCTCTTACTTTGGTTGATGGGATGAGAGAAACAGAAGCATGGTTTGTAAGGTGAAAACTTCCTTTTGTTTCCCACTTCTGAGCATGTTATTTGCAGTGATAATAACATGAAACCCGCTTCAGTGTGTCAAGCAATTCATGATTATCTTGTTTATTGCTCTACTAGATTTTCAAACTGTGACTGTCTTCATGGATGTGGATCGTCTGCTTTGGTGTCTACAAAATGCTTAGTTTCGAGCTGATTTTTCAACTGGCAGCTGATAGCAACGTCACTGAAGTTTTCTGGAGTCTTATACGGCAGTGTAGTTCTAGCTTAAAAAAAGTTATATATACGTTGAAGGTAGGGGAGCCCCAAAAATGCTCTATAATTAATATCATCACTTGCTACTATAATCTTTTGATCCTCATGTTTTATGCATTTAACAAAAATAAGATCTTTAGTTTCCTTCTTTCTAATCTTAAATATTTTAAAAAATCTCTTTTACCTTTTTTAAGTTAATCTTTTTATACAAATCTTTTCAAATTTTGACTTTTGCTTCATTGATAGTCTTTTTCGCTTTTTTATTGTTTTTTTCATATGCCTTTCAAGTTTCATTAGACTTATTGACGAAATACAAATTATAATTTGTAACATGCCTTATTCTGTTTAATTTTTTCTTTTACTACACTCTACTACTAGGTATAACCATAGTTAGAACTATTCTGTAGTTGCTGCACACATGTTGGAGGTTCTCTGCATGTGGTTGGTCGGCGTCCTCTGCTGGACCACCACTTGCGGGTAGCGTGTTTGATTCGAGGCCCAAAGGCACCCCTCTTTTTCATTACATGAAAGAACCATGCGATGAGTAATGAGAATAGGCAAATAAAGAGTGATGCAAAGAATCAAATTGGTTACATGAATATATATGGTAGGAAAGTGAAATTAAGAACACCCCTACCTCGTTGAGTTAAAGTCGTGCACAGGCCTCTTAAAGCTGCTCTATCAAAGACTAACATTAATGACTACCAAGTATTAATTTGCAATTGACGTGTATGCCGTAGGATACACGCACACCTATACACACAAGTATAGGCAGTCACAATTAAATGGAACAAGTGACAAGGAAACAGAACTTTGGCTTCAAATATTGAGCCATGGTATGAAGCAAGTGACATGAGAGAAAGATGCTAAGCTCATTTCAGACATCCTCTAAAATTTTCATGAAGAGTTGTCCTTTTACTTTTAATGCTTTTAGAACTACTCTCTCTCTTCGAATAGGATGGTTAAGATATAGAAAATGTCATTTATAGAAAGAGAGAGAGTAGTTCATGAACACATCAATTCATGCTTAAACATGCTTTTAATCAAATGTTCCATCAAAATTTAAATCTAAAAAAATATATATTAATATTTTTAGAGATATAAATATATCTAATATAAATTGCTTTTTAACTTAAAGAACTCAAGCGTTGATCCTGAAGATCATTCGATTGAAAATGTTTAAACATATGTACTATAATATATATTTCCCATGTCTTCTTTGATACCTGATCGTGTTTATGCCGCGTCATTCTGTGTTTGGGTATAAAACATGCCAGCCAGTAAAACAATTTGATTTCTATTGTTGCATTAGCAAACCAAAATAAGAAAGCGATCAACTAGGGTTCATCTCGCCATGTCTAACCCCGCGACTGCAAGCCAGTCAGCCATTGGGCGAAGTGCGTATCACACTGGAAACCTTTTGATGCAATCAAACAGCCCATGGATCAGGGAACTTGGTCCTGCGGGAGCGTAACATATGTCAGGTCAAGCTGTCCCATGTCGAAAGCTGGAGACTATACCAGTAGCATACCAGTCAGTCTCACCCAAGGCCAGCAGCAGATGCGGGAATGACTTGGAAAGAAACTATGAACTTGCGTATGCTTCCAAGCTTCAAAGAGAACCATAAAAGAAATTATATGTCATGGCAAGTTTGTTTCGCTAGAACAAGATGTTTAAGAAGAAGACCCCAACAAATTCGCAAAATTTGTATTTTTGCACAGCATCCATCTCCAAGTCCATACGCTCACCCTACAAACATAGGCGCAGGGTTAGCAAGCAAAACAGGCACAAAAGCCAATTAGGAATCATAGGATTGCCCTTGATGAACAGTAGGCACCACCCTTGATTTTGATCGTCCATCAAGGGCAATCGGATGATTAAAACCGAAAGGTATATGTGACCTTATCATTCCATAAATAAATAAATAAATAAATAAATAAATATATATATATATATATATATATATATATATATATATATATATATATATATATATATATATATATATATATATATATATATATATATATATATATATATATATATATATATATATAATGGTAAATGCTCAAATCCCATCTATGATCAAATCTACTTTCTCATCTCAACCATTCAATCTTTTGAGATTAATAATTGAAGTGAAAAAAAACTTAATACACATGACAATAAAAAAGTATAAAATAAAAAGATACAAAAGTACTTTTAATTCAAATCTTTGTCATGATAATATCAATCAAACGATAAAAATGTTTAAATAGATTTAAGCATGAATGAGATTTTAACATTTATCAATACCTATGTTATATATATAGAGTGAAATCTGCTAAACAATTCTTCATACTAGCCATATCTCGATCATCACCACTGTCCATACGTTCATACGATCAATTGGACAATGAGGATCAAAACACCCATCTCAAATCACATTTAGTGCATCCATGTATATTAAATGATCTCAAACCTCATAACGATATTGATGGATAACTCAATCTGCATCATCCATACGATTGCACGAACACATATCATCTAGTAGAGTCTAGAAGGATGATGGACTAGTATTCATCCATGGAAAATCAAATTCCCCGTACCCATGGAAGGAAAGCTCAAAGGACTGACAAGAAAATGTGAACCAGGCACCGATGGTGGCACCAGGGTGGGATTGCCTTTTCCTTCCTTGTGTTTACAGAACAGGAGGCAGTGTAACAGCTGGAGCACCAAAGCTCGTCAAACGTGCTATTTTTTCCTAACCAAAGCGTCTCCTATTCAGGAAATGATTGCAGGTTGAATATTGTGACCGATGAGACAGCTGAAAATTTGAGCAGATCCAAGTCATACCCATTCTTTAAAGTTCTAAACAAACCAAAGTGTTTCGGCCATGACGATCCCGAGCTAGCACACACTGCATTATACATGGCTCTATAGTCAAGATCGAGTCTTTCGACTTGACCCAATCCAGCACAAGCACGCTCTTTATCTCAAGTTCTAACCATTTCACTACAAGATGGTCACATGTGAGCAACATCGACCCATCTCGTGAATCAACACCCACATGGTTAGGCATGTTTTTTCAAATATGAAAACTTAAAACGTGCTTACTGAGTCTGTGAGCACACCCACTTTAATCGAACCAATCACATGACACAAGAAGATCTTGCACAGCCAATGCTCAATAATTCTATGAAATGTGCCTACACAAAGCCTGAAAAAGTCGGCTCAATCGAAGGTGTATGGCTTGCAGCCATATACCCTAACCGTCTCTATACCATACATACCCAAAGTGTACAAGTTAACAACACCCACAAATTATATATATATATATATATAGTTGGTGCTTACAATGTAAAATGATGAGTCACTGGAGCCCACCATCTTACAGTGATTAAGTACTGTGTGCGCACTGAGTATAAGCCACAACCATATACAGTACGAAGTGATTTAGGTCAGTTTCTCATAGGTTGATCACATTCGGTGACATTAGGGAGCAGTATAACTTTTACCGAAACAAGAGACTTCAGGAAAGGTCCGTAACCAATTTAGATAGACTAGAGCCGTGAACCTTACAATCCGTTTCATAGGCCACCTTTCATTTCATTAAAAGTCAGGAAGGAGTAGAATTTTGTTGGATTAATGCCATTGCAGCATGTCTACAACCAGAAAGAATCCAAAAGAGAACCCTTCACTTCAGCAAATCCACCACCCGATTGAATATATTTGTATCCAAGCATTCACAACTTTAATACGTATAGTTGGCAAATCATTTTCTTTCCTTTGTACTGAGTGAAGGCAGCAGTTTATTACATAAAGCCACACTGAACTTAGAGGCCAGTCTCCACTTTATCTTGACACAACTTTAACCTTTCGATCTTGTTTCATAACAAATTTAATATATGTTGAGTGATGGTTGCATCTATATAATCTACTTCGGTTAGTCTTTAACATCCTAATGACCTGTAGTAGCTTATAGTGCGTTGCCTTGTCTTATCCTACCACAGAACCAACCTCCACCACCAATTCAACGAGACCACCCCACAGCCCTACTATAAGGTGTGCTTGTGCTTGATTAGGGGCTAGGGTGCTCAGCTATTATTTTTCATGTATGTTACTATTCATCCACGCTTGTTCACTAAACTTATACTCCTTACTCTCTTTCATTCTCTCCCTGCCCACACTATTTCTAAAAAAAAAACATACCCACTATATGTCCTAAAGCACATCTAGCGTGTCTCATCATCAATCATGAACAATAACGCGTTTCAATCACATCTTCAAGATAAAACCGTACCCACCGTACATTGTTCCTCAAATAGTGACACATCATTAACACGTTTGTCCTTTAAATAAAACGCATCTTAAACACACCTGATTATCGGCCACCAATTTCTTTCCTAATCTAAACTATTTATTGCAATCAACCCTCTAAGACTATTTTATATCAATTTTTCATGAGATTCTTCGGATGAAGATTGAAAATAATAGAGTAAATCCAAAAGAGACAGAGAGATCAATAAAAAAAATCATTCATGAAAGTTAAAAAAATAGTTGAAAAAAGCAAGATTTAAAGAGAAAAAGATTAAAAAAGATCAAAATGAGATCAATAAAGTCATTAGGGGAGAAACCAATGGCAGCAAGGAAGAGAATACAGAATCTGTATCAAGCGTATTTTGAGATTCAAAAAAAAAGTGTTTAGTAAAATAGGTGTATGAATAGCTATTATTTCTCATTCTCCAAATCCTGTGCAAGCTTACCCCTTTTAGCCCACTTTTCATCAGGCAAAGCTTTCAAATAGGATATGAAAACTTCGCCCTGTAAAAATCACTTCTAAAAGCGGGTGGATTTCAGTGTCAGATTCAGAAGTTAGCACTGGTTTGACGAAACTTGTGCAGCTGCAATGAAACTCCCTGACTTGTTTTTCCAATTTCAAACTATTCTTCTATCAAATGTAAGAGATCCTGTTGAAATACTAACTTTTCAATGGCAGAAGCCACTGAATGAATTTCTAAATGGTTGTGAAAGTACTATTTTTGAGAGTACAAATCCTTGGTATGTTGATGGAACATGGTATATCATATGCAAACCACATCGCAGTATTCAGACGACAATGAACTACTCGGATATTGGGCTTTTAGGTAGTTGAGCTCCTCTTAGAGGCAAGCTGAACATTAAATTGTGAAACAAATCCACTAGAGTTTTAGGCATGTTTGAAGTTCGGTAAGTTAAGCTTATTCATAGGAAAAACCAGCAAATTTAACGATTCAACTCCATACACCTAGTTGTCATGATCCAGGCAAGCCGTCCAGCTACATCATCAAACCCTACTAATTTTATAAAAGCTAGATATGACATTTCTATTCACTATTCTATCTACCATCGTCCTTTTATGAGAAAGTGTATATACAGAGTTTGGTTCAAGGGTACCAAAGCAAAACTGCTTCCCTATATTTACATACAAAAGCCAAGCTCCAGCCAGTGGGTGCGTTCACTCATCCCCAAGTTTGGCTTGAGTTTTGCTTTCGTGCACTTCCCCACAGTATTGCTATGCAAGGCTACAATAACGGGATGCAAGGATTCAAAACAAAGAACCCTCTTAATTGATCACGAAAGCACAGGTTGATGTTTTCAGCAAAGACCATCAGGCAACCAAGTGAATAACATGCAAAACAAATGTTCAATTACTCTCCCTATCAAATTTTAACATGAGATTTATAGCAAAACATCATTGCCCAATTGAAGTCATACTGCGGGACTGGATTATTGGGTCCTCCCATTCTTCACAGTTTTTGCACTAGGAAAAGAAGAACGTAAGATAAAATGTTCGGTAGACCCCTCAAAATGTAACCCGAATCACCGATGGATCAGCATGAGCAAGCCAGTTCAGGTCCGACTGTTTCTCACATTTTTTAAGTATTAAAGCATTTATTATTTTATTCATGTTCATCAATTTTAAGTGTGACTCAATTCGTTTTGACATGGTCGGTTCTATCCGTTTTTGAGCAGCAATTTGATTCAAAAACCAATTTTAACGTTGGTGCAAGGGAAAAAGAAGTTCCCTAATCTCCCTCTAACCTTGAGGCAAAATACAAACACATGCTGCCTTGGTACTAATGATGAATTCACACTTCATGATTCCAAGAAAGCACATAATTATGAAGTTCACTAACAGAAAAATGAAATCCAACATCTAAACTAGTATATGAGATGGTAGATCAGATAAAGATGGGACCTAGAGACATAATAACATTGCCTAATGAAAATTTACCCAATCATATCAGGTCCGGTAACCAGCTACACTGAAAATTTACCCAATTATTTATTTTGGGGATGAATAAATATACACAATCATTTTCGCAATAGTAGACCTTTTATTATCTGGAACATGATGAAGCTAGACTAAAATAGACCAGAATCGATGCATAAAGATTATTTGCCACCAACTTCCTTTCGAAAGTACCCAGGTCCTTTTTGATTGCAGTCAGGATCACGTAAAAGGGCCTATGGATAGCCTACATTAGATTCCACTGATTCGAAAGGAGCTGACAAATTCTAATCAGGTAAACTATTTAAGTCCCACATATCAAAAAATGAGTGCTAGGTAGAATTGGAAGATTTGACACATTCTGACATCAGAACCTCCAAGCAACTGACTCTGCACATGACCCTCTGTCAAATGTAATGCAACTCACCCAAGAAGTTCCTAAGAACTGCTCAACATTTTTAAGGTTCTGGATATGAAAGCAGAACCACTAGCCAGATCAGACACGTATTTGTCAATGTAGTCATTAGCTCTAAGAAGAATATTTGGGAATCTCAAATCTTGGATGGGGCAGTAAAATCTCATAAACAACGGCAACAACTAAGCCTTTTCCCATACTAGATGGGGTCGGCTACATGGATTCTTTGTTTCCATAGAGATCAATCATGTGCCAAGTGTTTGTTTCCATAGAATCTTATAAACCAGACCAAAATTTTGATTTCAAAACAGGCTAATGACAGTTTCCACGTTCAAATTCTGTATCAGTGAAAGGGGAAGCAGATTCACTTAATTCATAATGCAATCTTTTGATCAGCTATCACACATGAGTTAATGCACCAAGTGTCCTTCCTATTAACTGTTACGGTTAAGCAATCTAAACATAACATAAATTACAAAAGATAAAAACCAAGATGCCTTGCCAATGCACACAATACAAAAGTTCCCAGAGAAGGTCATACACAAAAGATGCACCAACTGTAGAAGGATATCAAATGCAGATAACCATAATTCAACATAATAGATATACTGGCAAAACAAAGGAAGTGACATTCTACTAACCTATGGAACTGAGCTCAATGCCACAAATAGAGGAAAACACAGGCAAAAAGTGAAACACGTCTGGGATAACACATATACATGAATAAGTGCATCTATGTAAGTAGACAAAGATATCAATTTATATGGTTTCTGTAGATATAGTATAAAGTACAGTGTTATTACGTGATGCTAAGAAAAAAATGGATCAAACGGAGCAAGAGAGCTTTTAGTTCATCCTCAAGTTAATTTGAGTTTCTCATATTAACTAGTATAACAGCTGTCACCCACTTAAGCTCAGCTGGTTTTATACTCTTCTTGCATTTCCTCATGTAAGCCTTCTCATCACACCGTGTAATGCTGAGGCTTAAAATATCATATATAGACAATCACATTTTCCAAATGGCTTTATCCAATTATTTGTGATGCTGAAACTGTATTAACAAACTAAACACTAAAGTAGCCAAAATCCAATGGTAGCTGAGTCCCTTCAGTTTGTGGAACATCCTTTATCAACTACCTTCGCTAGTTAATTAAGAATATCTGATGCACACCCTAGCAACACCTTTATACGTGCAAGTTGTGGAATAGACCTCATGGATTCAAACCCACAAGACATGCTCGAAACCTGTTGATACAGGCATACGATATCTGCTTCTTAATTTGATTTTTTCTCTCAGGGTGAGATACTGCATCCCAGTAGGTTAACCAATGCATGTATCTGCAAAGCCAAATTCACATGAAGATGCATTCTATGTAGGACCAGGAATGTAGTGGTTTACTAACTACAACAACTATAGGACCATATGCAGATATTCTAAATTTAATGCTATGATATGCATCCTTCATAGGAAGGAAAGATGATTTCTAATCTATTTAATGGGAAATTGCAGAACTAAAAGAAAAAGATGACCTGGGAAGATTAGGTGGTTGTTGTTGTTGCTCCAGCTGTTGCCTGCTGAATTTGCAAAAGAAGGTTGGCAGCAAGCTGCAAAGTTGACTGATACCGTTGATTTTTTTCAGCGTCACTGTCAGATATAACCTGATTTGCCCCAACATTACAATGAAGTTGCTGAATCTGAAGGGATGACTCTGTACCCTGTTTACCGGCTGTGACTGTCATGTCAGTTCCAAACTGTGACTGGACAGAAGCTGATACACCAGTTTGTGGAAGGATTGAAGCCTGCGATACTCCACCAGCATCCACAGCACCTAAGAGGTTGTAATTTATTTGAGAAACATTTGAAGCTTTAAGTTGATGGTATTGGTGGGTATCAGGAACAGTACAGTTTCCATCTTGTGAAGAGGTAAGAAAGCCAGCCATAAAAGCACCAGAGATAGCTGCATGTTGCACTCCCAAAGTAGACCCCAAAACTTGTGCATTGCCAAACATTTGAGAATCCCTTGGATCCCTTGGGACATTTCCAAGGTTTGAATATTGAGATGGAAATGATGGTTGATTATTATATGGTTGTGCAGATTGTTGAGCTGGATGATGAGCTTGCGCTTCCATAAATTGATGGAAGTTACCTGAAATCAGGGTTTGTTCTTGTGCCCATCCATGTGAAGTCACTGGCTGGTGAGATGCCTCATTTGATGGCTTCAGTGCTGAAATTGAAGGCGATTGTGCAACTCCTGAAGCTGAAGACTGCAATTTTCCAGGTACACCACTGGTTAACGCTGCAATAAGTTCTGGTGTTAATGGAGCTTCTACTTGAGAGGCAGCTGCGTTGCAGGCATAATTTGTTGAAAAAGATTGTGCAGGAGAAGGCTCACTTGCTGATGGATTTGCAGCACCGTGAAGATCAACAGCACCCTCGGTCAAACCCACAACTGGCTTCAGTTGTGATGTCACCGAGGGTAGGGGTTGAACAGGATTCTGAGAAAGATTGTGTAGCTGTTGAACACGTACACTTAATGGTTGTGGGAATTTTGGAACTACCCCACAAAGACGCTCAGGACCAGAGACCTTCAAAACCTTGGTCAAAAACTCTGAAGGAGGCACTATAAACATTGTTGTGCCATCATCAAACTTGGCCACACCAGCACGACTTTTTGCACTCAGATATTTCAGAAACTCTGTGTAGGAAGCAAAATCATCTTCACTGTCTGGTAAGAAGAAAACAACATCAAAGCTGCTAGCTTCTGAGCAGTAAGTTATCAGCATATCTAGTCCTGTCTTTGCAGAGCAATTAACCGTTTCAGGACTGCAGAATTGAGACAAGAAGGAGCCAATTGCACATGTTAACCCCAAATATATATAAAACATTCAAGATGACACATATATAGAAAACAAATAAGGACATTACAGAAATAAAACTGAACTTACAGCATCGTGTCTATTTCCTTCCCTATAGGAATACAACGTGCATGACAAACAGGATTCCCACCTTTAGCAATGATTCCTCTCCAGCAACAGTCATCATCTACAGCACTTTGTTGTTCCTCATGGCCAAGATGAGGTTCCCTAACAGGAAAAGGACTATATTGACCTGACAATGCCTTCTCAAGTTGAGTTCCAAATGCTCTCGGAACATAATCCCAAGAACCAGGAATGGAGCCAACCAGTGGTTGCGCTGCTGGAGCTGATAGGTGTCTCCAGGTAGGTCTGTTAACGTTGGCACCTACAACATTCTGTAGAAGGCCAGCTCTATTACAAACTTCAGGGTTGTGAAACGATGGACCATGCAGCCTTTCAAATGGATGCGGTAACATGCTATCTCCATGAAATGCATTTGGAGCAAAGGGTCCTGAAATGTTATTCACAATAAGTGGGTGAGAGTGCCCAAACATTTCCACAGATGCAAATGGCAGATAACTGTAAAGCATACCAGGCCTAGGGACCCTAATTCCGGGAAAAAATGGTGGATGCTCTCTAGCACCATGCATGCCCTCACTGCTGAAAAAGAATATTTCGATCCTAGGGTCATTGAAAAGCCGACCTTGCAAGCCTTCTTTGGCTCTCCCTGCTTCTTCAGAACTTCTGAACTCAATAAACGCACAATGGTTTTGGGGAGCACAAGTAATGTTCTCAATTTCACCAAATAGAATCATAGCATTATGAATCATGAGTTCAGTAACCTGAACACATGGCGGGTATCTTATCCACAGGAATTTACTTGGAGGCCCTTCTCTATATCGCCCACCAAAAGATTGAAATTGCTGAAGAACATATCAAAGATAAGTCATCCTCAAGAAGTAAAAGGCACAACTCCATGCAAAAATGATCACCATCATTGAAGGATTTAATGGCAAAACTAAAACATGTAGCAGTTCCTGCAAAAATAGAGGATCAAATTGCTTGCAGCTAAGACAAAAACAACAAAGCATGCAGCGTCTGACCATCAGAGGGACTCTGGAATCAAACCTTGAATGGATTAGCATTTTATAGATGCAATGAAGCACAGAAACAAAAGTGCAAAAGACATCCTACACCACTTTGCCAATTGACTCTTTCTCTAGGAACTCCAGAAGGATATGCACCCTGACATTATCTTGCAACTATTTGATGTATGCTTTGCATCTAATGGCAAATCTACCAACACACACAGCCGTTGCATGCATAAGAAGAAGAATGGATCACCTAATCCTGAACCAGTCATGCCTTACTATATACATATCCAACACAGATTAGAGATTGACCCACTTACTCTCTTCATAGTTAATGTAGTGTAAAATGTGATATTTTTTACCATGTTGAAAGTTCAAAACTTTACAGCATGTGGAATAATAAGATCAGATTTCACGCGCCCATTCCAAATTCAGAAAGTACCTGATGCCTATTACGTCCAAAATTGGGGGAACCTGGAAAGGTCTGCATCACATCTGGCTGGGTCCACCATGAATCCGAAGGGACAAAACTCCTCTTACTAACCACAGAATCTCTTACATCTTGAAATTCATTCAAGTGTTCCTGACAACATAAGAGTCATTCTTAGACCCAAAAAAATGGCATGCAGTTATTGAATGCGGGTGAAACAGAAAAAATGAGACATACACGTCTTGAAGGTTGCGACCTCACATAATCCACTCTTAATGTTTCACCACCTACAATCTTTCCATTCAAACCTTCCAAAGCAGCAGCAGCATCTCCAAGTCGAAAATAACTAACTAGAGCTGAATTTCTGTCCCTAAGCAATTTTAATTCTTCAACTTTTCCAAATTTTAAGCACTCATCCTCTAGATGCTCCTTTGCATCCGAGGAATTCAGTCCTCCAATCCATAGTTGCTTGCCTGGTTTAGCCTGAAATTGAAGCCGTAAATTTTAAAATTAGAAAGAGGAAATAAAAAACAACACGTCCAAATGCATCCTGAGTAAAACACTAAAGACAGACATACACGTGGGATCACACATGGTGATAAACTAGAGCTAGAAAGTGGTTGATGAACTAGGATCTCTTGGGAAAACATTTTGGGACCATTGCATTGCGGAATTCTGCAGAACTCATGGAACTTTTAGGCCTTGAGCTCCATCCCGTGGGAAACAAAGTTCCACGGTCCTAGAACTGTGGTGCTTCCATTGCAAGTGAAATGGTACCACTTGGTTTGGTAACTGGCACGAGAGGTAAATGGGCGCCCAGAAAAAGAGTGGCGCAACTCCATTTTTCACTTAACGTTGAAATCCGGATGGTGTATAACACGGATTTTTTCTACTTCAAGTTGGGCTCCTTTGCGTCCTCGAATTCTCTGGAACTGATGGAACTTTTAATTCTTGAGCTCCATGTCCTGGGAAACCTAGAAATTTGGTGTTTTCGCTGTGAGCGAAAATGATATCTCACTTAGTTCCTGGCTGGCCTGAGAATTAATAAATGCGTTTCCTTTAGAGGGTGCAACTCCTTTTTCCATTTTATGTTAGAAATCCGAATAACATAGTACACGATTTTTTTTCACTTCATGTTCTTTGTTTGCGTTAGTAGTTGGCATCAGAAGCACCGGTTCTAATTGAACAGTTCCACCATGCAAATATGAACCATTTCTGCCTATCTATCTACATACACATGATACGTATACCCATGAAGATGCGTTTTTTTTTTTAAGAAGAAGAAGAACGTTCTGACTGAAAATTACATTTTTGAAACGATAAGAACACGTTTCCTAACAAGGGAAAACGACAAAAAGAAGAGAGAAATGCCAAACCGGTTTTGCATATTCAATCTTAACAGCGTTCCTTCGAATAGTGGTGCCCTCGAGCCCATCCTTAGCCTTCTTCGCGTCCTCCTTGCACTTGAAGTGGATGAACGCGAAGTTTCTTGATGGGTAGGAGCATATGCTTTCAAGTTCCCCGAAATTCCCAAAGATCTCTTTCAGGTCGGAATCCATAGTGTCGGGATTGAGATTCCCCACAAAAAGGCTACGCCCTTCTTGTATTTCCCCGCTGCCTTCTCCGTTATCCATTCTTCTGCGCTTCACGGCTGACCTGGCCTTGTTTTGAGGAGCCATTGCGCTCAGGATAGATGAATCCCTAAGTTAAGCACAATCGAAGGAATTCGACGAAAAGTGGTTACCAAAAGATCAATGGTTTCGACGAAAATGACGAATTGTTCGGAGGAAGAAGGCGATGGCCTCTAGGGAAAAGGCTTCGATGGAAGATGCACGCAAGGAAATGAAGCGCGTAGCGAGCGACGAACATTTGGAACCCTAAATTGTTGCAGACCTATCAGAACGGAGAAAACGATACGGTTTCGCATACGCGTCGTTCTCACTCCTCCTCGGGGGGAAAGCCCGATGCTACCTGGCTTTTATACCGAGATGGAAGGCCCCTTTCACTGTCATATTCGGAGCAGATCCATTCTATATACGGGTTTTAGGGAACTGGATTTGGGTCGCATTGGTCCTTTCAAACTTCCTTGCTATTTGCTTCTTGCACTCTTCAGATTGGTTTCCATGGATGCAAAGTGCGTGTTCTCAACTGCTCTATGAATGCTTGTAAATCTAATTTTCAAATGTAGGGGACAAAGTAATAGGAGGTTTTCAAATGCATCCAATTGAACCAAAGTTAACGAAAACTTGGGCATTGAGTTGGATTGAAGCTCATATGTATATTGTCATGGGCATCCGATGTAGATTCCGACACCCTAAAATTTGCGAGGACAATGATTATCTTTCCAAGTATGCTATAGACTTAACAAACATTGTCGTCATCCTTGAAATAAAGCGATTTCACAAAGACACGAATTGATAAATTTTGCACAAAGACCATAGGACTTACTAGAAAAATATAAATGCATTTGGAACCCAGAAGGCAATGATATTTCCTAATATGCTTCTAATGCACATATAAAGAAAATAAATCAATGTGATGTATAGTGTTACATCTCGTTTAAATGCATATTGACTCATTTTAACTGAGTTAGAACTTACATTTGCATGTCTTCGTGTGTTAGAGAGAGAGAAGGTAGCTAAAGCAAAACCATATAGTATGCCCTTACCTCATGTTCATGGGATGCCTGATCTTATGAAGGGAATCAATTCCCGCTGAGGTTGAAAAGAGGGGTCTTAAAAGTTGAAATGGTTTGTTAGAATCTTGGGGATGTCGGTTCAGACCCAAATAGAGAATCACCAGGTTCACAAGTTGGGGAAAAGACTCTTATGTCCACGTTGAATTGGATCCATATTCTAGATGTTGAACCAGAACCAGGTTGAGATTTGGATCCAGTATCCACTTTCCTCATTTTGATTCCTGATCATAAGTGATCCAATGAAGGTTACCCAAATTCGACCCGTGGTAGGAGAAGGAAATGTCTTGGAAATGCAAATAAAAGTAGACGCAAAATTTCACCGCTCACAGTCCCGAAGGTTGAAATCAAGTGGATAATGCTAATCTTTTCCATGTTCTCAGTCAGGACAGATCGTTTCCAGTGGCTAACATGGATGTAACTCTACGTATCAACCTCTTTTTTACCAAGATGTGCATGTGCTAGAGAACCCAATTTTGTCAGGAACTTCATGGCAAATTGTGTTTGAACTAGAATGATCGGTTCATCGGACACAATACAACCCTTGTAGAGAGAGAGAGAGAGAGAGGTTGGATCAAACTGTATATTGAAGCTTGTCCAACGCCGTACAACTTTTCAAATGCTACTCATGTCCCTAAAAAAACATGCGTGAGGATGAGTCGGAATAATAAAGTTCTTCAAGAATACCTCAATTCAATTGTCCTTGATGAAGGATAAGAAATGGTACCAATAAAATATGGTTATTGTTCAATGATGACCCCCATGTGACAATTGATTTTCTTTCCACCCAACAAAAAAGTCAAGCAACAGTGGCGCCAACAAGTGAAAACAGGGGGGGACAACAAAGCGAGGTTGTTGGTGTCCCATCACACATCATCGATAAAAAACGGCTAGTATATGGAGATAAGGACAATGCCTTATTAGTGCCATTCTATATCATCAGCAGTCAGAATGGCTAGGGAGTATAAACTTTCCAAGTCAGAGTAAGGGAAAAAACATACAAGTACTTTTTGCAAGTCTGCTTGATTCATGCGTGCACTTTTTGCTTTTGAAGTGAATCAAACCTACGATTGAGAATTTCAAGGATGAGCCAACATATAAGTGACAAGCATATTATACACCACAGGCACTTCACTTTTCTCAAACGTGGAGGTTTAGTCCTTGTCTCCTAGTTGACTTGTTACCTCTCCTCATGCAGAAGAAAAGAAAAAACTAAATTCAGAAGAAAGAAATCGAACAACAGTAAGCACAGAAAGAGACGCCTTGGACAAAGATAAAGCATAATGTCTTCCGGACACACACACACACACACACACACACACACATATATATATATATATATATATATATATATATGAACACACAACTACAACCTCATGTAGTGGCTCATGATAAAGAATATTTGCCATTCTCTGCACCACAAAATAATGACTGCGTTTCAGTTTCCTTGCAACCTTACCAGTTGTCCTTCGCTCTCCTGATAACACCCAAAGATTCAACGTCAGTGGCAGCGTTTGGGATATTCAGATTCCGGAGGATTTCGCTATTATTTGTTCGCAAAAATGGATTGCATGCCTTCTCTGTCGCCAAGGTTGTCGGTATATGTAAAACAACACAGGTATCTAAAATAATCAAATAAGTTGGTAATTTCCTCAATGTAACACATACAAATAATGATTTATGCAAGCCAAAAGATAGGTTGTTTCATGCATAATATTTGGCATGAACGCAAGTCACGATAAATACAACTCAATTTGGTCTTAGGTAGACATGGCCAGTTTGGAACCGGTCTTGCGGTTCTGACCAAAACTGGGGAAGCTGGAACTGAAACCAAGCCCAGGACCGTAAATCACCTGGTTTGATTCCAGTTCTACCTTTCATGGAAGTGGTTCCGGAAATTTTTTTAACTTTTAAATCTTTTTTACCGGTTTCAAGCAGTTCCAGACTCAAATCAGAACCGGTCCCGAACTGGTTCGATTCAATTATAGTTTACCCAGAACCGGCCATTTCCAGTCTCAGGCTTCCAAATGCTTCAGTATTTGGTGCACAGGACGCCAACCAATCTGCTACAGCGAGTTTCAGCTTTGCCTGAGAAGGGGGAAAATGAAATAGACAGGCAGGAAAAGATACCAGTAACCTATGATCTGGAGGGTGGGCCACACAAGTTATAACAATTTGCTCTATGTAAAAGGGTCAGATTTAAATGGTGTTTCTGATTTATTAGGATTTTGTAAAGGAAATCAAATGTAAAAGGTTGTTATATGCAACAATGTCAGACTATCTATAGCCTTCAGATTTAAGTTAAGCTTGATGCAAAAACGTATACATCACCAAATCCTGATTATTTACTGGCTGCTATTTTCAGTGAATTTGATCAGTGCATATTTGCATCATGTTCAGATTTAGCTAAATATCTCACCGACCCACAGCCTATATTTAAAGGATAAACTGCAGGCAAGATCTCAATTAATTTTCATGCACAAACCTTTCACACTTGGCAAGAAAATTTTGCTTGGCATGACCGAAGTACTAGACAGATATGGTCTCAGACTCTTGTTATTTGGCATACGAAAACAGGAAGGCAGAGAGGACCGGATAATGGGCAGTTTGGGGGACAGATTGGTCCTTTTTGGTATGCCGTTGCAAGGGAACAAAGAGTTACAGAGTGGGGATCTGAGGATTTCGCGGTGCACGAAAATAATTTACTATTTATCTCAGAAATGACGAGATAAAGACATTCTAAAAGATTACCGTAGGCAAGCCTCCATCACGGAGCTGAGACACCTTGGTAGCATATTCTTGAAGAGCTTCATTTCCAGGTTATATTGAAAGTGCAAATTTCGCATTGCTCTGCCATCATTGAAACAACTATGCATTCTCAGAAATATAAACTTCAAAATACTAAGAGAAAATGAGACAAATGCACAACTGAAGATAGAAAAACTAATTAAAGAAAAAATCAACGACAACATGATCAATATCCATACCATGAAACTCAACATCAATCAAATCCATAAAATGTGAAGTGCAATACTACAAGCCAACAAACGAAGAGGGACGATGGTACATGCAACTGGTGAATGATAAATGGCTCACAGGTAGACACGTTCCGTTCCGGTTTACCTGAAACAGGAACTGTAACTGAACCGACCAAGGGCTGGTTCTGGTTCTGAGGTGATTCTGGATCGGATATCTAAACCGCCCCGGAAGCAATTGAAAAAGTTTTTTCTCCAATAAAACGGGTGTAAATCAAACTCCCCACCAGCAACAGTGGTGGGGAGAGTCCTTGCCTCTGAGCCAACACTATGTTAGTGATGACTTCGGTTTCAAAATTG
Organism: Brasenia schreberi; assembly: GCA_036023115.1. NCBI lineage: Eukaryota > Viridiplantae > Streptophyta > Magnoliopsida > Nymphaeales > Cabombaceae > Brasenia > Brasenia schreberi. The sequence goes on along the minus strand of JAYKKT010000091.1, from coordinate 16,402,424 downwards.
TATTTAAGCTTTTCCTATTTTTCCAATCTTAGAATACAAAAGGCAAAACGCGCATTCTAGGAGTTAAACTCCTCACCCGAGATGAATACAAGTAGTGTCTTGCTGTTGGGTTGGCAAGACGTTCGTGATATAAAATTTTCAAAAATATATAAATAAATAATATCAACGGTTGTAACCGCCAGTTTCAATTCCGGTCCAGTTCCTGCAAATCATGAACCATAACTGAATCAAGGGGTTTCTGGTTATGGTTACGGTTCTTAGGACGGTTCAGAACCAATCATGTTTACTGACAGGTGTGATACTGACTCAATGATTAATGCTTCTGAAACTTAGATTACTATTTCAAAGATCTCACTTAATGTTTGAGGAGTTGGAGTGGGATGCAAGTATCCACATATCCCACCTCAGGCACCAGTTCTTGCATTGATGATATAATCGTTTATGTCAACCATTACTATGATCATGTAAAAATGAGATTTACATGTAAACGAAATTACCAATGTATACTCAATGACCGCAAAATATATAAGTCTCATCTGGTAATTGCATAATTTTTGCTAGGGATGACAGCATCTGCACAATAAAACCACTGAGGTAACATATAAGAATGCCAAGATACAGGAAAAGGACAAAAGGTGGATGTTACAACTTCACCTTCCATTAAGCTATAAAGGCACCTCTTAACATTGTTATAGCCGTTTAAATTCTCAAAATCAGTATGATTCCACAAAAATTGATCTCATAGATAAATTATAGCTTTTGCAAGATGTGTGTCGCTAAAGAAGCCCGAGAAATAAATGAGATGGACACCATGTAATGCAGCTGGATTGAACATATTATCACAAAAAAAAATACCAAAAGCAACAGTGTGCTACATTTGCTCGGCAAGGTGTCACTAAATTAACATGGAACTAAAAGAAAATGCTCGTTAGAAACCATAAAGTCGTTTCTTTCCACAGTCATGCTTCTTTGTTTTAAAAAAAGAGAACCGTCCCGCAGGATTACTCAGAGCACCTTGGAGACAAATTCATTCCTCGTGTTTGACCAGGTGTCTCTATGACAAGCACCTCGTGCCCTGCAAACATCCATGTTTCTCCATCACTTAAAGAAATATCAATTCCAGGAATGCAATTTTTGTCCAGTCGTGACCCAATCACCTTCATCAAATTAAGCATAAATCAGTGATGAGAAACATCTAGAAGCATCAAACTTTAAGAAATGCAATAGTAGTTGAAGAATAACAACATTATTGTCATTAGAACAAAACCACTTGAGGAAAAGGAAGTTGCACCATTCTTAACATATCAGCTAATCAGTCATTTTTTTTACTTTACATTGCTTCAACATACCACTCCGTTCGTCAAGGTGCTGAGTTTTATAGTATTCCTAATTTCTGGCAAAAGAAAAAAAATGAAAAGCACAATCCTTTTACCAAAGTCTGTAAACAACATCCCCAAAGCAATTCATTTTAGAATGATGCAATCATCTTGTGTTGAGCTCGTCCTAAACTGTTTGCACATGCATAGATAGATAATACATACATATATATATATATATATATACATACAGAAAAACATATGTATTGCCCAAAACAAGACATTTATCTAGAATAGCTAGTCGCCTCCCAGAGCAGAAGGCTCAGGTCCTTCAGCTCTCTTCCCATAGCATTTTGCTTCTTGACAGGCTTTTCTCGTTCTACACTTCTATTGCACCCATGGTCTAAGGAGTGGTGATGGAATGCGTGTACAAAGCCTCATTTGCAGCTTCAATTAATGACATTCTAGATAGCATATGAGGGTCGCAACCCGTCACCTTTGAAGAGCTCTTCAGCCATAAGAAAAGAGGTTGGGTCCAACCACCTTGGAAACACAAAGATACAAGGTACTTGAGAGGAACCAATATAGGAATCAGATAAAAACCAAGACATTTCAGATCCGCACAAAGAAAGCCAGGAGATAGTAAGGAGATTAGGCAAAATTTGTGTCCAATATAAATGCTTAAAGATAGCCGACCCCATCTAGTATGGGAAAAGGCTTAGTTGTTGTTTGTATAAATGCTTAAAGAACATTTTTCTATAATCAGAAGAAATAGTCAATCTTTTGTATAATTTCCCCTGATTATGCAAAATCACTTTATTCTTTTTTTTATGAAAATAGAGGAGATACATCAGAATCTCCAGGTTGCAGAAGAACAATTGGAAGATCATTAATTAGTCAACATAGCATTAACACTTTCATCAGAAGTATGCAGCATGAAACAGAACCGGCACAAACAATTAATCACCTACGTGCAAAAGGCACTTCTAAATAGACAATAGTCTCTATACCACTTCCTTTTTTCTTAACCAACATGTTCTATTCATGGGGTATGTACCTAGAGACCAAATCCTTTGTGATACAACCAATTCTATGTGGAGGATAGTCCATTCGTCACAGATTGTCTTCAATGACTTAACTTCCAGTATGACACCCCTTAGAATAAGTTGAAGCTTCGTTTGGATACAAGAATAATCTCCTCTTTCTTGTTGTGGCTTGAATTTGTGTTGACACAAAAGTGACCCAATCCAAAAACCTTATAGTGTGCCTCTATATCCTTGCCTAGAGCCCAACATGCACTTCCGTGGTATAGACTCATGTTATTAGAAACCTAATGTTACTAGAAAAGCTTCTTTTGCAGTTTCCCTATTGTTATTAGGAGAGATAGCTATAAGAGGGATGTTGCATGAGAGTTAGGATTATTAAAAAAGTCAAAAAATTTCTGAGAAGTTATTGATTATATTCTATTCTTATTCATCATAGTGAAACCTTCATCCTCGACTTGTCCCATGGAGTAGGCACACCTTGTTGGACCAAATAAATCCTTATGTTCATTTATTTCTTCTCATGCTTTTGTTCTCTTCAAATTGTGCATGATTGAAATTATGCTTCCCTATTAGTTCATGACTTTTACATAATAGTTATTATAAGAGTCAGGTTTAGTTTATAATTTATATATGATAGGTAAGACATCAATCCATTCATCTTTAATGAAATTTGTGGCGAAGAAGTGTGATGGAATGAGTTTCAGTCTGTAGAAAATCAAGATGAATCGTCCTTGATTTTGCAAGGATTATGGAAGACATTCAAGAAATGTTTTATGTCAAATGTAGACAAGACAATGAAGGAGAGAGAGTCATAAGTTTGATTTTCATGAGCATGACCTATAACATTCTCCATGAGATTGTCAATAAAGATTCAACAATAAAGAAATTCCTTGACTAGCTAGCTGTATCTAAAGAAGAGGTTATATAATCTAAGGATGCGTGAAGGTACGTCTATTAAGAATCATCTTCATGAGTTTAACTTGTTTAACATGGATCTGAAGAACATAGATATTAAAATTGAAAGTGAGGATTAAACATTGATTCTATTATGTTTATCATTGCCCTCTTATAAGGCATTTGTTGATACTCTATTATAAAGAAAAATATTTATTTCACTTAGATATGTTGGTAATTCACTAAAATTGAAGGAGTTGAAGGCATGGTCCATGATAGGACTCTATGGAAACAAAGAATCCATGTAGCCAACCCCATCTAGTATGGAAAAAAGCTTAGTTATTGTTGTTGTTGTTGTGAAGGAGTTGAAGAACTTCTAAAAAAATAGAGATAAGATAAATGGAGATAGTTCTGTGACCACAACAACAACAACAACAACTAAGCCTTTTCCCATACTAGACAGGGTCGGCTACATGGATTCTTTGTTTCCACAGATCTCTATCGTGTGCCATGTTAGCAGTTAACTCCCAATAAGCTAGATCATTCTTTATTGTTTCTTTCCAACACTTTTGTGGTCGTCCTCTACCTCTTTTAATACTTTCCAAATTTAGTTTTTCTAACCTTCTTACAGGTTCTTCTTTTGATCTTCTTTCTATATGTCCAAACCATCTTAAACGATGTTCTCTCATTTTATCCTCTATTGGTGCCACTCCTAATTTGTTTCTAATAACCTCATTATGTATACGGTCTTTTCTTGTATGACCACTCATCCATCTCAACATCTTCATTTCTGTCACAGACATCTTTTGTACATATTGCTTTTCTACATGGAGATAGTTCTGTGAGCAGTATAAAAATGCATATCAAAGATGTGGCAAAATGTTGAAGGCCATATCCAATAAAAAGCAAAGAAGGCCAATTGTTTTGACTGTAGGGAACAATGCTATTACAAGAGAGATTGTTCAAAGTTGAAAGAAAAGAAAAAGGACATAGAGAGTCCAAGAAATGTTGCAAAAGCATCTATGAGTTTTGATGAAAACAATGATGGAAAAATTCTACTCATTACTCTAGATCATAGACAAAATTCTTGGTTGTTGATTTTTGTGCTACCTTCACGTGTCATTAGTTTGTGATATATGAATAGTTGAGCATAATGGTATATTTTGACAATGATTATTCTTTATGGATATAAGAGAAAGGTAATATCAAGTTTAGAATGTTTGATGGAGTTATCAGAACCTTGGCATCCTTGAATGTTTTGTAGTTGAAAAGAAACTTAATCTCTTTTGACACTTGACTCTTATGGTTTGCAGTATCACGGAGACAATGTAGTTTTCAAAATATGAAAAGGCTAGATGATACTCATCAAGGGTAAAGAAAAGTAAGAAGACTTGTATGGAAGTTGCAATACAATGGCATTCTTAGGAAAGTTAGATGATGCAAAGAAGAAGATATTTGTGTCATGCCTTAACCGTGAACCAATGTGTCGGTGTTTATTGTTTCGTGTTAGGTCAGTCTTTTTCATTAAGGTTGCAGAGGTTCGACGGAAGCATAAACACAATATGAACATGATAAAAAAATGCTTTTTATGTGAAGGCTCAAGACTCACTATGAAGTGATTGGATGTTCACATACAGGAGTCTGGTTACATAACCATATGTAAAGTTCGTGTTGGAGGACTAGATTCGGTCGATGGGTCTTATACATGGAGTTGAATCTAGATCGTCTAATATGGTGTTTGAGAGCAACTCGAGTTTAAAACAGGTACAGCGTGGTATGGAGTGTTTTCCTGTCTAGTGGTGGAATGCCATCAATTTACTAAAGCTGAAATTTGGCCGGCAAGATCAACTGGCCATTACCGTCGTTACCTTGTGAAAAATATGGAACACGATGAATTATAAGATTTTTTAACTGATTGATCAAAGCGCCGAATAGATTGTAGCTTCAGCTATTAATTTTACAAAAACATAAGAATGGATTGATTTGTTAGTTATTTACAGTTTTTTTAATATTCCAAATGCTTGTTGTCCTGCTGGCTCCTTGAGCCAATGTATAATTTTTTTTCTCACATAACTCTTTTCTTGGATCACATGTAAGGGATCACCCTTGCATTGCCGGTCCCAAGCCCGGATAAAGGAGGAGGGTTGTGTTAGGCTTCCGACAGCCATCGTAAAACTTCGTCGGATTTCTACAACATGGATTACAAAAATTATGAGCATTGCTTTGGGGCGTTCCCGCCTAGCGACGTGCTGCAGAGCCCGAATGCAGTAAGAAGTAAGCAAGGGCCACTACATTTTCGCCCGAATGTAGTGAATCAATTGCAGAGAGGGTTCCCACATCATGGACGGGTGTGGGTAAAGAAGTTAGTCCCGCTACATTGCCGCCCGAATGTAGTGAAAAATTTTTAGAGAGGGTCTTCGCATTTTGATTATGGACGGATGCGGGGGGTAAGGAAGCTAGTCTTAGATAATAAGATTCGTATTGGTTCTTGGAATATCGGAACATTATCGGGTAAGCTAATGGAGGTGGTAGATACTATGATTCGGAGAAAGATTCATATTCTATGTTTACAAGAGACAAAATGGGTTGGAGAAAAAGCAAAGGAGATAGAGGATACAGGTTTTAAATTATGGTACTCAGGTAAAGAAAAGGCCCGAAACGGAGTTGGTATTATCATAAATAAAGATTTAAAGGAGAGTGTAGTAGACATACAACGATATGGTGACCGAATCATGACATTGAAATTAGTGTTAGGAGCAGAGGTTTTGAATATAGTTTGTGCTTACGCACCCCAAGTAGGACTAGAAAATAGTATAAAGACAGTTTTTTGGGAAGAGTTAGATAAGGTGTTTCAAAAGATTCCACAAAGGGAGATGATTTGTTTAGGAGGAGATTTAAATGGACATGTCGGTAAAGAGGCATTAGGATATCAAGGGATTCATGGAAACTTTGGTTATGGAGATATAAACGAGGAAGGTAGGGAGATTTTAAATTTTGCTATGTCATTTGATCTCTTTATAGTCAATACAATCTTCAAAAAACGAGATGAACATTTAATTACTTATAAGAGTGGCTTATCACAAACACAAATTGATTACTTTATTTGTAGAAAAAAAGATAGAGTGCGTTGTAAAGATTGTAAGGTAATTCCAAGAGAAAGCTTAACCACCCAACATCAACTTTTAGTTATGGATTTACAAATAAAAAAATAGACAAAGAAGAAAAGAGTGCATCGAGCTATTCGGACTAAATGGTGGAACCTCAAAAGTGAGAAAGAAGATATATTTAAACAGAAAGTCCTTCAAGGAGATGTTTGGAATTATGTTGGCACACCCTGTGATATGTGGAACAATATGGCTATACATATTAGGAAAGTGGCGAAAGATGTGTTAGGGGTATCTAAGGGAGGTGTACCGGCACAAAAAGAAGCTTGGTGGTGGAGTGAAGTAGTACAAAATAAAATCAAGGCAAAGAGGGCATGTTACAAATTACATTATGCTAAGAAAACTAGTGAAACTTTAGTAGTTTATAAGAAATCAAAGAAAGAAGCAAAAAAGGCCGTTAGTGAAGCAAAAACTAAGATTTGGGAGGACTTATATAAAAAACTCAACTCAAAAGAGGGTGAAAGAGATATTTTTAGGATAGCTAGGGCTAGAGATAAGAAAACTAAATATCTTAATTATGTTAGATGCATAAAAGACGAGGATGAAAAAATTCTAGTGGCAAATGATGATATAAGAAATAGATAGAAAAACTATTTTTATAATCTTTTTAATGAAAATAAAGATGTTAGTATTAGTTTAGGAGATTTAGCCAAGTCAAAAAAGTATATAAACCACAATTTTTACCGACGTATTCAAAAGAATGAAGTCAAAGAGGCTCTTAAACATATGAAGAGCGGTAAATCGGTAGGACCAGATAATATTCCTATAGAAGTTTGGAAAATACTAGGAGAAATAGGAATCACTTGGCTCACAAGACTATTTAATGAAATATGGAAAAACCAAAAGATGCCCGAGGAATAGAGAGAAAGTACACTTATACCCGTATATAAGAACAAGAGAGACATTCAAAATTGTGCGAATTATCGAGTTATCAAGTTAATGAGTCATACTATGAAATTATGGGAAAGAATTACCGAACGTAGGTTAAGACAAGTATCAAGTACAATAGAGAACCAATTTGGATTTATGCCAGGTAGATCTACTATTGAAGCGATTCACCTTTTGAGACGTCTTATGGAACATTTTAGAGCAAAAAAGAAAGACCTTCACATGATATTTATTGATCTAGAAAAAGCTTATGATAGGGTATCGAGGGAGGTTCTTTGGAGAACTTTGGAAAAAAGAGGTATCCCATTGACATATATTAACCTTATAAGAGACATGTATGATGGTGCAAAAACATGTGTCAGGACTCATGAAGGAACCACAGACTTCTTTGAAGTTAATATTGGGTTACATCAAGGATCAACTTTAAGTCCATACTTATTTATAATGGTGATGGATGAGTTAACAAAACATATTCAAGATGAAGTACCTTGGTGTATGTTATTTGAAGATGACATTGTATTAGTGGAGGAGTCTAAGGAAAAAAGTTAATAGAAAATTGGAACTATGGAGAGAAACATTAGAAAACAAAGGCCTCTGACTTAGTAGAACAAAGACAGAAGATATGGAATGTAAGTTTGATCATTTGGCTACTTTAGAGGACATAGAAATTAAAATTGACACACATTGCATTCCCCAAAAGGAAAGTTTTAAATACCTAGGGTCAATTTTTCAAAGTGATGGAAGAATTGATGGAGATGTTACACATAGAATTAATGCTGGTTGGTTAAAATGGAGAGGAGCATCAGGTATTCTTTGTGATAAGAAGATACTATTAAAATTAAAAGGTAAATATTATAGAGCAGCAATTAGGCTTGCCATGTTTTATGGTTCTGAGTGTTGGGCAGTTAATCATCAACATGTACAAAAGATGTCTGTGACAGAAATGAAGATGTTGAGATGGATGAGTGGTCATACAAGAAAAGACCGTATACATAATGAGGTTATTAGAAACAAATTAGGAGTGGCACCAATAGAGGATAAAATGAGAGAACATCGTTTAAGATGGTTTGGACATATAGAAAGAAGATCAAAAGAAGAACCTCTAAGAAGGTTAGAAAAACTAAATTTGGAAAGTATTAAAAGAGGTAGAGGACGACCACAAAAGTGTTGGAAAGAAACAATAAAGAATGATCTAGCTTATTGTGAGTTAACTGCTAACATGGCACACGATAGGGATCTGTGGAAACAAAGAATCCATGTGGCCGACCCCGTCTAGTATGGGAAAAGGCTTAGTTGTTGTTGTTGTTGTATAACTCTTTTCTTGGATGGAATATATATATATATATATATATATATATATATATATATATATATATATATATATATATATATATATATATATAGGGAGAGAGAGAGAGAGAGAGAAAAGGAATACTTGATGTTGTCCATCGTCAACATTGCATACTTATGTCTATTGCTTTTTGAGAATATAAGTGTCACTTAAAAGTTATATAGAGTTGAAAAATATAAAAGTACATTTTTTACTCATTACCCTTAAAAAGCAATAATATACATCAATATATAGTGTCACAAGTGGATGGCCTCTACTCTCTCTCTATTCATATTTTTTGCTCTATAGAGAGAGTAGTAAATGCACAATCCCCATCTGGAAATCTATTTAAACCTCTAAACCTTCATCTTAAAGATGAATACTTGAGGTGATAAAGAAAAAAATATTTAATATACATATAAAATATAAAAGTAAATGGTACTTTTAATTCAAATTAATAAAATTGTTTGAATAAATATGAGCATAACATTTATATATATTTGTGTGCATGTTATGTATATACACACAATATTGCAAGAAGTGCACATACACAAGCAACCTAGGCTCTACTATAAGTAGATGATTGAGCTTTCTAAAGATATAACAAGTTTATAACATGACAAGAGATTCTTGCCATGTTATACATATCTCTTGCCATATTATACATTTGTCTATCTTTAAAAATTTCAATCATCTATTTAAAAGATGAAGGGTTTACAAAAGCCATATTTACTTTTGTAAGTGTAGACTCACGTATATGGTTTTTGTTTTTAAACTCAGTGATTCATATCTTAAGATGGATGTTTGACATTAATGGTAAGCACATTAGACTCACCCTCTCTCTCTCTATGTATATGTGCGTGTGTGTATGTGTATGTATATATCTTGAAGAACTTGACAGTGGGTATGCTACGATACAACCACAAAGTCGTGTAGTGACAATTTTGACCTGAATCTTCAAACCAACACGAAACTCACCAGGCAGGTTGGTCAAGGTTGAGTGTTTTAGTACACACTTGACAGGTCTTCAGGTCGACTGAACCCTAAAAAAGTGGATTAGGTTCGACCGTACCTGAGCACAACCAAGTTAAACACACACACAAACATATATATATTTAGATACTACCATCACTGGTGATGTTAACATGCTTGAGAGTTACTTTTCGTAGCCAAAAATCTTTAAAACTTTTTAAAATTACACATGCTACAGCAATGTGTGAGCATGTAAGTAGTGGGTAGGATCTGATTTATATATATATATATATATATATATATGTGTGTGTGTGTGTGTGTGTGTGTGTGTGTGTGTGTGTGTGTGCATTTACGTCCATGGGTGTTCGTGTGTATCTGCATGTATATATAAAAATATACATGTGTATATGTATATATAGACACATATTTGTGCTCTTAGAAGTTTCAGTTTATTTCTATACGATCCACTACCTTTTTCTTTTTGCTTTTTTAAAGGTTTTTTTCACACTTTTTGTTTTCTAGTGTTATTTTAAATATTTTGTTGCCACGGTCAGGTCCCACCAGGTCGGGATAACCTGGACCCTATCGGGTTGGGTTAGTATCATGCAAGTGACCCGAAAAAAATAAGACACATCTATTTAAGGTTGAACTGTTCATTATTAATCTAAACCCGAATGGACCCCATTGTGCACCCAACCGGTTTCTGCCAGTGGAAAAGAACTTCAGAGAACAAGTACAATTTTTCGTGAGGAATGGTTACGCATAGGATCCAAAAGAATGCCAACAAAAATAGCAAGAGTTTTAAAGATAACAAGGTAACCTAATTCCCGTAAAAAAAAACGAAGTAAATTTCTACGATGTTTAAATTATGCTAGTGCAATGCAAAACGAAGCCAACGAAAAGAATCGTAATGATGGGTCGAATGGCTTCTATAATTCTAAGAATCAGAGTGATGGCTCACATCAATAGCTTAAGAGCTTTAAATAGGGTGCCCAAGGGCACACTCCTCATAGTTGAAAATTTTCGTATTATTTTTGCTATATAAAATACATTTTTTTTCTCACTCCCATTCGAAGAGACGTGTCCTATGCATGTTTCATGTATAAAAAAGACATGTAAGGTGCGCGTTTTTTATATAAAAAAACATGTATGATGCTTGTCTCCCTTAAATGAAAGACATTCATTATGTATCTCCTATATAAAAGAGATGTGTCGAAAGCACAATGTTTTTAAATAGAAAGAAAGGATTGGAGTAAACAAAGCGATGATAAAAAGCTAATCGAATACAACATGATGCAAGACGTGTCAAAGAACTGAACTGGTTTGGATTAGTAACAAAGATATGTGTTGAGTAAACAAGGTATTGTAGAAAAAAAAAAGTGTTTTTAGTAATTGGAGGTATTTAAAAGTGTGCAAGTTTGTTTCTATACGACCCGTAGGCTTCCTTTGCCATGTGTATGTAATCCATGTGCTGGACCTTACAAGCATCATTTACTGCATGCATGCACGTTGCATGTCATCTGATTACTGATGCCACCGAAGCGTCATGCCTCATGAAGGAAGCGTCTGTGCCTCCATACTCTCTCTCTCTCTCTCTCCGTGATGGCTTGGAAGAAGATTTTGATGGCAGTGTTCTTGTTCGTTGTATTCGGTTTGTCATTCTCAATCAGAGATAGTGATCAAGTGTCTGATGGCTCAGCGAATGGTCCTCCCTGTGATGATTGTGTCCCTTGTGAACATCCTTGTCCCGGTACACCGCCGCCGCCTCCATCTACGCCGCCAATTCTGCCAGTGATAGCTCCGCCGCCACCACCTTCTCCACCACAACAAATACGTTGCCCTCCTACTCAGTGGTGCTGCCCAGCTCCTGTAATTCCTTATTTGGCACCTCCATATTTGCCTTACTATAATTATTCTGGCTCAAGTGCCCCTCGTGGCCAAAAATTCAAGCTCGTTATCTTCTGCTTTATGTTCCTTTTTCTCTTTTTACTCCGTAAAAACCAAGAATGCTGAATGATCTTTTATCATTTGTGGTCATTCGAGTTGTTTGGCTCATTATCCATAATATCGAACATGTATTTTGGCTTTTAATACATTGTGGTATTGGAGTTAATTAGTGAAACTACTTTTCGGGCTTTGCACGTATAGCATTAAGCTCATCCAGCTCTTAGTCTCTCATGGTAGGTGGCAAGTTCAATTCTTGGGAAGGGCATGCGTGCCTATGTTTTAGGTAGAGATGATTATCAGTCTCAATGGTTTGAACCAAAACCACATCGTTGACAGAACCGAATCGGTTTCAGAATCAGGAACCCTCTGGTTCAGTTACGGTTTATGGTATTCAGAAATCAGTACAAAACGGGTGATTCCCAATGGTCGCTAACTAAGTTTTTTTTTTTTTCAACCTCTGCTATCACAAATTGATCCATACTTCAATGGTAAGAAAGCACATTTGTCTTGTTTCTCAAAAAAAAAAGAATGTTAACTGTTTCATGACGATTCTAAAATCGAAACTGAAACCCATTCCGATTCGGTTCTAGGTTTTAGGTAACTGGGCATGTACAGTTTTGAGCTTCATCGCTTAAAAAGTTAAAAAAGGCGTTGCTTTCTTTTTTTCTTGAGGTCCTTCAATGACTTTGGAGTGCCAATTTCAGAAGGCATTATCAAGAAATAGATTTGAATTCAGTAAAACTTTAACTTTTACAGTGATGCTGTATTTTCGTATGGCTTCAAAGTGGAAATAAGAAGGTCAGTGGGAGAGACGGACGAAAGAAGCGTCAAACGTAATTTTGTTAGTTTGCCCGGATAATGAGTAGCACCGTGCCTTTACGTGTCTGCTAAGAATTGTCGTACTGTTTATTTAGGCTTGATCGTCATTTTTCAGGAACATAAATATAACAATATCATCTTATATATATATATATATAAATTTTAAATTATACTTATATTATCGATATATATATATAAAGAAGGAAAGAAAAGAGAATCTAACTAGCTTGCCGTTTCATATGATTGTTTACCTTTCAAAATCTCAACATATTATAAAATAAAATAGATAGTTGAGTTTAGAAGAAAAATGTACATATGAATCTACAAAATGTATATTTATTTATTTTTCTTTTCTTGAGATTTTAAAAGTTATTAATAAGCATATAAAATAAAATAAGCATATAAGCCTCTCTCTCTCTCTCTCTCTCTCTCTCTCTCTCTCTCTATATATATATATATATATATATATATATATATATATAAGAAGAGCAGATTTAATGTTTACCAATGCAATCAAATCTGAGCAATCTAGTTAAAAGATCGAAATATTTACATTTAAATTCAAAAAGCAATATATAATTTTAAAAATATAACCATTGGTGCACCACTCATCTACGGTGTACTAATTGAGTTTAGAAGAAAAATGTATGTATGAATCTACAAAATGTATATTTATTTATTTTTCTTTTCTTGATATTTTAAAAGTTATTAATAAGTATATAAAATAAAATAAGCATATAAGCTTCTCTCTCTCTCTCTCTCTCTCTCTCTCTCTCTCTCTCTATATATATATATATATATATATATATATATATATATAAGAAAACCAGATATAATGTGCACCAATGCATCAAATCTGAACAAGGTTGAAAGACTAGAATGGGCTTTTCTTTGAAGAAGTGAAAACTTGTTTCTTTCTATATTTAATGGGTAATCATGAGCTCCTGACCTAAAACTAAAACCCACTTAATTATCTTTAATCGGTCCATTTATCCCATTCAGTGGCCGATCCATTGACCTGAAATCTGAAAAAGAGAATTAAAAGGACTTAGCAGTTCAATTTTCTCGATAAATTATATAGACCACCTCACCTAAATTCAGTTTACTAGACCTTGCCTCGTGCCAGAAAATTCTTTACGTCCACAACGAAACCCTCGCTCTTTTTCTTTTTTGGTGCAATGAGAAGGCGGGAGGCACATGCACGCACCAAGTATCAAACTCCGGTGAATTTTTCACGGTTGGGACATGCCACTCTTTAGATGGGTACAATGGGAGCACATTGAACTTTACTCCAAGTAACAACAACAACAATACAACTAAGCCTTTGCATTCAGCTACATAGATTCTTTGTTTTCATAGAACTCGGTAACATGTCATGCTAATAGTTAGTTAAACTCAACATAAATTAAACCATTCTTTATTTTTTTCTTCTAACTCTTTTTTGAACTTCTTTTTACATTTTCACCATCTAGTTTTTCATGTCTTTTTCCCACTTCTTTTGATCATCTTTTCACATATCCAATGATTTTCTCTCATTCTCACTCCCTCATCATGTATATAGTTTTTCTTTATGTGAACATCTTATCATCTATTAGTCCAAGTAGATTGGACTCATTTTTTCAAGATTTTAATGATCAAGTTTGTATCATACTTTAAATCCCATACATTTGAAAGATGAGTTTGATAGCTTAGACAGTAGATCAGCCACATCCAATTTACGTTGAGCTGCTATTTCACGCTCTTTATCTCTGGCCCCGTTAGGCCTGATAAACGAGCTGAATGAACCGAACAACCATCATTCATTGCTCAGCTGAATGGGAAGATGGACTCATTTCCAAGCACAAGATCATGAGAGAAGGGGTGAAGTGGTAAATGCAAAATTTCAGTGTAGTTCATTCATTGACTTAGAATTTGTGGTGATCATGTTAAATTGTTTGCTTGTTTTTTTGCCAAAACCGAGCACCAGCTGAAAGGTGACCTATGAATGATTGCTAGTTACAGTAAAAAAAAACTTTAATAAATAACCTTCATCATAAACATAGAACAACTGTGGATAGTTTTCGGCTAATTACTTCTAATAAGAAAATGCAAATATAGAAAAGCCACAGCTTGCGATTCTTGAGAGATCAAGCCTGCAAAACCCGACTCCTTCACAATGAAGGGGTTGAGATTTGGAATGACGGGCTGTTTTTTTGGTGGCTCTGAAGTATTACGACATACTCAAAAGCCCAGAGGATCATGACTAATCCGGTAAGAGTCGGGTGGGCACTATGGGGTAAAGCTCTTCCGGTGCTAGTTTTCTTCATTTCACAAGGCTCAAGTTCGAGACTTTGCTTAAGGGGAACAAGTGCCAAACCACTTGAACCAACCAAGGTCGGTGGAATCACACTTGTTGATGACCACCATAACATATGGTCGAAAAGGCAAGTCATGTGCGTGTATTCTCTCTGATGCAGCAATAAAATGTAAAGAAAGACATGAAACCTTTAACTAAACCCTGAAATTTGAGCAATTCTTCAGCCTGATTCAGAAGGATCCCGAAATAAGAAGTCACACTTCAGCAAGAAAAGAGATTCGCTGGTGAGAACGAGCCTTAATAGTTTTGAGTTTAGTAGTAGCTCCCTCTCACAATGATTTCATGAATGACAATGCTTAGCATGTATTGGCAAGTCAGAGAACAATACGAAGATACATTAAAACAAAGGGTAACTAATGACGATGGTCTGAATGACTGCACACAACATATTGTCTCCCTATACATCCTTATCACAGGTGAAAGAAAGAGCTAATGTCTCCACTCATTTGCATGGCCTTCGACCGTGTATGGCTCCAGAAATCCAATAAACTGCAACAAGATGGTGCCTTTGAGAAAACATATTAACACATGATGCAAACCATCGAATGGTTCACAGAAAATACCAAATAATGCATGTCTAAAGAAACAAGAAAGAAAAACATTTGAGAGGGAGAGTCATCCCCCCCGGCCCAAATGGGAAGTTTGTTAAACAAATTTGAGTTAGCATGCTATTTTTAGAGCTTATTTTGTTATTTTAAACTTAAATATGATTCTTGAAATTTTTAAAGAAATTAGTTATTTATATACAATATGACAAAGATTAAGATTGGCACACATTGCATCCCTCACAAGGACTGGTTGGTTAAAATGGAGAGGGGCATCAGGAATTTTATGTGATAAGAAGATACCATTAAAGTTGAAAGGTAAATATTATAGAGGAGCAATTAGACCTGCTATGTTTTATGTTTCTGAGTTTTGGGTAGTTAATCATCAACAACAACAACAACAACAACAACAACAACTAAGCCTTTTCCCATACTAGACGGGTAGTTAATCATCAACATGTACAAAAAATGCCCATAGCATAAATGAAGATGTTGAGATGGATGAGTGGTCATACAAGGAAAGACCATATACATAATGAGGTTATTAGAAACAAATTGGGTGTAGCACCAATAAAAGATAAAATGAGGGAAAATCGTTTAAGATGGTTTGGACATGTAGAAAGACGACCTACGGATGCTCCCATAAGAAGATATGAAAAACTAGATTGTGAAAATGTTAAAAAAAGAAGAGGACAACTACAAAAGTATTGAAAAAAATAATAAAGAATTATCTAGTTTATATTGAGTTAACTGCTAACATGGCACATGATAGGGCTATGTGAAAACAAATAATCCCCCTATCTAGTATGGGAAAAGGCTTAGTTGTTGTTGTTGTATATACAATATGATATAATGTATTATATATTTGCACATTTGCAGTACTGGTCGTGCATGAATGCTTCCAATTTATCAAATAAAGTGCCAATGAATGATACATAGTTCGGAGGGAAAGGAAAATTTTGAGAGATGAAAGAGGTAGACATGAGCAAATTTTGTGGGTACAGAAGAGAGTTATGGAGAAAAGATCAAGTAGCAAAAGAGAAAGAGACACTGGAAGAACTCTCAAGAACAAAGCCCTAGTGCATCAAGACTTTCTAGATCATAGACCATCCACCAGATCTTTGTTTCCTTCTAGAACAACTCGTAGTTCCAACTCTTTTTCCCGCTCAGAATAGCCCCTGATTCCCAATATTTCCTTCTGCCTAGAATAGCCCTAGTCCCCAACCTTATATTTGCAGTGTCATAACCATGACACATGTAATTAAGTACATTTTGTATAGGAAAGTGGTTTTAGAAACGTGTATCCATTTTATTGGTTGAACTTCACTTTATTCAAACAATGACAGATACTAACTAGCATTGATCCTAGATTTAAGAGGCCTTCTTAGTGTTATTTGAAAAGGAAATCATTAGATCAAAGTGTTAAAAGTACCCAAAAAAATTACGTGCTGTTCACAGCTCAGTGTGTTTATGAGTTTCCTTAACTTGTTTGATGAATGGAAAATCATAATGCTAATAATAAAAAAGTGAAAGATGTAGTGGATAACTGGACATGGTTTCCGTGAGTCACTTTTGCGATTTTTGCATGTATTTGTTAAGGATCATATTACTGTTAATGAAGGTTTTGAGAGTAACTGACAATAAGAGAAACCATTAGTGTGTTACTTCCGTGAAACCATTAACAAGAGAAAGGAGGCTACCGGAGATCATATGAAGGGTCGAAGGAAAATGCATAGCTTCTGTGAAAAATCATGGACAAAAATGGATGGATATCAAACATTCAAGATGAACACTTGGCTAAACGAATGAATACTAGATGGCATAGACAGGTGGTTGTTGATGCAATATAGCTTGATGCCATACATTACGAATTTGAGATTTATGTTCATTGTGGACCTTGGGAGACTAGTAGCTGTGCAAAACTGTGCTACATCCAGTTACTTGTAACTTTAAATGTCCCTCACATTTTTATGAACATTACTTTTTTATAACGTTATATTCTTTTCTTTTTAGGTTCATGATGGAGTAAGTTCTGTAGCGGTTTTCAAACCTAACTTTTGCAATTACAGTTTTCGTCAAACATGTTTTGCAACTAGGTTTGAAAGAAATTGTGGTGTCATTGAGCAAATTAAGAGGAAAAATACACCAGATCGAAGCACAAAGCTAAACAACCTTTTCTTGCTAACGTACAACATGCTCCTATATGAGATATGATTTAGTTAATAACCTCAAGTTAAAGGCCCAAAGATTACTTTTAACGCCTAAGTAATCATTTATCTATTACGGTATTGCCTTGTAGGCAATTGCTAAAGTCATTATCTAGAAAGCATAATGAACGGATTGGTCCTATTAGCCTAGAAAACTTTGACGCCTCAGAAATAAATCCAAGAAGAACCTGAGGTAGCAAAAGCTGAAGAAGTCGCAGAACTTAGAAATGGTGCGAATGATTTAGAATGATGATGTTACTTACGTATGTGTTAAAGCAATGGAAGAAGAAGTAAAAGAAGAGACAAGGATAGTTGATCTATGAAAATCCTTGATTTTTCTATTTTTAAGTTAGAAAATTATTAATCACCAAACTAGTAAGGCTCTAAACCTAAGTATGTTATTAGTATTGTAATCAGTATGTTTCTTCATATGTTTTACATTTCAGAAAGTGAATGATGATGTTACTTACATATGTGTTGAAGCAATGGAAGAAGTAAAAGAAGAGACAAGGATAGTTGATCTATGAAAAGGGCCCAAAAGATCAACGCAAGGGTGGAGGGAGCCGATACACTGTGCCGTGAGGAGGGCAGTACTCCTTGATTTTTCTATTTTTAAGTTAGAAAATTATTAATCACCAAACTAGTAAGGCTCTAAACCTAAGTATGTTATTAGTATTGTAATCAGTATGTTTCTTCATATGTTTTACATTTCAGAAAGTGCTATGTAAATCCAACATATAATACACTATCTGATATCTTTTGATGTTTTATCTTAATCTAGCATTAATGACACAGAGCTATGACAGACTGCTCACATTACTAATTCAATCACCATATGACCATTCATATAAGAGCTTTGCATGTTTGGCATTCATGTGTAATTTATAATGCTCACAACCAGGTAATGATGCAGCTGACGTTTCCATGATAGCATGACTGCTTCCTGTGGTACCAGAGAACAAAGAGTCACCCATAGTTTTACATAGAAGTAAGATAGCATGTGGTCTCTGTGGTTGAAGTTTCCATGATTAAAAGCTTATAGACAAAAGAAGTATTTGAGAGAATATAAGAACAGAAGTCTGGTGGATTTCAAAAACTTGTAAGAAACTCCAAGGAGGAGACTCTCAGGAAAATAATTTCACTACAAGGATGTGATCACTATGAAAAGAAAATTTTCAACTGTATTCACATGAATGTGTTAATTATAATCAGATCATGCTGAGGAAACAGTTTCGAAGTAAGCATCACAAAAGGATCTTAAGTGGCATATCTTTGAATCAAACATCTGTATCTGAAACATGCTACATAGGATGATGACTAAAAATATCAGAAGATGGTCCATAAAAACAAAACAACAGATTTACCTTAAAACCATTTTTTGACCACCGAGCGCCATAGCCTTCTCCTACCCTTATTTCAAACACCAATCCATGTGGTTTGACAAAATGGATGTTCATCCAGCGACAGTGAGTTATCAAGTGAGTAACAACATTCAGAGCATGCTTATTCTTATCTGAATCTGATAGACAAGATGGAGCAGCAAAGTTACTGAATATGTTTGATATGCAGAATAGTAAAAGTTCAGAACAGTTATCCAATACATCCAAGCAGTACAGACTAGTATTTTCAAGCCATTCCATATTAACAATGAAATGAAGGTTAAGCAAGGTGCTTACCACTTCCCGTCAGATCACCCCACC
The DNA here is from genome assembly GCA_036023115.1 of Brasenia schreberi. Classification (NCBI taxonomy): domain Eukaryota; kingdom Viridiplantae; phylum Streptophyta; class Magnoliopsida; order Nymphaeales; family Cabombaceae; genus Brasenia; species Brasenia schreberi. The sequence continues at coordinate 16,383,240 of JAYKKT010000091.1, read as the reverse complement.
ATCTACTGCAGCTACGGTGCACATGCTTAGCTAAAGCCCTGGCACCTACCGTTAGCAAACTGCTTTCAACCTCCCATAAAGAAGAGAATTACGGTGATGATTTGAAAAGCTTCAATAGATTTGCACAAACTTCATAAGGAGAGAGAGAGAGAGAGAGAGAGAGAGAGAGAGAGAGAGACTCCAGCTACTGCATATAAGAACAACTATGTCTCAATCTCATACTTAACGAAATATGTTTTCCCCAGTTAGCTGACGGATATAGCCCCTTATATATTGGGACATGAGGATGCCCATCAACTTCTTAATTGTAATAGGTACACGGGCTATTGGCCCGTGTTTGTCATTGGACTGGCCCAGGCCACTAGGGCCTGGGGCCAGTCAACTAGCCGTTAGAATGTGTTGTGCACAGCACACCAGCCAGCCTTTAAGGCTGGCTTTTGCACTTCATTTTCTCTTCATATGTTGTATCTCTTCTCCTATAAATATCTCATTCTATCATCAATAAATTTATGTGGTCTTTGCATAGCTTTTGTTTGGTGTTTGACTTGCTTCCGCATTCTTGTTGAGATATTTGTGTGTGACATCCATATTTAGATGATTTGAGTTCTTGGCGATTTGACAAATTGGTTCGCGTACGCTTCAACCTTTGATTATCAACAACAATTTACATGGTATCAGAGCCTCGGATTGAAGAAATCGAGCGCTTGCGAACCATGCCACGATTGCAAATTTTGAGAAATCATACTAAACTTGAGGTTAGTCTAAATCTTTTGATTTTGCATGAAATGAAAAGCAAAAATGAGACATTTAGATGCATCCTTGATCCAAAAAGCTATCAAAGTTGGACAATGACCATGAAAAAATATTTTTTGTCCAAAGATTTTTTGGGATTATATTGATGGAACGATAAAAGAACCGATTTTGAATATTAATGGTTTGAATGATGATGAGATTGTTAAAGCTCATGAAAAATATAAGCAAGACTTAAAATCATGGAAAAAATGAATGCAAAAATTACTTAGATTATTTGTCAAAATGTAGATGATAAGCTTAGAAATAGAATTAGTTTTTTTGAAAATACATTTAAACTTGAGAATATTTGAAAAAACTTCATTCTCAAGATGAATTTGTCTTTCAAATTGATTTGATAGAAAGAATGATAATGCTAAAACAAGAAAATTTAAGCATTAGAGACTATCATAATGAGTTTTCGAAATTATGGACTCAACTTAGGAGCTTTGATAAATTTGAGAAACTTCAAAAATTAGATAAATTTGAAGAGTTTTTGGACAATCAATGTTTCTTTTTGTTCATGTGTGGGTTAAGAAATGAATTTGAAAATATTAGATCAAATTTAATACATAGACAACCTAGACCTAGAGGAGACTTGTTTTTTGCTGACCTTGCTATGGAGGAAACAAGATTGAAAAATATTAACATTGCAAAAGAAGCCGTTCTTGCCGCCTCAAAACCGGGAGCCAACATGAAGACATACAAGCCTCCGCATGCAAAAAATGAAGGATCAAAGAAACCCATGAGCCCGTGACTAACCAAAGACATCATTTGTCATTATTGCAAGGAAAGTGGGCATATCAAAACCACTTGTCCTCTTCTTCGAAAAAAGTTTGGAAATGTGGGAGCTGTGAAAGAAAAAGAAGGAGTCTTGCCCAACAACATTAAGGCATACATAGAAGAAATGTTTAAGAAAAAAGCAAGCATCTCTGGGAATGCTCTTTCCACCTCTCAAGGTATATCTTGGTTTTTATATTCGGGTGCCTCTTTTCATATGACTCATTGTAAAAATTCCTTGAATGAATCTCATGATACTGTTGGAAAACATGTTTTTACAGTCGATGGTACAAAACTTCAAATTAAAAAAATAAGAAAATTCGAAAAAGAAAATTTTAAAATTAAAAATGTAAGCTTTATACCTAAACTAAATTTAAACTTGTTTTCGGTTGCTCAAATTTGTGACAATGATTTATAGTCACTTTCTCATCCAAACATTGTGTGGTGCAGGATCACCTAATGAAGAAGGTGATTGGTCAAGGCCACATAGAGAGTGGACTATACAAAATGGATTATTTGGTTATGCCAAATTTTGAGTCTTGTAATGTGACCTTAGATGCTATACTTTGGCATAAAAGACTTTGACATTTAAATTTACAAAAATTATGTAACATCCCTTTGATGAAAAAGATTAGAGAACAAAAGTTTGAATGTAAAGATTGTATTCGTAGGAAGATGCATCATCTCCTGTTTGGTGAAAGAAACTATGTACCCAACAAAGCTTTTAATTTAATACATTTTGATGTTTGGGGCCCTCCTCCCGTTGTTTCTAAGGGAGGAGTTCAATACTATGTGATATTTGTAGATGACTTTACTCGTTTTACTTGGATATATCTTTTGAAGCATAAATTAGAAGTATTTAAAAAAATTATAACCTTTTGCAACATTATAAAAAATCAATTTGGAGCCACCATTAAGATTTTTAGATCGGATTCAAGAGGAGAATACATGTCAAATGAATTTCAAAAATTTGTTAAATAAAAAAAGTGGATCCAACATCACTCTACATGTCCTAATACTCCCCAACAAAATGGTCTTACCTATGAAAGGAAAAAGACATTTATTTAAAGTAGCTCGACTATTATATTTGCTATAAATATTCCTAAATTTTTTGTGAGGTGTGAAGTTTGTCCTAACTACATCTTATTTGATAAATAGAATGCCTGAAGACGATGATTATGACTATGTAGCTAGCTCATCAGGATATTTCTCTTGAGAGTAGTGATGTTCTGAATACAACTGTTGATTCACAACCCATTATTGAACCCTTTTCATTACATTATACATGACGTCATAGAGAAACTGATGACACATGTCTAGAACCTAGGGTTTCAAAACCTCCTCAACATTTTGTTTCCTATGAATCTTTTAAGCCTCAATGCAAAAACTTGATTGCAGCTCTTCATCAAGTTAGAGAACCCACATTTTATCATCAAGTTAAAGGCATTCTAGAATGGGAAGATGCTACGAGGGATGAACTTAAAGCCTTAGATAAAGCTCAGACATGAACTGTTGTACCCATACCAAAAGATAAGAAAGTTATTGGATGTCGATGGGTCTACAAAATCAAAACTCATAGCAATGGACATATTGAGAGATATAAGGTCAGACTGGTTGCAAAGGGTTATGCCGAAGAATATGGAATTGATTATGATGAAACATTTTCCTCGGTTGCTAGGATGACCACAATTAAAATTCTCATAACCCTTAGTGTCATTAGGAAATGGGATATATATCAACTTGATGTTAAAAATGATTTTCTAAATGATTACTTGACTGAAGAAGTTTATATGACCCCTCTTCCTGGTTTTAATGTTCCTCATGGTCATGCTCTTAAATTGCAAAAAGCTTTGTATGGTATAAAACAAGCTCCCAAGGCTTGGTTTGATCGATTTGAAAAGTTCATAAATTTGCATAATTTTATAACTTGTTATACTGAGACTACTTTGTTTGTACGAAAGACAGAAACATGTATTGTTATTTTGCTATTGCATGTGGATGATATGATCATCACTGGGAGTCATGAAGCAGGGATCAAAGAGGTTAAACATAATCTTCACCAAGAATTTGACATGAAAGACTTAGGCCTTCTTAACTATTTTTCGGACATTGAAATTACTAGAAACAGTTGTGGGTATTTTATGTCAAATAATATCATTGAAAGGTCAGGTCTCACAAATAACAAAATAGTGGACACACCAAAAGTTCTAGGTACCAAGTTAAGATCCACTGATAGTGAAAAATTAGTTGATCTCACCCCGTATAGACAACTCATAGGTGCCCTTACCTATCTCACTATTACCATACCGGATATCTCTCATGCAGTTCATACAGCCAGTCAATTTTAGCAGGCACCAACTTCTGTTCATATGAGTGTTGTTTTAAGTATCATTCGATATGTCAGAAATACTTCTAACAAGGGGGTTTTCTTAACTTCTTCTTCGTCTTTTGATTTATCTATATATACGGATGGTGATTGAGGTGGAGATGTCAGCAACAAACACTCTACGACTGATTTTTGTATTTTTCTAGGTGAATCACTTATCTGTTGCAAGTGTAAGAAGCAACAGAAAGTGTCACTCTTATCCACTAAAGTTGAATATCGAGTCATGGCTACTGCGACTACGGAGATTTCTTGGATTACAGCTATTCTAGGTGATATGGGAGTTACTTTGCAACATCTTGCCACTATGTATTGTGACAATAAAAGCATAATATACATTGCTTCCAACAATACTTTCCATGAAAGGAGCACATAGAGATGGATTGCCATTTTGTTCGTGAAGAATATTTGAACAAGAAGATAACATTGTGTTATGTCACATCTGAGATGCAGCTAGCGGATTTCTTCACCAAATCTCTCTCGACCACTCGTTTTTAATTTTTGTTTGACAAACTTTCGGTATATACTCCGTAAGTTTGAGGGGGGTGTTAATTATAATAGGTGCATGGGCCATTAGGGCCTGTGTTTGTCATTGGACTGGCCCAGGCCAGGCCAGTCAACTAGTCGTTAGAATGTGCTTTGCACTTCCTTTTCTCTTCATATGTTATATCTCTTCCCCTATAAATATCTCATTCTATCATCAATAAATTTATGATGTCTTTGCACATCTTTTGTTTGGTGTTTGACTTGCTTCTGCATTCTTGTTGAGATATTTGTGTGTGATATCCATATTTAGTTGATTTGAGTTCTTGGCGCTTTGACAAATTGGTTCATGGACGCTTAACCTTTGATTATTGACAACAATTTGCACAACTTTCCATCAGATATGCTACTAGGGGATCATAAACATAAGCTGAAACAGACCATCCACATGACAGTTGTTGTCTAACAAGTGACGCGCAAGAACCCAATGGTTCTAAAACTTCTCAAAAGAAAGCCTTCGATATATTCTGCTATGGTTCATGCAGAGAGTAAAACTCCATCCATGTAAGGGATCACCCTTGCATGGCCAGTCCCAAGCCCGGATAAAGGAGGAGGGTTGTGTTAGGCTTTCGATAGCCAGCGTAAAACTTTATCGGACTTATTTACCATAGATTCTACAAATTATTATAGGGCTCTGTGGAAACAAAGAATTCATGTAGCCGACCCCATATGGGAAAAGGCTTAGTTGTTGTGGTAAAATGAAGTCTATCATATATTCTGCAATGGTCAACCACAAACATTACTTAGGAGAAATGTGACTGCTTAAGAAAATACTTCTAAAATTATGCATAATTATGCTGTATAGCAAATTCCTGTCATGAAAACATTCCTTATCAAATGATAACTTGATGTATACACAATCAGAAATAGTGAGAATCTCGATTCTTTGTCAAAAATTGTAGAATCCTTGCTTCAATGACAATTGTTAACCAAAACAGTGTTCCTTCAACAAGCTTTATCAGAATGAATCATACATACATGTGGGTTATGACGTGCAACAAATGAAGAGGTCAGAGCTGTTCGTGGCGGAGGAAGGCCATCAGCAGCTGTTCCACTGGTATACTTCAGCCCTAAAAGGCTGCCAAGTCCTTCGTAACTCAAACCCTTGACAAAAAACAAACAATTTCTAATGAAATGCTGGGAAAACAGTGCAATGATGCGTGTGTGCATATATGCCCTCACCCATGCATACATGTGTGTGTGCACAAGAAATGGTATCAGTTATTCAGAACCCTGATGCCCTGTGGCACATGCTTTTTTTCTTTGACCTACTCCACAGGTTTAAATCTAAGAAAAAAGATGTGTCTAGGAGAGTTTATTTGCTATACTTATGGGCGCTACCGTTATCCATAAACTACAAACAGATAGCAAGGAAAGGAAAAGCATCAGAGAATCAGACTGATGAGATACCAGAGAGTAGGTCTGTGCTTTGAGAAACACGCTACATGAACCATAAGTAGTGAAATGATGAAAAAGCGCATATCCAATGATATAGATATGGTTTGAAGATGACTAAACTGCTGTCAGAGCCAAATTTAGGACAAGCTCACAGTATGTAAAACTCTGACTATAATTAAATTGTTGGTCTTTTCTTTGGAGGCTCAACATCCAAGCCGCATAGCACAATAAATTGTGTTCAAATGGTTATAAATGGATAGCCCATATTTTATTGAATATAAGGATGGTTTGAAGATGACAAAAATGCTGTCTGCACTGAATTTAGCATGCCTGTGCAGTAAATAAAGCTTGTTGAACATGATGTGTATGTATGTATGTAAGTATGTATATGTATGTATGCAAGGGGTACCAAATTATACTCTATTTTCTTCTTTTTCGTCATTTCATAATAATGACAAGAACCGCAAGAAAATAAAAATTCCCCCCACAAAAATGTAGAAATCATATGATAATTCACTATGATATTTATAGATGTCAAATCTTACGATCAATTAATTCTCTGAAGGTTGAAAGATATTGATCCCAAGCGTCCAATTTGTAAGATCTTAGTGAGATCTTGATCTTATGATCCTTAGAATCTCATGATCCTAATGATCCCACCACCTAAAATAAACTAGGTAGCAAAAATCCTAACAGCTGTCAAAGAAAGAGACATGATGGTCCTAGTGATGTTCTTCCAACAATTGCACCTAACAAGAGTTCCTCCTTTCCACCTCACTTTAACCCACTTGTCCTTGTTGTCGTGCACCAGTTTTTCTTCCGTTGGCTTCAAAGAGCACAGATTGATGAGGAAGTCTTCTTGAGAATCTACTACATCTACATGTGGATACACATATATACATAATATATATATATATATATATATATGACCATTTAAGCTAAGGAACACATAGAGTGTATGTACATTCTATCATGCTTTATTCATTCTATTCACTGAGCTTCACTTATTGTATCATATAAATTCATTTTGTTAAATTTGTGTAGTAAATACAGTTTTACTTTTAAAAATGGTAGAGGTGATGTTAGATTTCAAGATCCCTGACCCGATCCCATGATTCTCGACTGTAGGACCCTTATGCATAACAAAGATATACAACATCAAAATGATATGCAAAACCAGTAAAAATGACATTAAGCATAACATCAATAACAGAAAAATAAAAATATCAAATATTATTCGTCCGTCACCCGGCACGGGCTCTTTTCCTTAATCTACATTTTCTTCATCTTTTCATTCAGTATGATGCAAAACAACCACATACCAGTCCTCACTAAGACTTTGCACCAATATAAGTTATCAAAGGAAAAGTTAAAGACCAAAATGTAACACTACTTACAGATATTATCTTGGCAATGCAGACATAGGGCTGAGAAGAAGGCTTTGAAACACTAATTCCAACCACACCATTAGACTTTTCTTTCTCTTTAGTGTAGAACTTGCGATAAACTTGTACACCTGATAACACCACACTTTGTTGATATTGATCGGTGAAATTATTGAAATTCTCAAGAAAATCATAACAAATGCAGGTCTTGCATTCACTTTTATTACTTAGGGAAATATAGATTGGTCAGCAGAAAGAAAGGACCAAACTGTAGATAAAAGATTACTTAATAATGCACAAAGTTGAAATAGGATACAGACTGCATTGTACAGAAATTTCTCCAAGGTAACCAACCATCCGAAAAATCAATAAGAAACCCTGAAACTATCACTTCTCATAACGTTGATATCTTATGCAGCAAAATAAACTACTAAAGAAACAAGGAGGGTCCAGGTGATAAAGGAGAGAAAAATGGCAGATCATGATGCTTCATGTTCATGTTGGAGGGAGCAAATGCCCAAGTTTCAGAAGCTCAAAGCCATCTTCAGTTTTGCAATAAATAGCAAAGAAAAAAAACTTTTCCAGCAAGTCAGTAAAGAGTGATATTCACCTTCTTCGATTGTCTGTATTCTAGGAAGAACATTAGCAAGACCTTTGGTTTCCATCATCTCAGCAAACGACCCATAAAAATTCACATCCTAAAAATAACAGATTCAAAAGCTAATAAAAAGAATCCATGGGTCTTGACAAGTTCTATCACATTCACTGTACAGAGTTTCTTTTTTGGCAATGAAATGTATTCATTCACAAAAAGGGTCTTAAATGAGTCAATCAGAGATTGTCACTATTATTTACAATATACTGCCAGTTATCTCGTAGAACTTGTGGCTATGAAAACCAAGATGTAAACTTTTTTTTAATCACCTAGAGCTTAAATTATACCAAAGGAGAACAAGAGAATATTGACAAGCGCATGCAAGAGCTAATATACTTGCACCATACACGCAAAACTAAAAATCAATATATCTCTGCAGCAATTAGGTTTGTCGCGTGTGTTAGAAGACGTGAAGAAGATGGGTGAATGGCTCACGATAGACTGCAGTTAATTAGTTTTTTTTATATTTTCTGTTTTATACTTTTTAGTGGTTGTTTTTAAAGGTAGCTTTAAAATAGTTTCATTAATGGCACTTAGGTAATTATCATTAGTATAATGCTAGTTATTTAAAGGAGAAACCCTACCAACAATGTATCTTATCTTGATAATAAAAAAGGAAAAAGAGAGAGGGATCGGCAGACACAAGAGCAGCCGGTTATCCCAATTTCATCTTCCAATACATGATTACAGATTTTTGTTGTTTGGGTGATAAAATTTCACATGGTATCAGAGCCTTAAAGGCTGATTTCTCCATGGAACAATCCTAGTTCATGATTGACACGTGCAACGGCCAAGAAAGGGATCGATAACAATCGTTTTTCAAAAACCTACATGTACGTAAACAACGCTCTTCACCTAAGAAAAGCAAAAATTATTAACAACAAGATTAAAGAAGAAGTCCAAGCATATGTTTTTGGAAGTGAACATAAACTCAAGCCCTTCCAAGTCATGAATATACGCTTAGATGGGTGCAATTATAGAGAATGGGCAAGATCTATAGAACTTGTCCTGAAATTGAGAGGAAAATTAAGCTACATAAACAGAAATCAAATCTGTTCCAGTGAAGACAGTGTCGATTATGAACGATGGTTAAAGGACGATGTACTTGTCAGTTGGTTGATACAATCAATAACTCCAACAATCAACAAAACATTTATGTATATGGAGAAAGCTGCAGAAATTTGAGCAGCAGTAAAAGAAGCTTATTCGAAACAAAGAAACATAGCAAAAGAATATAAAATACTCGAGAAGATACAAATGTTAAATGTAATTTTTTCTTTTTTGTGTAATTTTTGTTTTTTATATATAATTAAATTATATATTATGACCCCAACGTCTACTAGCTGTTGGGGGTTGGTTGGACCTCCCCTTATCTCTTCTTCTCCTCTCTCATCTCACTTCTTACTTCACTCTCTTCTATAAATTCACTCTTGTACATTATCACTTTAATCATTTTTGTGGCTATTGAATAATATTGATTTCCGTTAATATTGCCTTCGTTGCACGTATATGATTATAGGCTTTTAAAGGCCTTGTGATTGATGATTTGTAGTGACATTTGCTCATCGATCTTCCGCTGCTACGTTGAAGCATCAACTTAATTACAACGAAAATGTGGCCAAGGAGACAGATTGATAAGTGAATATTATGGAGAATTGCATGGTTTGTGGAATGAACAAAGATATGTTGTAGAGAACAAGTGTAGTCATTGTATAAAAGAACGAACAAATGATAATGAAGTCAAGAAAGTGTTTGATCTTCTTTGGGGAATATCCCCTGAATATGAGCATATTAAACTCAATATTCTTAGCAAGGAGGAGTTGTCATCGGTTGGAACTGCATACTCTCTTTTGTTGAGAGAAGAAGATATAAGGAATCTCGAGAAAAGGATTTTCAACACAAACAAAAAAGGTTGCATTTGCTGAAAGAGGACAGAATTTTCAGTGAGGAAGTAACTCTATGAGAGATAGAGGGGATGGCAGATTCCAAAATTATGAGGATAAAAGTTGTAGTGTATGCATTATGAAAAAAGATGGCACTCGTGAACAATGCAGGGAAATCATAGGAAGACAATTGATTATAAGGATTTCGGAAATCGTGTGGAAAATACAGAGAAGAAGGCAGACATTTCGTCTTTCAATGAAATGGTGGAGCTGAAAAAGAAACTTGTTGAAATTGAGTCAAGATTAAGTGAGAAACTATCCACCTCTACTTAGAAAAATGAAATAAGTATTCCTACCTCTTACAATATAAGTAGTAACTCCTTCTTTATTGAATCTAATATTTGGGTAATTGATTCGGTGCTACTGATCATATGGTAGGTGATAAAACTCAATTTATGAAATATGAAACTGCTCCTATATCACAGTATGTTAAAGTTGTGAATGGATCCTTAGTTCCAATGGAAGGAAAGAGAGTAATTCAAAGCAAGAATTTCAGACTGAATTTTGTGATATACACTCTAAATTTTCCAATCAATTTATTATCAGTTAGCTCCTTGATTTGAGACCTAAACTGTTCAGTAACCTTCTTTCCTTTTGGATGTATTTTTTAGGATTTTAAGATAGAAAAAATCTTTGGTCGTGGTAAAGTAAGGAATGGGCTATACCTACTTTAAGTAAATCAATTTTCTACACAGAAAATGGCATTGACAACCACTTCTGAGGAAGAGAAGTTGAAGTTATGGCATAGTCGGTTGGGACACCTTCCCATTTCTAAAATTAGGGAGTTATTTCATTTTAAAAGGTTGAGTGACATTCCTTCAGTGTGATGTATGTCAAAGGGCTAAGCACCTTTTAAGATTTTACAACAACTAAGCCTTTTCCCATACTAGATGGGGTTGAATAACCTTTTAGGATTTTAAGACAGAAAAAATCTTTGGTCATGGTGAAGTAAGGAATGGTCTATACATACAACAACAACAACTAAGCCTTTTCCCATACTAGACGGGGTCGGCTACATGGATTCTTTGTTTCCACAGATCTCTATCGTGTGCCATGTTAGCAGTTAACTCCCAATAAGCTAGATCATTCTTTATTGTTTCTTTCCAACACTTTTGTGGTCATCCTCTACCTCTTTTAATACTTTCCAAATTTAGTTTTTCTAACCTTCTTACAGGTTCTTCTTTTGATCTTCTTTCTATATGTCCAAACCATCTTAAACGATGTTCTCTCATTTTATACTCTATTGGTGCCACTCCTAATTTGTTTCTAATAACCTCATTATGTATACGGTCTTTTCTTGTATGACCACTCATCCATCTCAACATCTTCATTTCTGTCACAGACATCTTTTGTACATGTTGATGATTAACTGCCCAACACTCAGAACCATAAAACATGGCAGGCCTAACTGCTGCTCTATAATATTTACCTTTTAATTTTAATGGTATCTTCTTATCACAAAGAATACCTGATGCTCCTCTCCATTTTAACCAACCAGCATTAATTCTATGTGTAACATCTCCATCAATTCTTCCATCACTTTGAAAAATTGACCCTAGGTATTTAAAACTTTCCTTTTGGGGAATGCAATGTGTGCCAATTTTAATTTCTATGTCCTCTGAAGTAGCCAAATGATCAAACTTACATTCCATATATTCTGTCTTTGTTCTACTAAGTCGGAGGCCTTTGTTTTCTAATGTTTCTCTCCATAGTTCCAATTTTCTATTAACTTTTTCCTTAGACTCCTCCACTAATACAATATCATCTGCAAATAACATACACCAAGGTACTTCATCTTGAATATGTTTTGTTAACTCATCCATCACCATTATAAACAAGTATGGACTTAAAGTTGATCCTTGATGTAACCCAATATTAACTTCAAAGAAGTCTGTCGTTCCTTCATGAGTCCTCACACATGTTTTTGCACCATCATACATGTCTCTTATAAGGTTAATATATGTCAATGGGATACCTCTTTTTTCCAAAGTTCTCCAAAGAACCTCCCTCGGTACCCTATCATAAGCTTTTTCTAGATCAATAAATATCATGTGAAGGTCTTTCTTTTTTGCTCTAAAATGTTCCATAAGACGTCTCAAAAGGTGAATCGCTTCAATAGTAGATCTACCTGGCATAAATCCAAATTGGTTCTCTGTTGTACTTGATACTTGTCTTAACCTACGTTCGATAATTCTTTCCCATAATTTCATAGTATGACTCATTAACTTGATACCTCGATAATTCGCACAATTTTGAATGTCTCCCTTGTTCTTATATACGGGTATAAGTGTACTTGCTCTCCATTCCTCGGGCATCTTTTGGTTTTTCCATATTTCATTAAATAGTCTTGTGAGCCAAGTGATTCCTATTTCTCCTAGTATTTTCCAAACTTCTATAGGAATATTATCTGGTCCTACCGATTTACCACTCTTCATATGTTTAAGAGCCTCTTTGACTTCATTCTTTTGAATACGTCGGTAGAAATTGTGGTTTATATACTTTTCTGACTTGGCTAAATCTCCTAAATTAATACTAACATCTTTATTTTCATTAAAAAGATTATAAAAATAGTTTTTCCATCTATTTCTTATATCATCATTTGCCACTAGAATTTTTTCATCCTCGTCTTTTATGCATCTAACATAATTAAGATCTTTAGTTTTCTTATCTCTAGCCCTAGCTATCCTAAAAATATCTCTTTCACCCTCTTTTGAGTTGAGTTTTTTATATAAGTCCTCCCAAATCTTAGCTTTTGCTTTACTAACGGCCTTTTTTGCTTCCTTCTTTGCTTTCTTATAAGCTTCTAAAGTTTCACTAGTTTTCTTAGCATAGTGTAATTTGTAACATGCCCTCTTTGCCTTGATTTTGTTTTGTACTACTTCACTCCACCACCAAGCTTCTTTTTGTGCTGGTACACCTCCCTTAGATACCCCTAACACATCTTTCGCCACTTTCTTAATATGTATAGCCATATTGTTCCACATATAAGAGGGTGTGCCAACATAATTCCAAACATCTCCTTGAAGGACTTTTTGTTTAAATATATCTTCTTTCTCGCTTTTGAGGTTCCACCATTTAGTCCGAATAGCTCGATGCACTCTTTTCTTCTTTGTCCATTTTTTTATTTGTAAATCCATAACTAAAAGTCGATGTTGGGTGGTTAAGCTTTCTCCTGGAATTACCTTACAATCTTTACAACACGCTCTATCTTTTTTTCTACAAATAAAGTAATCAATTTGTGTTTGTGATAAGCCACTCTTATAAGTAATTAAATGTTCATCTCGTTTTTTGAAGATTGTATTGACTATAAAGAGATCAAATGACATAGCAAAATTTAAAATCTCCCTACCTTCCTCGTTTATATCCCCATAACCAAAGTTTCCATGAATCCCTTGATATCCTAATGCCTCTTTACCGACATGTCCATTTAAATCTCCTCCTAAACAAATCATCTCCCTTTGTGGAATCTTTTGAAACACCTTATCTAACTCTTCCCAAAAAACTGTCTTTATACTATCTTCTAGTCCTACTTGGGGTGCGTAAGCACAAACTATATTCAAAACCTCTACTCCTAACACTAATTTCAATGTCATGATTCGGTCACCATATCGTTGTATGTCTACTACACTCTCCTTTAAATCTTTATTTATGATAATACCAACTCCGTTTCGGGCCTTTTCTTTACCTGAGTACCATAATTTAAAACCTGTATCCTCTATCTCCTTTGCTTTTTCTCCAACCCATTTTGTCTCTTGTAAACATAGAATATGAATCTTTCTCCGAATCATAGTATCTACCACCTCCATTAGCTTACCCGATAATGTTCCGATATTCCAAGAACCAATACGAATCTTATTATCTAGGACTAGCTTCCTTACCCCCCGCATCCGTCCATAATCAAAATGCGGAGACCCTCTCTGAAAATTTTTCACTACATTCGGGCGGCAATGTAGCGGGACTAACTTCTTTACCCACACCCGTCCATGATGTGGGAACCCTCTCTACAATTGATTCACTACATTCGGGCGAAAATGTAGTGGCCCTTGCTTACTTCTTACTGCATTCGGGCTCTGCAGCACGTCGCTAGGCGGGGACGCCCCAAAGCAATGCTCATAATTTTTGTAATCCATGTTGTAGAAATCTGACGAAGTTTTACGCTGGCTGTCGGAAGCCTAACACAACCCTCCTCCTTTATCCGGGCTTGGGACCGGCAATGCAAGGGTGATCCCTTACTATACATACTTCAAGTAAATCAATTTTCTACACAGAAAATGGCATTGACAACCACTTCTGAGAAAGAGAAGTTGAAGTTATGGCATAGTCGATTGGGACACCTTCCCATTTCTAAAATTAGAGAGTTATTTCATTTTGAAAGGTTGAGTGACATTCCTTCAGTATGATGTATGTCAAAGGGTTAAGCACCATAGAGTGTTGTTTCTTAGTAGGAAGTCTAAGTCATCTATTCCATTTGAGTTGGTACACTCTGATGTATGGGCTCCTTGTTTAATACCTTCTTTCGAGAAATTCAAATATTTTGTTACGTTTATTGATGACTATTCCAAACTTATTTTTGTTTACTTTATGAAATCCAAATCTAAAGTTTCTTCCATTTTTTCCATTGTTCATAAGCTCACTGAAACTCAATTTAGACATTCAATTAAAATTCTCATATAAGATAATGGTGGTGAGTTCATCAACAATCAGTTGAGAACCTACCTCGAATCTCATTGTATTTTACACCAAACGTCTTGTGTTTATACTTTTGAGCAAAATGTAGTTGCTGAAAGAAAAAATAGATATCCTAGAAGTGGCTAGGACACTACTCTTAGAACATAATGTCCCTAAATTCTTTTGGCCCGAAGCAGTACTCACAACAGTTTATCTCATCAATAGACTACCCTCGGTGATTATATATGGACAATCTCCCTCCCAATTGATTAAACCTGGAGGTCAACCATTTCATATTATACCTCGTATATTTGGGTGTCCATGTTTTGTACATGTATATGACCCTTTTGAGAATAAGCTGGATCCACGAGCTATTAGGTGTGTTTTTATTGGTTATTCTAGTGAGAAAAACGAATATGTGTGTTATGACCCTAAAACGCAAAATAGGTATTAGTCAATGGATATAACCTTCTTTGAAACTACTCCTTATTTCCAAAGTAAAGATGAATCACCGAATATCACTAGTTAGTCACCAAGCTTCACCATGGAAGAACAAGTCCTTCCAATAAACGCCTTGGATGATGAGATGGTTGAAGTGAAAGAGAATAGAGAAGGAGAAGATTCACTAGAAGAAAAAGAACTCAAATTGTATACAAAAGGAAAAAGGAATATAGTGATATGTGAAATTTTATCACCCAAACAACAAAAATGTGCAATCACGTGTAGGAAGGTGGAATCAGGACAGTCGGTTGCTCTTGTGGTTGTCGATCCCTCTCTCTTTCTCATTTTTATTATCAAGATAAGATACATTGCTAGTAGGGTTTTTCCTTTAAATAACCTGCTTTACACTAATGAAAATTACCTAAATGTCATTAATGAAACTATTTTAAAGCTACCTTTAAAAATAACCACTAAAAAGTATAAAACAAAAAGTATAAAAGAACTAATTAACAAAAGTCTATCGTGAGACATTCACCCATCTTCTTCACGTCTTCTAACACTCCCCCTCAAGTTGGGTTAAATATTGATGTTACACCCAACTTTTCACATAATCTTTGCAATAAATTCCTATTAAGAGCTTTAGTCAGCATGTCAGCACATTGTTCTTAAGACCTCACATGTTCAAGCTTGAATTTCACATTGTCTTTGATAAAATGGCAATCAATTTCAATTTATTTTGTTCTCTCATGATATATTGGGTTAGAAACAATCTGTATTGCTGCTTTGTTGTCATAATACACCAAACAACAACAATAACTAAGCCTTTTCCCATACTAGACGGGGTCAGCTACATGGATTCTTTGTTTCCACAGAGATCCTTATCGTGTGTCATGTTAGCAGTTAACTCCCAATAAGCTAGATCATTCTTTATTGTTTCTTTCCAACACTTTTGTGGTCATCCTCTACCTCTTTTAATACTTTCCAAATTTAGTTTTTCTAACCTTCTTACAGGTTCTTCTTTTGATCTTCTTTCTATATGTCCAAACCATCTTAAACGATGTTCTCTTATTTTATCCTCTATTGGTGCCACTCCTAATTTGTTTCTAATAACCTCATTATGTATATGGTCTTTGTTGTCATAATACATTGGAATAAAATCTTTCATGGGATATCTAATTTTCATCAATAATGACTGCAACGACTTACCTTCACATATACCAGAAGCAATGACCCTGTACTCGGATTCGGCTATAGATCTGGCTACAACTGATTGTTTCTTGCTTTTCTAAGAGACTATGTTGCCTCCCACTAGAGTCACGTATCCTTAAGTAGACTTTCTATCCTCTATGGAACCTGCCCAATCTGCATCCGTGTAGATTCCATGTCCTGGTGTACTCTTTAGATACCTAAGAATATTCAATTTATCAACTAATTGTTGGTATCTAACTGTATCAACTTTATCTCGTCCATCATCAACTTGTAATTTTTTATTTACATCCATAGGGATGTAAAGAGGCTTACATTCTTGCATCTTAGTTTCTTGCAGTAAATCTAATGTATATTTTCTTTGACTCAATAAAATATTGGTACTTCTGTCATGATGATATCATCAACATACACCAACAAGAATGTTAGCTTCTCTCCTCTTTTAGTGAATAAAGTGTAGTCATTCACACTCTTTTTGTAACCCAAATCAATAATACTCTTACAAACCATGCTCAAGGCAATTGTTTCAGCCCATAAATTGCCTTTTTTTAGCCTGCAAACTTTATTTTCAGGATTTTGGTAACCTGGTGGTAATTCCATATATACTTTTCCTCTTTAAGCTCCCCATGCAAGAAGGCATTATTTACATCGAGTTGTCACATCATCCACCTTCTTTAGGCAGCAATGCTTATTATGACTCGTATGGATGTAAGCTTTGCCACCGGTGCAAAAGTCTCATCATAGTCAATTCTATAGGATTGGTTGTACTCGCGAGCAACTAGTCTAGTCTTATACCTCTCTAAAGTTTCATCTGCCTTAAATTTGATGATATACACCCACTTACAACCAATTGCCTTTCTTCGTAGTGGTAAGTCACTAAGAACCGAAGTCTTGTTCTTCTCAAGAGAATGTAGTTTTTATTTCATCGCAAATTCTTAGGGACTTGATAAATTTCAGCATTCAATATGAAACTGTGATAGTTTGAAGATAGTTGATCATATGACAAGAATTGAGAAATAGAATACCTGTTACATAACCTCTTACCTTTTCTCAACGCAATAGGAATATTCTTTTTTAGCAATGAAATGTATTCACTCACAAAAAGGGTCTTAAATGAGTCAATAAGAGATTGTCACTATTATTTATAATATAGTACCAATTATCTCGTAGAACTTGTGGCTATGAAAACCAAGATGTAAGCTATTTGTTTAATCATCTAGAGCTTAAATTATACCAAAGGAGAACAAGAGAATATTGACAAGCGCATGAAAGAGCTAATATACTTGCACCATACATGCAAAACTAAAATTAAATATATCTCTGCAGCAATTAGGTTTGTCATGTATATATATATGTATATATATATATAAATGTATATATATATATATAGATGTATGAATGTGTATGTATATGTATACACACACATACAACAATAGCTACACCTTTTCCCATACTAGATGGGGTCGGCTACATGGATTCTTTGTTTTTTATAGAATCCATGGTAAGTCCAACAAAGTTTTACGCTAGTTGTCGGAAGCCTAACGCAACCCTCCTCCTTTATCCGGGTTTGGGACCGGCCATGCAAGGGTGATCCCTTACATGGGCGGAGTTTCACACACACACACACACACACACACACACACACACACACTATATATATATATATATATATATATATATATATATATATATAAAGGAAATATAGTCAAGCTAAACAAAAACAACTGATTTTCTATAACAGAAACCAAGCACAAAATGGACAGAAAAATAGAAAATATGAACAAAGAAGAGTTCACATTATGCTTTTATAAATTTGATAATTACCTCAACATGAAGTAATAAACATTTATTTAGAAGAAGCAGAGATCCCGGGGCGATGCTGGACAAAGAGAAAAGGAAAAGAAACAAAAGAAGGTCACACCACATTGCTGCATAAGAAAATAACAAGTAAATACAAAGTCATGTTAGCACAATAAGGTTAAACATGAAGACAATATAATTCCAGGATAGATATAAGATAGGCAGTCTGCAGAAGCATTTACAACAATTATGAGAACAGCTACTATGACAAATTATTGTGAGAACAGCTACTAGAATTTCAAATGTCTTCTTTATAATAAAGTCTTTAATATACTTCAGAATGTGACTTACAGGATGACAAGACTCATTGTGTACAATGACAAGTTCTAGCACCTCTTTGGACACGCATAAACACACATTAACTAAATCTACAAAACAACAGCTGTAGGATACTACATACTTCCAACAGGATGCCACCACTTAAAACCTTGTGAAGGAGATCACTTTTAGCACCTCTTCAGACATGCATAAACAAGAACCAACTCAAACATACAAATAACAGCACATATTTCTTTGGATGCAATTCACGTCACATTAGAAGTTCTATTTCATTGTAAACAACAAATATCCATGCAACTTCATGATCTCTACATACATATATGCATCTCAGCTAAAAACATCCTTTCTTTGGAAAGTGTAGAAAGAATATCCATAAGTCATTCCAACAATAATACAAGTATGGAGTATCCCATGGTACCCAGACATGACAGGAATATAAGTGCAGACAAGTAGCCTAATAAGTCAATGGTCAGTGGTTTCAGGTTGTCAGTGCTCCCATGCATTTTTGACCAGAAATGCAGACTTGGTCAATGCACCTAAGTCCTTTCTATCCAATTTAAAACAAATCATGAGGGGAAATAAAAGGGGCTCCTATGCTTCAGAGACCAACTCTCTTAGTGGGACCATTCCTCTGACAGCAGGTTCTTCTCTTTTTTCTTTCTTTTCTTATATCCTCCAGCTCAACTGACAAGGCCGAGGCTTAGGCTTGTAAAATAGAACCAGGACCAAGCTCTGGCTAATTCAGCTTCTCAGACTAAGTTCGATTGAACCAGACACAAGATGACAAACTTATCACATGGATTGTGCATTTTAGAAGTTGATCCATATGCTTATACATTTTCATCAGAGATACATACTCATGCCCTAATTTTTTGCATTCATATGCTTATACGCATCCACAAGAAAGCAGGTAGCTGAGAAAGAAACAAAACAAGTAATAGTACCTTTTAAATTCACCAACTGCACACCTCCCTTCAACTGTTTTCTTTCCAGCTATCATTTATGTTACAGGTAAACAGTAAAAGTAGTTAGTTACCAATTATAAATGGTCAGCACAATAAGAATCTAAAAAGAAAATTTTGGTTCACGGGATTTGAAGAGTTAACAAGCAGTAAGAAAGAACTGAAACAAAATGCAGCAGATGGAAAAACTAAGCATCAAAATACAAAGCAGGAGTGCTCATTAGCACCTTTCTGTCAAAACATTGTCACATATTGCATCAAAATCATGTCCATGCAAATGCAAAATAATAGTAGAGTTCACTAGAACAATGACCTGTTAAAATATATCTAATAGGAGACGGGTCACTAGGGCCCGTCAAACTTAGACTAACTGGCCCTGGCCCCAAGGCCAGTTAGGGTTGCTGGCCCCACTAGCCGTTGGGGGCCAGTAGCCGTTGGGGATGCCAACGGTTACCACTCTTCTCTCTCATTCCTCTTCATCACGTAAATGTTGTATATTTTGCTCTATAAATAGAGCTTTTTACAATCTCAATAATAAGTTGGATTTGCACCTCTTTGATATTTGGCTTGACTTGTGATTTTGGTTTATTTTTAACTTGAAACACCCATTCTCGGGTGTGTTTGTATGTGACTTGTTGATTTGATACTTGATGATACGTAATTGGGTTGCTTCCAACTATGAATATCGATAATTATTTACATAATATCAAAGCCTCATTTTGAAAAATTGAGCACATCGGAAAGCATGTCAAGATTGAAAAGTTCGTGATATTGCATAATTTACGTTCTAAAATTTGAGGTAACATCAAACTCTTGTTTGTTTATTGAAATAGAAGTAAAAAATGAGTCTTTCAAGTGTATTCTTGATCCAAAATGCTATCAAAGTTAGCCAAGAACTATGAAAAAATATTTTTTATCAAAAGATTATTGGGATTACATAGATGGAATGATTGAAGAACAAAAATTAAATTTTGAAAATTTAGATCATGATATCCTTAAAACCCAAGAAAAATACAAACAAGATTTTAATACTTAAGAGAAAATGAATGCAAAAATAATATGGATTATTTGTTAAAATATTGATAAAAAACTTAGAAACGGAATTAGTATGTTTGAAAGTGCCTTTGAGAATTTTGTCGCAGTCAAACCGACATCATGCAAGCCGACGGACTGGGCCGAGACCGGCACTTAGACTCGGGGCCAACCAAACCTTAGCGAATTTCACCTTAGTGTTGTAGACAGTCACCGACGATGACAAGCCAAAACGGAACATGAGTGTCCCTTCCCGAGTGTCAAGCTTTGCCAAAAATGTTGGCACTCGAAAACTCACACGCCTCAACGACAAAAACAAAGGCAAAGAGAGCAAATGCACAAAAACTTGTAACTTAGTTCTTTTATAGCAGACAGTAGTTCGCGTGGTCCCGAAAGGAATATTTGAAAAAGATTCATTCTCAATATGACTTTATGTTTTAAATAGATTTTATGGAAAGAATAATAATGCTTAAGCAATGAAACTTATGCATTAGAGAGTATCATAATGATTTTTCAAAATTATTATCTCAACTTCGAAGTTTTGATAAATTTGAAAAAGTTTAAAAAATGGATGAATTCAAAAGTCTTTGGATAGTCACTACTTTTTCTTATTTATACGGGGTCTAAGAGATTAATTCGAAAATATTAGATCAAATTTGATTCATAGGAAACCTAGACTAAAAAGGGATACCTTCGTAGCCAATCTAGTTATGAAAAAAACTAGAATTAAAAATATTAGTATTAAAAAATAAGTCATTCTTCCCGGTTCTAAACCGGGAGCATATGTCAAGATATACAAGCCTCCTCACGTCAAAAGCTTTGAAGGACAAAAAGGTGATAATGAATCAAGCAAGAAGCTAGTGGTGTCATGGATAAATAAAAATATTATTTGCCACTATTATAAGGAAAATGGTCCCATTAAGACCACTTGTTCTCTCCTTCGATAAAGATATGGAAACGTGGGAGTCATCGAAGACAAAGATGGAGGATTATTACCTTCAAACATGAAAGCCTACATAGAAGAAATGCTTAAAGAAAAAGCAAGCATCTCTGAAAATATTTTCTCTACTTCTCAAGTTATGTCTTTGTTTTTAGACTCCAACATTTCTTTTCATATGACTCATAATGAAAAATCTTTAAAAAATTCTCAAAATATTTTTGGTAAACATATTTTTACGGCCTTACCGACCCCGTCTAGTACGGGAAAATGCTTAGTTGTTGTTGTATATTTTTATGGCCAATGGTACAAAACTTCAACAACAACAACAACAACTAAGCCTTTTCCCATACTAGACAGGGTCGGCTACATGGATTCTTTGTTTCCACAGATCCCTATCGTGTGCCATGTTAGGAGTTAACTCCAAATAAGCTAGATCATTCTTTATTGTTTCTTTCCAATACTTTTGTGGTCGTCCTCTACCTATTTTAATACTTTCCAAATTTAGTTTTTCTAACCTTCTTACAGGTTCTTCTTTTGATCTTCTTTCTATATGTCCAAACCATCTTAAACGATGTTCTCTCATTTTATCCTCTATTGGTGTCACTCCTAATTTGTTTCTGATAACCTCATTATGTATACGGTCTTTTTTTGTATGACCACTCATCCATCTCAACATCTTCATTTCTGTCACAGACATCTTTTATACATGTTGATGATTAACTGACTAACACTCAAAACCATAAAACATGGCAGGCCTAAATGCTGCTCTATAATATTTACCTTTTAATTTTAATGGTATCTTCTTATCACAAAGAATACCTTATGCTCCTCTCCATTTTAACCAACCAGCATTAATTCTATGCGTAACATCTCCATCAATTCTTTCATCACTCTGAAAAATTGACCCAAGGTATTTAAACATTTCCTTTTGGGGGATGCAATGTGTGCCAATTTTAATTTCTATGTCCTATGAAGTAACCAAATAATTAAACTTACATTCCATATATTCTGTCTTTGTTCTACTAAGTCGAAGGCCTTTGCTTTTTAATGTTTCTCACCATATTTCCAATTTTCTATTAACTTTTTCCTTCGACTCCTCCACTAACACAATGTCATATGCAAATAACACAAACCAAGGTACTTCATCTTGAATATGTGTTGTTAACTCATCAATCACCATTATAAATAAGTATGGACTTAAAGTTGATCCTTGATGTAACCCAATATTAACTTCAAAGAAGTTTGTTATTCCTTCATGAGTCCTCACACATGTTTTTGCACCATCATACATGTCTCTTATAAGGTTAATATATGTCAATGGGATACCTCTTTTTTCCAAAGTTCTCTAAAGAACCTCCCTCGGTACCCTATCATAAGCTTTTTCTAGATCAATAAATATATGTGAAAGTCTTTCTTTTTTGCTCTAAAATGTTCCATAAGACGTCTCAAAAGGTGAATCGCTTCAATAGTAGATCTGCCTGGCATGAATCCAAATTGGTTCTCTGTTGTACTTGATACTTGTCTTAACCTACGTTCGATAATTCTTTTCCATAATTTCATAGTATGACTCATTAACTTGATACCTCGATAATTCGCACAATTTTGAATGTCTCCCTTGTTCTTATATATGGGTATAAGTGTACTTGCTCTCCATTCCTCGGGCATCTTTTGGTTTTTCCATATTTCATTAAATAGTCTTGTGAGCCAAGTGATTCCTATTTCTCCTAGTATTTTCCAAACTTCTATAGGAATATTATCTGGTCCTACCGATTTACCACCCTTCATATGTTCAAGAGCCTCTTTGACTTCATTCTTTTGAATACGTCGGTAAAAATTGTGGTTTATATACTTTTCTGACTTAGCTAAATCTCCTAAACTAATACTAACATCTTTATTTTCATTAAAAAGAATATAAAAATAGTTTTTCCATCTATTTCTTATATCATCATTTGCCACTAGAATTTTTTCATCCTCGTCTTTTATGCATCTAACATAATTAAGATATTTAGTTTTCTTATCTCTAGCCCTAGCTATCCTAAAAATATCTCTTTCACCCTCTTTTAAGTTGAGTTTTTTATATAAGTCCTCCCAAATCTTAGCTTTTGCTTCACTAACGGCCTTTTTCACTTCCTTCTTTGCTTTCTTATAAGCTTCTAAAGTTTCACTAGTTTTCTTAGCATAATGTAATTTGTAACATGCCCTCTTTGCCTTGATTTTATTTTGTACTACTTCACTCCACCACCAAGCTTCTTTTTGTGCCGGTACACCTCCCTTAGATAGCCCTAACACATCTTTCGCCACTTTTCTAATATGTATAGCCATATAGTTCCACATATCACAGGGTGTGCCAACATAATTCCAAACATCTCCTTGAAGGACTTTCTGTTTAAATATATCTTCTTTCTCGCTTTTGAGGTTCCAACATTTAGTTCGAATAGCTCGATGCACTCTTTTCTTCTTTGTCCATTTTTTTATTTGTAAATCCATAACTAAAAGTCGATGTTGGGTGGTTAAGCTTTCTCCTGGAATTACCTTACAATCTTTACAACACGCTCTATCTTTTTTTCTACAAATAAAGTAATCAATTTGTGTTTGTGATAAGCCACTCTTATAAGTAATTAAATGTTCATCTCGTTTTTTGAAGATTGTATTGACTATAAAGAGATCAAATGCCATAGCAAATTTAAAATCTCCCTACCTTCCTCATTTATATTCCCAAAACCAAAGTTTCCATGAATCCCTTGATATCCTAATGCCTCTTTACCGACATATCCATTTAAATCTCCTCCTAAACAAATCATCTCCCTTTGTGGAATCTTTTGAAACACCGTATCTAACTCTTCCCAAAAAACAGTCTTTATACTATCTTCTAGTCCTACTTGGGGTGCGTAAGCGCAAATTATATTCAAAACCTCCGCTCCTAACAATAATTTCAACGTCATGATTCGGTCACCATATCGTTGTATGTCTACTGCACTCTTCTTTAAATCTTTATTTATGATAATACCAACTCCGTTTCGAGCCTTTTCTTTACCTGAGTACCATCATTTAAAACCTGTATCCTCTATCTCCTTTACTTTTTCTCCGACCCATTTTGTCTCTTGTAAACATAGAATATGAATATTTCTCCGAATCATAGTATCTACCACCTCCATTAGCTTACCCGATAATGTTTCGATATTCCAAGAACCAATACGAATCTTATTATCTAGGACTAGCTTTCTTACCCCCCCCCATCCGTCCATAATCAAAATGTGGAGACCCTCTCTGAAAATTTTTCACTACATTCGGACGGCAATGTAGCGGGACTAACTTCTTTACCCACACCCGTCCATGATGTGGGAACCCTCTCTGCAATTGATTCACTACATTCGAGCGAAAATGTAGTGACCCTTGCTTACTTCTTACTACATTCGGGCTCTGCAGCACGTCGCTATGCGGGGACGCCCCAAAGCAATGCTCATAATTTTTGTAATCCATGTTATAAAAATCCGACGAAGTTTTACGCTGGCTATCGAAAGCCTAACACAACCCTCCTCCTTTATTCGGGCTTGGGACCGACAATGCAAGGGTGATCCCTTACATGGGCGGAGTTGGTACAAAACTTCAAATTTAAAAAAATTGAAACTTTGAAAAAAAAAGACTTCAAAATTCAAAATGTAAATTTCATACCTAAGTTAAATCTAAATCTTCTCTCAGTTACTCAAATTTGTGATAATGGTTGTACAGTCACTTTATCATCTAAGAATTATGTGGTGCAGGATGACCTATCGAAGAAGGTGATTGGTGAAGGCCATAGAGAAAGTGGACTACAAAATGGATAGTCTAGTCATGCCAAATTTTAAATCTTATAATGTAACTTAAACATTTGGATATGCATAGATTATGTAATTTTCCTTCGTTTAAGACAAACAAAAATCATAATTTTGATTGTAAAGAACATATCCTTGGAAAAATGCATCTTTTTGGTAAAAATTTTTTATAACAAGTAAACCTTTTGAATTAATACATTCTGATGTTTGGGGACTACCCCTATTGTTTCCAAAGGAAGAGTACAATATTATGTAACTTTTATAGATAATTTTACTTGCTTTACTTAGATATATCTATTGAGACATAAATCGAAAGTATTTGAAAAATATTTGATCTTTCACGATATGGTAAAGAATCAATTCAGTTTTACTAATAAGATTTTTAGATCCGACTCGGGAGGAGAATACTTATCAAAAGATTTTCAAAACTTTTTTAAAACAAATAGGATTTTACATAAAAAAATCTTGCACTAAAACCCCACAAAAAAATGGGCTAGCAGAAAGAAAACATAGGCTGACTAAAACCGTTTTGGAAATATTTCTCCTTTTGAAAAATTATATAATCTCTGTCCTTATTATGAAAAACTAAGGGTTTTGGTTGTAAATATTTTGTTTATACTGATAAAAATGATATGTTGCCTCATAGAGCTATTGAATGTGTTTTTCCTGGATATGGAATCGACAAAAAAGGATATAAATGTTTGGTCCCTATCAATGATAAACTATATGTTTCTAAGGATTTGAATTTTTTTTAAGATAACTACTATTATAAATCTAGTTCTATTTGAAAATAATAAAGAATCTTCTTTGCATGATTTTTTCAATTTAGAGGATAGTTAAACTTATGATAGTGATCTTGAAGACAATCTTGATGTTATTCAACATTATAAGAATCATGTTTTTCTTCACACATGACATATTATTAAACCTTTTTCGTTGCACTATACTAAAAGACCTAGGGGGCAAAACACCTCATGATTAGAACTTAGAATTTCAAAACCTCATCAACGCAAAACACCTCATGATTAGAACTTAGAATTTCAAAACCTCATCAACGCTTTGTCTCTTATGAATCTTTTAAATCTCAACGTAATAATTTGATTGCAACCATTTTACAAGTAAAAGAGCCTACGTTCTACCACCAAGCCAAGGGCATTCTTGAATGGGAGAATGATATGCACAAAGAGTTGCATGCATTAGCTAAAGTTCAAACTTGGTCAGTTGTTCCCAAGCTGCCCAAGGATAATAAAATTATTAGATGTAGATGGGTTTACAAAATTAAAACTCATAGTAATGGTAACATAGAAAGACATAAAACTGATTGGTAGCCAAGGGTTATACTCAAGAACATGGAATTGATTATAATGAAACGTTTGCCCGTGTTGCTAGGTTCTCATAACTCTTAGTGCTATCAAAAACTGAAACATCTTCCAACTTGATGTTAAAAATGCTTTTTTGAATGGAAAATTGAACGAAAATATATGACTCCTCCTAGATTTTATATTCCCAAGGATCATGTTCTTAAACTTAAGAAAGCCTTGTATGGTCTTAAACAAGCTCTCAAGGCTTGGTTTGATCGTTTTGAAGACTTCATGCATATGCATAACTTTGTATCTTGCTATACTTACACCATTTTGTTTGTAAGAAAATATGATACAGGTATTGGTATATTACTTATGTACGTGGATGACATGATCATCATTGGAAGTGATGATAAAAGAATTACATAGGTTAAACATGATCTTCATCAGGAGTTTGAGATGAAAGACCTTGGCCTTCTTAGCTACTTTTTGGGCATAAAAATTGATAGAAATAATAGAGGATATTTTATGTCACAAAGTTTGCAAATGAAATAATTGTTAGGTTAGGAATCATTGACAACAAACAAGTTGATACACCCGAGGTCCTAGGCACGGAGAAAAATTGGATGACCCAACTCCCTACAGAATAGGTGCTCTAACTTATTTTACTATAACCTGACTTGATATTTCTCATGCAATATATACAGCTAGTCAATTTCAACAAGCACCTATCATGGTTCATATGA
Organism: Brasenia schreberi; assembly: GCA_036023115.1. Taxonomy (NCBI): domain Eukaryota; kingdom Viridiplantae; phylum Streptophyta; class Magnoliopsida; order Nymphaeales; family Cabombaceae; genus Brasenia; species Brasenia schreberi. The sequence continues at coordinate 16,356,117 of JAYKKT010000091.1, read as the reverse complement.
GTGTTGTTATGAGAATTATTCGCTATATAAAGAGTTATATGGATAAGGGGTACTTTTAACTTCTTTGTCTCTTTTGATTTATTTGTGTATACTGATGCTTACTCGGGTGGAGATGTCAACAAAGGCATTCTACTACTAGTTTTTGTATTTTCTTAGAAGAATCACTGATTTCATGAAAGTGCAAGAAGTAGCAAAAGGTTTCGCTTTCCTCCATCGAAGCTGAATACCGAGCTATGGCTACCGCTACTACAGAAATCTCCTGGATTATAGAAGTACTGAGATATATGGAAATCATGTTATGACAACCAACCATTATGTTTTACGATAATAAAAGTGTCATGTATATCGCCTCCACCAACACTTCATTTTCATAAGCATACGAAACATATTGAGATAGACTGTAATTTTGTTCGTGAAGAATGCTTAAAGAAAAAGATTAATTTGTGTTATATAACATCAAAAATGCAACTTTCAGATTTGTTCACCAAATGCCTATCGATAACTCGTTTTAATTTTTTGTTAGAAAAACTTTTGGTATATACACTGTAAGTTTGAGGGAGGGTGTTAAAGTTGAATTGTAATAGGAGACGGGCCACTAGGGTCGTTAGCTTGGCCACTAGGGTTAGGGCCAATTAGTATTGCTAGCCCCAACTAGCCATTGGGAGCCAGTTGTAGGCCCCCAACAACTAGTTCAAGTAACCGTTGGGCAGGGCAACTCCCCTCTTCTTTCCTCTCCCTAATGTAAACGTTGTATTTCATGCTCTATAAATAGTCTTTCTTCATCAATAAATTATGTTCTTTTGCACCATCTTAACACTTGTTTGACTGTTGGTTGTGTTGATATTTAACTTGTTATGTGACTTGCATTGAAACACAAGCTTTTGATGAATCGGTTTCATGGCTATTCTCAGTTTGTTCAATTAACAATTGGTTGGGATTCCTCGAGCAACTTGAAGGATCGTTTGCTTATAGGAGTATGTGAGGTCAAAAAATCAATGTGCGGATATGCAAACCAAAGCCATCAATAGAAATGTATTAAGAAAGTTATGTGATAAGTTTGGTATCACAACAATATTTACACCCAACTTGAGGGGGGAGTGTCGAAGAGGTACAGTGTTCTTAGCGTCTCTTAGAGGTCGTTAGTATTTGTTTTTAAAGGTATCTTTAAATTCATTTCATTAATGGCACTCTTGTAATATACCATCTTGAAATGTTGGTTATAAAGGGGAAACCCTATCACCCGTATGACATAATTTTTTATCGAGAAAGAATAGAAAGAAGAAAGAGGGTGGTCACTCCTAGAGGAAGACTGCGATTGTTGATTCCATCTTAATCGATCTTGTTCGATTAAATCATCTCAATCACTCCAAAATCAACACAACACTATAAAGTATAGTTGGTCTTACCACTTCTTTACAATATTTATTTCTAGGTTAGGTGATATCTTTGTGTTAAAAAGAACACTTAATGCAGCTCTTCATCTGTGATGTCCCAACCAAACCCTAGGTATTTAAAATAATCGTGTTCTCCGTCAAACCCCAAGTATTCAAAATTGTCTTTCATTGAGATCAATGTATGTCAATATTAACTTTTCTACCTTCACTGTCTGCCAAAATTTTGAGTTCATATTTCACGCTTTTATCTTTGTTATAGAGTGTAGGAAGCCCTGTGATTCTAAGGTTCTTATAGACAAGTCAAGCTAATTATTAACTTGTGACCTCATTGCATCTACTAGTATAACGTGAAATGCAAATAAAATGTTATGAGGCATTTCATCCTAAGTGTGCTCCACAGGAGCAACCAAATCAAAGAAAGTTTTATAGGCTCAATGTTACCCTTGGCACATTAACATCGAATAAATCAGTAATCGCCTCATGAATCCTAACATAGGATGCTTTCTAATGATAGATGTCTTTTAAAAAGTTACAAAAAGAGGTACTCTTTTCTTCTCCAACATTCTCCACAGATTATCTCTTAGTGCTATGTCATAGGCCTTCTCCAAATCAATGGATATCATATGAAGGTTTATTCAGCTCTAGAATAGCTTTATTAGATCTCTTAATAAATAATAAGTGAATATCTTGATATAGGACTCTCTTGCACAAATCCAAATTGGTTCTGCATTGCAGTACATATTTGTCTCATCACTTCAAGTAACACTTTTGAATATTTTAGGTATAATTCGTTAACTTGAAACCCCTATAGTTGGCACTTGGCATGATGTTTAATGTTTTCATTGTTCTTGTGCATGAGCATTCATATGCACTTCTTTCATTCTTTAAGGCTTGCCATATTACATAGCAATGTTATTCGTATCGCACTGTATCGTTGTGTCGTATCGTATCGTTGTTAGGAAAATAGGTCTGAGCCCCTCTGGCCCGGGCCGAGCAGGCCCTGGGCCATTGGGCCATCAAGGCCCGGGCCAAAGGGGCCACTAGCCATTGGGGGCCTCGGTCCTCAACAGCTACTATTATAACCGTGGGGGGCTGGCTGCAGTCAGCCCCCCTCTCTTCCCTCTCCCTTCTCTCTTTACTCCCTCACTCTCTCTCACTCTTTTTCACTCATTCTTTCTCTATAAATACACTTGTAATCTCTTGTAAATTCAAGCCTTTGATGGCTAATGAATAACGATTATTTATTCAACTTGTGCTTTGTTTATTCTCCTTTTCGCATGCACTTATTACTCTCGACTATTTTCTTTTCTAAGGGCTTGTGATTGTTACTTTGTGGTATTGTCCACTCGTTGATCTTCCGCAACTATATTGAAGGATAGACTTCATTACAATCGTATCATGGGAAACCATGATGCAATACGTCACGATACGATACGGACCGTATCGTATGATACTCGCATTTTTACGGCACCCCATAGTTGTTGAAGCCTTCCTCCAATGGCTCTTCCCCTCCTTGGTGTTTAAGGCTCCCAAAAAAGTGCTCTACGGTGTCGATGCAAGCTTTCTAACTCGGATTGTGGTATATTTTGGGTGTTTTTCAGAATTATTTTCTTTGTATTTATTGTTTTTTTGTGTTATTTACATTTTTTTTTCAAATAACAAAATATGAAGTTATTAAGTGCACGGATATGATTTTTATTGCATTCATGAAGTGGGAGACATTATATTTGAGTGTTATGTGAAAATTGAGGATTTATGAAGTGCTTTTATTTTCAGGTTTTTTATTGATTTTAAGTACTCAATTAAGATGGCAGTGTTGAAATTAATCAGCAACATAAACTTCTTTATTGATGAAAGCCGAATACAAGAAGAAGACATTGAGGTGTTGGTTAGCCAATCCTTGCCGCCACCCTCTAATTCTCATTAAAACCTAATGGCAGCCCTAATGACTACTTATATGACTAATCTAACTTAAAAGACTATAATACCCCTAGTAAGTGACTACTGGATTACGATTCCTAGGACCCGTATTATAAAATACCATAATATACATGACTCAGACTTACCTATGACTCTATGTATACACTTATAACTAAATAGTAACACTAATTAATCAAGATTTAACTTGATCTTCAAGATGCCCCCTCAAGTTGAATCTTGAAGGTTTGTAATTCTTAGCTGATGGAGAGCTTTCTGAAATCCTCTGACTGAAGAGGGTTTTGTAAAAATATCTGCCAATTGGTCTTCTGAGCATGCATGAATCAGATTGAACATGCCTTGTGTAATCTTTTCTCTGATGAAGTGACAATCTATCTCAATATGCTTCTTTCGTTCATGAAAAAAAGGATTTAAGGCAATCTGAAGAGTTGCTCTACTATTAGTGTAAAAGATAACTGGAGTATCTACTTTGAAGCTAAGTTTTGTTAAGAGGGATAAAACCCATATCCCTTCACACATGCCCGAAGCAATTGCACGATATTCTGCTTCTGCACTCGATCTGGACACAACTGATTGTTTCTTGCTTTTCTAAGATACAATGTTACCTCCTAAACATACCACATACCCTGTGGTTGATTTTCTGTCTGTCTTCGAACCTCTCCAATCAGCATCTAAATATATCTTTAGATCCAAGGATGAATTCGCCGTGTAGGTTAGTGTAGACTTTAAGTATATGATGATATGAAAGACTATACTTATATGATGTTTGGAAGGATTATGCATCCATCTGCTCACATAGCCAACAGCAAAACTGATATCAGGACGTGTAATAGTGACGTATATTAGCTTCCCCACTAATTTTTGGTACCTTCCAATACACGACAGTCTTCCATTTTTGTTTCCTTCAAGAAGTCCATAATATATTTCTTTTGACTCAAGAATAATGCATTGTTGCTATGAATCACCTCTATACCGAGAAAGTAATTTAATCTTCCCAAATCTTTGAAGTCAAATAAAATATTGAGTTGTTTCTTTAGCTCACCAATACCTGCAGTATCATCTCCTATAATAATGATATCATCAACGTACAACAGTAACATAATTGTTCTCTGGCCTTGCTTAATGAATAGTGTATGATCGCTGATGCATTGTTTAAACCCCAGAGTCCGAATTCCATCACTAAATTTTTCAAACCATGATTGTGGGGATTGTTTCAATCCATAAATTGATTTCTTTAGTTTGCACACTTTCCCTTGTTCGTTCCCATTAAAGTATCCCGGTGGCAAGTCCATATAAATGTCTTCCCTAAGATCACCCTGAAGGAATGCATTTCATCTTTCCATATTCGGATTGATATCTCACTGAAGGAATACCTTTAAATCTGCCCCAATCGGTTGACCACTGAAAAATCGAATTTTTTAAATGAAACAACTGTCTCACTTCCTCTTGGAAGTTTCATCGAACAGTTGTAGACTTGTAGTATCACTTGTAGATTACGAAAGCAGATGTTCACGGTGAGAGTAATGAATGTAACAACGATTTTATAATGAAATCACTCAAATACCAATTTAAATGAACAAGAAAGAGAAGAATTTGATGTCCTGTGGGTTCTTCATTGTGCCCACGACTTTTTTTATTGATTTTCTTCGATGCTTGATGTTAAACGGCCACAACCTGGCTCTGATACCATGTTGAAATTATTTATTGATGAAAGCCGAATACAAGAAGACACTGAGGTGCTGGTCGGCCAATCCTTGCCGCCACCTTCTAATTCTCGTTAAAACCTAATGGCAGCCCTAATGACTACTTATATGGCTGATCTAACTTGAAAGACTATAATACCCCTAATAAGTGACTATTGATCCATTAAGACCCGTATTACAAAATACCATAATATACATGACTCAGACTTACCTAAGACTCTATGTATATACTTATAACTAATTAATCAAGATTTAACTTGATATTCAACAGGCAGGAAAGGGTGTTAAGGACTCACAATCTCCATCTTATGATCCGACATGACAATGGGATAGAACAGTTGAGGGTTCCAAATTAAAGATCAGATTTTGTTCTGTGAGAAGGTGGTTAGTGGTGGAATTTCACGATTGAAACACCACCTAGTAGGTACTAGGAAAGAAGTTGCTCCTTGCACAGGCAGAGTTAGAAGTTTACCAGAAGGCATTAAATACCAATGTATTCAGATGATTGAGAGCATACATGAGAGAAGACAACAGAAGGATGATTTAGGAATGTTTGAGGAAGATAATGATGTTATTGGATTGATTGATAGTATTCCTTCATATACTAGAACAGAGATTGATAATAGTAGTTCTCGTCCATCAAACAGGAGAAATAGTATTGTTGAAGATTTTGCAAGTGGAAGTGGTAGAAGATAAAGCTGAGGAAGGAATAGAGGAAGAGCTTCTTTTAGCATACATTCATTTTTTCCTCATAGCACTTCACATGGTACTCAACCTTAAATTCGTGCTACTATGACTTCAGAACAACTGCATGATCAGGCAGACCTTGCAGTGGGTAGATGTTTTTATAATGCATGCAAATAATTTTTATTTTTAAGCAATGACAGATGCAATTGCTAATATTGGTTCTGGATATAAGATAACTTCTTATCAGAAGTTGAGAGGAATGTTATTAGAATAGACTGTCATTGAAGTGAAAGAACATTATTCTACTTTGAGAGAGTCATGAAAGGAGACAAGATGCACTATGATGGTAGACGGATTGACAGATAGGCGAGAAAGGACCTTATTAAACTTTCTTATCTATTTTCCTAAAGGACTTATGTTTTTTTAGATCTCTAGATGTTTCATAGGATAATATCCTAAGGCAAGAGTTTGATAAGGTGATATGCAAGGTTGGGCTAGAGAATGTAGTCCAATTCATTATAGATAATGCACCTAACTATAAAGCAATTGCAAAAGAGTTAGCAGATACGTATGGGACTTTCTATTTGATACCATGAGCAACCCATTGTTTAGATCTCATCCTTGAGGATATTGGTGAGATGGATGAGATAAAGGCAACAACTGAGTGTTGCCAACATATCATCAAATTTATGTACAACCATGTCTTTGTATTGTGTATGATGAGGAGATATACAGATGATGCAGAGCTTCTTCGTACAGATGCAACTCGATTTGCAACTAATTTCTTATCTGTAAAGAGTATTGTGAGATAGAAGCAGCCTTGAAGTGAATGTTCTCTTCAGATAAGTGGCAACAATTTGCAGAGTTACCTCAAAATAGAATAAATAGAAAGTTGAATGAGATTTCAGAGACAATCTTTAGGAATACATTTTTGGAATGCATGTGTTACTGTTGAGGATTACATGTCCTTTAGTAAAGGTTTTGAGATTGGTTGATAACGAGGAGAAACCATCTATGGGCTACCTTTATGAAGTCATGGATAGGGCAAAAGAAGTCATTAGAAATAATTTTAATGGAAGAAAAAGAGATTATATGTAGTCGTGTAGAAAATTATAGATAATAGATTGAATAAACAATTGCATAAGCCTATTCATACATCAACATATTACCTAAACCCAACATTCAGGTACTTAGCAAGCTTCAAAAGGGACAATGAGGTTAATCGAGGCATCATTGATTGTATAGACATATTAGTCCCTGATGAGAGTAGACTACATGTTATACATCGAGAGATGGAGATCTATGATAATGCTCTTCACTTAATGGGTTTGCCTGTAGCAATTCTCAATCGCACTAATATGTGCCCAGGTAAATTGTTTGTCTTTGTATAAATCTTATATTATTGTGGATTAAGTTCTTAATGTTTGTCTTTTTCTATAGATGTTTAGTGGAATAGGTTTGGAAGTGATTGTCCAAACTTTAGAGATTTTGCAGTAAGAGTTATGAACCAAACCTTTAGTGCAACGGGTTGTAAAAAGAATTAGAGTGTCTTTGAACACATCCATACAAAAAAGCGCAACAGGTTGGAACATAAGCGGCTCAATGACTTAGTTTTAATCCGCTGTAACATGCGACTTCGCCAAAGGTAATCTTGTATTAGTTACTACTTAAAGATTCAATTCAATATTTTGTTTGACTTCAATTGTTAATGTTATTTACTAATTACTTATCTTTCTTTCTTGTAGGCAATTAAAAAAGGTAAATAGAGAAGAAAGTCAATTTGATCCAATAAGTTTGGATAATTTTGATATATTAGAGGAGTGGATTATGAAAGATACCGAAGAAAATGCACTCCTAACTGAAGAAGACATTACATAGATTAATTTGGAAGGAGGGCAATAACAACATCATCAAGGAGACGAAGATTTTGATTTTGAAGCAAAAGGTGGTGAGGATCTGCAGGAAGGAGAAGATGAAGATTATTTAGTTTATGATACTGAATACACTATGTAAATATAAATTTATTTCATTTTTTGCTTCTATATAATTTTTTTCAATTATTCAATGGTGAATGATTAATATGTACTAAACTTTGCATTATAAGAATTCTTTGCAATTATCTGATTTTTTTATTTTTTTAGATTTTTACTAAATTTTTAATATTAAAGTACGATATGATACAATATGCCCGTATTTTGATCCACGATACGATACGCATCGAACAACACTGTTGTACACAATATGAGACATGAAATACTGAAATATAACAGAGTATACATATATGAGAAGATGGTTGTATGCGGCAGTCTTCTGTGCAACTGTCTGTGCTCTTTCTTTCTCATTAAACAAATCAGAACATTACAAACTGATAGGGTTTCCCCTTTAAATAATAGTGGTACACTGCTACAAATTACCTAAATGCCATTAATGAAACATATTTAAAGCTACCTTTAAAAACGTAAAGTAACAAAGCAGAAAATGACTAAAAAGTAAATAGACCACACTCTAACTATTGCTTATTGCTTTATTTACAGATCACGATTGATGAATCTTCGTGTTGTCGACCTGCCTTTAGAGTAAATTGCTTCAACACTCCCCCTCAAGTTGGGTGAAAGATGGATAAAACACCCAACTTGCTACATAGTTTCATCAAAAGATTTTTGTTGAGTGCTTTAGTAAGTACATTAGCACACTGATTTTCTGACTTCACATGTTCCAACTGGAATTCCTTAGTATGTATGTTGTCTCGTATAAAGTAACAATCTATTTCAATATGTTTTGTTCTCTCATGATAAATTGGTTTTGATGCTATATGTATTGCTGCTTTACTGTCACAAAATATAGGAATAGGATCATATGATCAAAGACCAATTCCCAATAGTAGATAACGCAATCATTTTCATTCACATATACTAGATGCAATTGCTCTGTATTCTGCTTCTACCGTTGACCTTGCCACAACAGACTGTTTCTTACTTTTCCATGAGACTATATTGCCTCCAACGAGAGTTTTATAACTTGTTGATTTCTTGTCATTAGTAGAGCCTGTCCAATCAGTATCAGTATAAACTTCGATTTGTGTATGACCATTACTCTTATATAATATTCCTTGTCCAGGAGTTGCCTTTAAGTATCTCAGTATATGGAAAACCGCATCTATATAACCTTTTGAAGGAGCTTGCATGAATCGACTGACTATACTAATAGCATATGCTATGTCAGGACGTGTAATAGTCAAATATATAAGCTTTCCAACAAGTTGTTGATATCTGATTGCATCTACTTTATCAGCACCATCATCCATTCTGAGTTTCTGATTAATGTCCATGGGAGTATATACAGGTTTGCAATTCTCCAACTTGACATCTCTAAATAGATCTAATGTATACTTTCTCTAATTTAAGAAGACATTAGTACCTGAGTAAGCTACTTCAATCCCCAAAAAATAATGAAGTCGTCCCAAGTCTTTAATGTCAAATAACCGATGTAAGTTCTGTTTTAATTGTTGAATTTCTTCAGCATCATCTCCTGTCACAATAATATCATCAACATATACAAGGAACTGTCAATTTTTCTCCCCTTTTGAAGAATAATGTGTGATCACTCACACTCTTCTTATATCTCAGGTTCAGAATACTTTTACTGAACTTCTTAAACCATGCTCTAGGAGATTGTTTGAGTCCATAGATGACTTTCTTTAATCTGCAAACTTTATTTTCTGGATTGACGTAACCAAGTAGCATTTTCATATAAACTTCTTCCTTAAATTCTCCCTGCAAAAATGCATTTTTCACATCAAGTTATCACATAGTCCAGTTCTTTTAAGCTGCAACACTAATAAGAACTCTTATAGAGATAAGCTTTGCTACAGAAGCAAATGTTTCTTCATAATCAATCCCGTATGATTGGCTATATCCACGAGCCAACAGTCTTGCTTTATATCTCTTTAAGGTCCCATCAGCTTTGAACTTTACAGTATACACCCATTTGCAGCTTACAGCTTTTCTTCCTGGCGGAAGATCACTAATTTCCCATGTCTGATTCTTCTCAAGTGCCTGCAATTCAGACTCCATAGCTTCTACCCAGGTATTTTTGTTGTGATGCTTCACAAAAATTCTTAGGAACTTGATGTAGTTCAGCTTTTAATACAAACTTCTGATAACTCTGAGATAATTGATCATAGGAAATAAATTGTGAGAGTGGATACCTGTTGTACTTCCTTTTTCCTTTTCTTAGAGCTATGGGAACATCCAGGTCATTACTCCTTGACTCTTCAACTATTGCATTTGAATCTGAATCTGAGAGAGGTACTCCCCCTTGGTTCGTGGTGTTAGTAGAATTGGGCATAAATATATTTCTCTCCCCTTTTTTATATACTTGCATCTCTTTTTCTTCATAGTGTTGATCATCAGTTGCAATTGAACAATCTTCATATGCTTTATTACTAGTACTGATAGCAGGAAGGACAGCTTTATCAACAGGGGTGTTTGACAAATCGGTGTAGTTTTTAAAGTATGAAGAGTTCTCAAAGAATGTGACATACATAGAAATGTATTTTCGATGAGAATTGGTATCATAACAAACATATCCCTTTTTCTCACAGGAATATCCAATAAAGATGCATTTAACAGCTCTTGGATCAAGTTTATCTCGAAACTGGTTATGTACATGTACATAACAAACACAACCGAATACCCTGGGGGTAAGATGAAATGGATTTATTTCAGGCTTAAGCATATTAAATGGAGATTGTCCACCAAGAACCACAGAGGGAAGTTTGTTCATGAGTTATACAGCTGTAAGTATTGCTTCAGGCCAAAAAAATTTAGGAACATTATGTTCTAACAGGAGAGTACGAGCAATTTCCAAAATGTGCATATTCTTTCTTTCAGCTACTCCATTTTGTTGTAGAGTGTACACACAGGATGTCTGATGTAAAATGCCATGATTTAGAAGATATGATTCCAGAGTAGAATTACAAAATTCACCACCATTGTCAGATATGAGAGTTTTGACAATATACCAAAACAGAGTCTTAATTAAACTGTGAACCATAGGAAAAATAGATGATATTTCTGATTTTAATTTCATAAGATAAACAAAAGTGAGTCTGGAGTAGTCATCAATAAATGTAACAAAGTATTTAAAGTTTCCCAAGGATGGACTTGAATATGGACCCCATACATCAGAATGAATTAACTCAAATGGAACTGAAGACTTCGACTCACTACTAAGAAAAGAGACTCTATGATGGTTAGCCCTCTGACATACATCGCACTGAATAACAAAATCTCTTGGGATTATGAACGGAACAAACTTATTAAGTTTTAACATAGGTAAATGTCCTAAACGACTATGCCAAAGTCTTATTTCTTCTTCTGCAGGAGTAACAGTTAATGCTCTTCTCTGTCTGGCAGTCTGTGGACTAGGAAGTATATATAGCCCATTCTTTAATTCACCACGTCCAAAGGTTCTTCCCGTCTTCAGATCCTGAAAAACACAACCAGAAGGAGAAAATGTAATCGAACAATTCATATCTCGAACTAGTGAACTGACAGAGAGTAAATTTACTGAAAACTTTGGAATGTATATAATTGAATTAAGTTTAAAATTTTTCCCTTCAACTACTCCCATTCCTTCCATCGGAATTAGAGAGCCATCAACAACCTTTATATACCGAGGTGTTGAAGTAGCTTTATAGTCTTTGAAGTGTGATTTATCTCCCACCATATGATCAGTGGCCCCCTGAGTCAATTATCCAGTAATCAGAATATATGGATTTTGTTTTTGAGAAGTTACCACTAATACTATACGATGTAGGTTGACTTGTTTCAACTTTTGGTGAAGAGGTTGAAGGTGAATCACGAAGACGTATCTATATTTCAGCAAGCTGTCTTTTTAATTCGGACATTTCATCTGTAGGACTGGGTTGTTCTTTTTCTTTTTCATATGTAGCTGCTATATGACTTCCATAATTCTTAAATTCAACAGGTCTTCCAATAATCTCCCAGCAATGATCTCGTATATGTCTTCGTTTTCCACAATGAGAACATTGAAGTTTGTTTCTATCTTCATAATTTTGAGTTCTACCTCTTCCACGGCCTCTAACTGAATCTCTACCTCGTTAATAGTTCATATTTCCTCTGCCTGTAAATGTTGATTTTTCAGTTTGACTCTGTTCTCCTTTCTCTACGTTTCTTCGATCTTCTTCTCGCAATAAGAGTGAATAAATTGTTCCAGAGATGGTAAATCTTCTTTGCTAAGAATATTCAGTTTGATTGATTCATATTCTGGTGCAATTCCCCAAAGAAGTCAAATACTTTTCGAATATCACTTTCAGCAGTCCTTTCTTTTATACAATAATTGCATTTATTTTCAACAAAGTATTGTTGTTCATTCGATAATTCTCGTAGCTCTCCATAATACTCGCTGACAGATCTATTTCCTTGCCGACATCTTCTAATTTTTTCAATAATCTCATACTCTTTAGCAATGTTGCTTTGCCTTGAATATGTTTCTTTAACTGCTGTCCAGATTTCTGTTGTTGTGTCCATATACATAAACGTTTTGCGGATAGACGGGTTCATTAATTGGAGCAACCATGAACAAACCAAAGCATCATCTTTGATCCACCTCTCAAGGTCGACACCTTCTTCGTCTACTTGTGGCTGATTTGATGTAATGATTGATAACTTTCCCCTTGCTCGGAGAACCAATTCGATTGATCTTGCCCATTCTCTATAATTCCTACATTCGAGACGAATATTTGTAATTTGAAAAGGTTCTAATTTCTATTCATTACTGCCTGTGACTGTTGTTGTTCCTCCTTCATTCTTCTTTCCATTATGTCAAGTATGCAAACTAACTTCAATCTATTTCTGTAGGTATTTTGATGTAATCGATTGCAGTAAGGTGTATCACAAACTTCAACTTGATGTTGTCGTGGATATTTCAAATCCCAGCCGTTGATATTCACACGATAAAACTTGCAACAACAAATGAAATTATGCGTACCTTACTGTAGACACGAAAAATTCTCACTTCTGGTTCTTAGGCCCGAAGTGAACCTTTTCGTGTGTCTAAGTTGTTTTTAACAAAAAGGGCGTGTCAGCTAGCTTGCTTAAGCTAGCGAATAAAAGTTTAGAAATCTTACTCAATCGAGGCGACTGTGAGCAAGTGAGCTCTTTTCGTCGCAGACCTTCTTGCACCGTTCCGCAAGGGTCAGTCTGTACGCTTGGCAAAGTCTTTTAAAATTCAAACCTCTTTGAAAATATCCGAAGTGTTTAGGCTTTTTTTTACGATTGCAAGTTTTATTACACGTGGAATTTGCACGTGACTTTGTCTTTCTTTTTAAGCTTTTTAGGGCCAACTAGGTGTGTGCACAAGTGACCTAAGTTGGGCGATTTTTGCAAGGGAGTGTGGGGTTTGCTTTGATGCAATATGCGTCCTAACTCGTGGTATGGCGAATATGCAATGCAAACTCACACAACTCCAAAGGGAAAACCAGAATTGAAAGACAATGCGGAAGGGAAATAACTTAATGTAAATTGCAAAAGAGAAATTGCAAAAGGGAAATATGGCTATATCTTAAGAGCGGAAAGGCTCAATTGTGCAAGTGTGTGTCGTGTATATATGAAAAGACTACGCACACAGCTGAACCTTAAAACCCAAATCTTAAAGACATAGCCGAAAGGAAATACTTATAATATATATGGGCCCGAAGGTCGTCAGCGTGTGCGTGGGTGTTGTGTGTATATGTAAAGACAACTCACACAACTTAATTTAAACACCCAAACGAAATTGCAATATGGCCTTTACTAAGGTCTTCAGAGTAAGAGCGAAAGCTCAATGTGTGTGAGTGTAGAATTGAAATGCTACGCACACAACTTGAATTTAAACACCCAAACGAAATTGCAATATGGCCTTTACTAAGGTCTTGGGAATAAGAGCGAAAGATCAATGTGTGTGAGTGTGGAAATTGAAAGACCACGCACACAACTTGAATTAAAACATCCCAAATGAAATTTTGAATATATTGTTGATATCAGGGGCTTGGATGTCCGAGAATTTGGGGATGATTCTGATACGAGAGTTGATGTACCAGGCTTTGAAATATGCTCCGGGTTCAGGCTCTCTTTCGCTTTTTCGGTCCTGCTTTCATCAGGCCAAGCTGCTTTTTGGGGTTTCAAAACACCTTTTTGAGGTTTTAAAACTATATGTATATATTTTTAAAACATATATGATTTCAACATATGTATAGGGTTGTCTGGAAGGCTCCTGTGTTTCCAGACTCAAAATAGCCCTTTGGGGCTGCTTTTGCAAAACCAGGTAATTTAAGAAAATCGTGGGATTTTGGGGTGTTTAATGATGCCTCTCTTTGGCATTATCCAAATTTATTTGGATAATGGCAAAGACGATAACACCCCTTTCGATATCTCCCTAGATCTATCCACGAAAATATAGGATCGTCCCAATTTTTTTAAGCAAAATCTCTCTTTTAAAACCCTGGTAGGAGGAGATATCACGCCAAAGGGATATTTCTATGGTTTCTGGTCCTAAACGGGATCATGTTATGCAAGTGTTCATGCGTGGATATGCATGTGCATGTCATGGATGAGACGCCAAGAATGGCGACCTCCCCGAGACCAGATAGCGTGGTCGAACTTTTGAGACTTACGAAGGCCTGCTGCTCCAAGTGAGCAGCCCCTATGTTGCTCGATGTTTGATTTTTCAAAATCTATTTACAAAAGGGAAAACTGCTTTGAGCCTCAATCCTATAGATCTCGAGCTCTTCGTGCTTGAGTCTGGACACTCGCTAATCTAGCGGAGGTTTTATAAGAAAACAAGCTATATTTCGAAATGAACCATGTTTTACTTGGGATAATACAGGGATGGGAAAGAGATACCACGGTCCCTTCTGAAGCGTCCCGTGGTTTGAGGCATCAAAGGCGGAAAACTGCTCTTTTTGAGCTTTTTGGCCTTTTTTCCTTTTTCCTTTTTCTCATAGAGGGTCTCCCTTTGGGAGTATTTTTTCTTTAATCCCTCTTTTCTATAAAAGAATCGAATTTTCTTTTTTATTCATGTTTCTTTTTTTGGGAAAGAGATCTTTGGCGGGGATTTCCCTTTGTTTTGGCCACATTTTCCTTTTGAAAGGAGAAGAGAAGAGGGGAGGACTTATCCCAAGGTCATACTCGATCCATTTCAGATCAGCCTATTTAGAAATAGTACGTACTACTTGCAAGTATCTTGCTATATTGAACTAGGCCTTTCTTTGTAAGAAGAAGGATTTTGAAATATAACCTCGTGTTTGGAAAACTCCACTCTTTCACAAGTGTGAATTCTCTCGCTCAGGGTCACACAATTCACCTTTGAACCTTACTTTCGAAGTTTCAAAGCAGTTATCCCTAAGGATTTTCGAAAATGGGGATTTAATCCAAATCCTATACATATACTTCTTTAAGTATTGAACATTGATAGGATCTGCTAAATTCCTACTTCTACATCGATCAACCAATATGAGTTGTTCGTGGTGGTTGCACGCACAACATAGGGTCCATCCCATTTGGGGCGCCACTTTCCAAGTGGATGTGGGCCACGATAGTGGATGATTTTCAAAACCAGATCTCCCACTTCAAAGTGGTGAGGTCTCATGTGTTTGTCATAATGTCGGGCTATCCTTTGCCGGTATGCATGAGCATGATCCATAGCAAGGAGTCGCCTCTCATCTAGCAAATCTAGTTCGGTCATCCTAGCATGCTGAAGCGTCTCTAGGGAGAGGTCGAGTGCAATGGATGTATGGAATGAATGCAATTGTGTATGAATGGGAAGAATGGCGTTTATGCCATAGACCAATTCGAATGGCGTGGCATTCGTGGGAGTCCGAATGGAAGTCCTATAAGCCCATAAGGCTTCATCCAGCTTCTCGTGCCACGTTCTACCCTTCTCTAAAGTCTTCTTAATTATGTTAATGAGAGTCTTATTCGTGGCTTCGGCTTGGCCGTTGCCTTGGGTAGTAGGGCGAGGAGAAGTGGTGAGTTATGCCATAGGTGTTGCACAACTTGACCATCCGCTCGTTTTTGAATGGGGTGCCGCTATCGGACACAAGGTCTCTTGGAACTCCAAATCGAGCCAAGATATTCCTCCTAATGAAAGCCACCACATGTTGCCCCTATACGTTGGTCAAGGAGATGGCTTCGACCCATTTGGAGAAATACTCAGTGGCTGCTAAAATGAACCTATGCCCATTCGATGCCTTTGGAAAGATCGGGCCTACAATATCAAATGCTCACATGGTAAATGGCCAGGGACTAACCACGAAATGCAATAAAGATGATGGGATATGAATGGTGTGCCCATGCACTTGACATGGATGACACTTTCTAACATGATCGTGGCAATCCTTTTTCAGGGTGGACCAAAAATAGCCCGCTCTAAGTATTTTCATCGCCATCATGTTGGCATGAACATGACCTCCACATTCTCCATCGTGGAACTCATGCATAACAGTCCTAGCCTCCTCTAAGTCGACACATCTTAGTAGGATGCCGGTAAAACTCTTTTTATACAAAACCCCTCCCAAAATCATGTATCGGGTATAAATTTTTCGGATGAATGCCTTATCTTTGGATGTGGCATCCTCAGCGAATCCCCCATTTTCTAGAAAACATTTGATGTCATAAAACCAAGGTTTTTCGACAGAATCTGGATTATTTTGGCAAATGTCCAAATCGTGTGTGGATAGGGTGGGCGCATGCCACATCTCTAAGGATCGAGTTCCCGAAATGGGATTGACCTTTAGGGTTGAACCCAAGCAGGAGAGGGCGTCGACAATGCCATTATCCTCTCTTCCTACGTGTGTGAGTCTACACGATTGGAATGACTCAACCAATCGAGTACTCGTGATATGGAAGAAGTTTTTCATTTCGCACTTGCCAAATTTTTAAAACTTGATTTATAACAAGGAGTGAATCTCCAAAGACCTTAATGCATGATGCCCCTAGAGTTTTCGAAACCCTTAAGCCTTGTATGAGTGCTTCATACTCAGCTATGTTGTTGGAACATTCGAAATCTAGGCGAATTGCTATGGGGATCTCACCCTTTTCAGGGGAGATGAGGATGACCCCAGCACCAGCCCCTCGTTGGTTTCGTGCCCCATCGAAGTGCATCTTCCACACTTGGTTTTCGAAAGAGTTTGCCAAAATGTGGTTTTGAAATTGGTTTTGCAATATGCCTTCATCAAGCATTTCACTAAATGTGGGATATGCGTCCTCAACTCAGCCACGTAGTCAGCTAGAGCTTGCCCCTTAATGGAGATCTGATGATGGTATTTCAGGTCATACTCCATTAAAAGGAGTTGCCATTTGCCCAATCTACCAGTGAGAATGGGTTTTTCGAATAGGTGCTTGATTGGATCAAGCTTAGACACTATCCAGATCTCATGATCTAGGAAATATTGTCGAAATTTCTGGCAGGCCCAAACTAGGGCCAATACCATCTTCTCCATGGCTTGATAATTCCTTTCGTAAGCCAAGAGAGTTTTTGAAATATAATAGATGGCATACTCCTTATGGGTGTCATCCTTGTATTGAGCTAACAAAGCTCCCAAGGCATTCGCATGCATGGAAATGTAAAGCAAAAGAGGTTTTCCTTGCTTTGGAGGATTTAAAACAGGGGGATTAACTAGGTATGCCTTTAGTCTTTCAAATGACTTTTGGCAATCGTCATCCCATGGAAATTTCGTGCCCTTCCTCAACAATTTGTTGAAGGGTTCGCATCTAGTCGCTAGGTTTGAGATAAACCTGCGAATGGATTGTAATCGACCCTGGAGGCTACAAATCTGTGTGAGATTGGAGGGTGGGGCCATGTCTATGATGGCTCGACACTTAGATGGGTCGACTTCTATACCCCTTTGGCTCACCATAAAGCCTAAGAGCTTCCCGAACTCTACCCCAAATACATATTTCTGAGGGTTTAGCTTTACTTTGTAAAGTCTAAGCCTTTCGAAAATCTTTTGTAAGCATTCGATAAGAGTGCATCGAGTTTTGGATTTTGCCAAGAGATCATCCACATATACCTCTACGAGCTCATGAATCCGAAAATGGAAGATCGTGGTCATGGCTCTCTGATATGTTGCACCGGCATTTTTCAAACCAAAGGGCATGACTGTATAGCAGTACGTGCCCTATGGGGTTGTGAACGCGGTCTTACCCTGATCTCGTGAACTTAATTTGATTTGATTATACCCTGAATAGCCATCCATAAACGAAAACATTTCGTGATTTGCAGTACTATCGACTATCAAATCTATGTTTGGTAAAGGATAATTATCCTTTGGAGTGGCTTTATTCAGGTTTCTGAAATCGATGCATATGCAAATCTTCCCATTGGTTTTTCGAACAACAACGATATTGGATACCCAATCAGAATACGCAATGGGTTTTATAAATCCGGCTTTTAACAGATCTTCTAAACCCTCTTTGACTTATGCGTGTACATTCGGATGTATTTTCCTAAGCTTTTGCTTTATGGGTTTCACATCCGCATCTAAGGGAAGACGATGTTCGACAATACTGGGGTCTATGCCCGGCATGTCTTCATACGTCCATGCAAATACATCTAAGTAGATTTGTAGAAATGCAATGAATGCGGATCTTTCATGCTCATGCAAACATGTGACTACCTTAATGAGTTTGGGATTTGAAGTACTCCCTAAGTTTACCTTTATGAAATCTCCTCCTACTGAATCGGAATGTTTTTCAAAATTGAGAATTTTATGAAATTCTGGGAGCTCAGAAGTGGGATCTTCCTCAAGGGGATCCACTTCAGGGCTTCGATCATTCTCGTGGTTTATAGATCCTAGAGAATTTTATGCATGGATTTTCAAAAGACCTGGTTTTACACTTGGAATTTCTATTGATTTCGAAATTTTTGGTCTGGTTATACAGACAACGTTTCTTTCGAAATCCTTTCCTTTTTCCAAATCCTTACCAGGAGCAGTTATGTACAAAATCTTTTTGGAATTTTGTAAATTTTCGATTTTTTTGTGCTTTTGCAAAACGAGTACTTTTGGAACTATACAAACCACTCTTTTTTCGATTTTTTCATTTTCCAATGTTTTTGGCTTCTGTAATTTTTCCATTTTTTGGATTTTGATTTTTTCAAATGTTTTTATATTTTTGATAAAGGGATCTTCCATCATACCTACAAAGTGAAAACACTACAGGTTAGACTCTGAATAAGCGGTCTAAATCGTAGGTTTCTTCTAGGGTAGGCTCCAGGGCACCCTTGACCTAGGTGGTCAAAGGAGGTGGCTCTGGTGGTATTTTAGGAGTATAGCCGATCCCATATCGGCTTGGTATGGGTTCTAGGAGACCCTGATTTTGTGCCCCTAGACTCTTATAAGGCAAATAGCCCATGTTTAACAGCATGTTCCATGATTTTTTGTTTTTCGAGAAGTTTGGATACAAATCGTGGTCCTGGAACTTGTTGTCGTCTATGTTGTGCACATAGGGCTTTTTGTCCAGTGGTTTTGGAAATAAGGGATTCTTGGGTCTTCCTAGAATGGTCAAAACCTTGAGGGGGCCAACCTTGGGTGGCCCCTTCACATACACGACCTTCCTAGGGTTATACAAAGTGAGCCTTGGTGGCTCAAGCATGATTTGCCCCAGTTTTACCTCGTGGGTCTAGGAGCTTGACAAGCAAGGGGAATTTATGACCCCCTGAAGTTGAAGATGACTCTCCCCGAGGATCACTATGACTTTGTCCCTGAAAGGGATTTTGACACACCTGTGGAAGGTGGATAGCACAACGCACAAGCTGTGTATCCAAGGCCTTCCCAACAACAGGTTATAATGGGGGTGGATGTCCAGGACATGGAACACCCCCGTCGCTATCCCTCCCGTTTCCATGGGGAGTTTGATACATCCTAGCGGTTTAAACGCATTCCCATCATATCCAGTGATAACGATGGGACATGGATGAACGGATGTCAAGGTGACTCCGATTTGATTCGCCACATGAAGTGGAAGGATGTTGAACCCTCCTCTCCCATCGACAAGGCACCTATCCAGAGAGTGGTTATTCAGAACCACCTTGATATGCAGGGCCTGGTTATGGGACTCCTAGGGTCTTTCTACATCGTCTTTCGAGAATACGATGGGCGTTTTTGCTCCTATGGAGGCCACTTATTTGGACAAAGATTCAGGGGTAATGTTCGAACTAACCCTTGCTCTTTCTAGAATTTTCTCTAACACTAGTCTATGCCTAGGCGAAGTTTGTATTAGCTCTAGGATGGACATATTGATAGGAATCTTTGAAAGATGGTTTTCGAAATCATACACCTTTAAAACGACATTTCCTTTGTCCGTTTTTTATGGAACTCTAGGAATACATGCTTTTGAGGGGTCAGGCACACTGACCACCTTTTTAGCACTTTGCAGATGTGGGGGTTGGTAGATCCTCTCAGATCTTGTCACCTCCCCTACGATCAACCTAGGTTTCGCACTAATCATGGCTCTAATCGAGAGATTTGGAGCACCTTGAATGGTTAAAACCGGTTTAACCGGGGACGGAACTCTTGGTGGTCCCCGGATGACTACTTGGGCGGGTTTTTTATAAAGTATGAGAGTAGATGCACAAGTAGATGAACCAGACTCACATGGATGCGCTAGATTCTTTGAAATCGAAAGAGCACATACCTCTTTTCCCTTCCCACTGGTATTTGTGTGCTTGGGGAAGGGTTCTTTGAAGATAGCTTGGGCAGGCTCAGGTTCTTCAGCGACCTAGAGTCGGCCTTCTGCTATCAAGTTCTCAATTTTATTAAGGACGGAGAAACACCGCCTTGTATCGTGGCCTTTGAGCCGATGATACTTGCAGAATTTGTTTAAAAACCCTCCCTTCGAAGTGACTCCCACGAGAATCTCGGGGAGTTCAATCATACCCTGGGCAAGTAGGAGGTCTAGGACCTCCGATACAGGTTGCCCCAACGGAGTATACTCTCGTCTTTCGAAGGGTTTTTGAAAATTCCTTTCCTTTTTATTTTCTGGTTTTTCAAAGCTTTTTGAAACACTTGCCGAGCTTGGATCCACCCGAACATTGGGGATTTTATGGGGTTTTGCCCCTTTGTCCGCGGTGGATGGCCCATAAGTGATGGGCTTTTCCAAGCGAGTTTTCGAAATAGGATTTCCTTTCAATAAGTGATCATACACCCCCTTTTTCAAATTTGTTTCAAAAAGGGATGCTTTCTTTATTAACTTATGGAAGGTCGAGATTTCGTGAAGCGAGAGAAGGGTTTTCAACTCGTTTCTAAAATTATCCAGGATGAGCATGACTGCACATCCATCGGATATTGGCTCTCGCACTTGACCTAGGAGAGACCTCCAACGAACGATGAACGTATGTACGTCCACGTTCATACCTTGTTTTGTATCCCTCAAGTTGGCGTGACTTCTACGTTATGCGAGAATCTCTGCATAAAGCAGTTTGCTAACTCTTTGAAAGTTGTGAACTGGCTAAGATCGTAGGAAGCCAGCCATTTGGCTGGCTGTGCCCTTGAAGGACAAAGGGAACCAATACACCCACTTTATCGAGTCCTTCTTTTTCTTATGGGCTCGACGAGAGAAAAGCTGCAAGTGAGACCTAGGGTCTCCCATGCCATCATACCGATGAAAGTTCGGTATTTCGTCGTCACTGTCTGTTTCATAGTCCACAGGCAAGAAATCAGACAGGGCGTAACTTTTTTTCTCTTTATTTTGCCCTCTCAGCAGCTACTGTAGGGCTTTACGGTCCTTGTGTGTGAAGGACTTGTGGTATTGGTTACCTTCCATCACGAAAGTCTCTTTGTGTTTGCGAAGTTTTTCAAATTTTTTCTTGGCCTTTGGTTCGCCGTTTGACGAACATGAATCGCCTGCTTCAGCCTCTTGGCTAAGAGCGGCGATCTTGGCCTCGAAGTCCCTTCTCAAGTCTTCAATCTCTTGTTTTTTTGAAAATTTTCTAGATTGAGAACTTGATGCACATGAGCCACGGCTAGATACCTCTTGGGGGCCTGGACTCGACATGCTTCAATATGCTTTTCAAAACAAATCCTAAGTATGAAAATGCAACAAACAAAGTTAAAACACTTTAGAAAAAAAATTCATGAGGTTTTTCTACATGAACTGACTCTGCACAAGACCCAGGTCCCACCGGGCGTGCCAAACCTGTAGACATGAAAAATTCCCACTTTTGGTTCTTAGGCCCGAAGTGAACCTTTTCGTGTGTCTAAGTCGTTTTTAACAAAAAGGGCGTGCCAACTAGCTTGCTTAAGCTAGCGAATAAAAGTTTTGAAATCTTACTCTATCGGGGCGACTGTGAGCAAGTGAGCTCTTTTCGTCGCAGACCTTCTTGCACCGATGCGCAAGGGTCAGTCTGTACGCTTGGCAAAGTCTTTTAAAATTCAAACCTCTTTGAAAATACCCGAAGTGTTTGGGCTTTGTTTGTACGATTGCAAGTTTTATTACACGTGGGATTTGCACGTGCCTATGTCTTTCTTTTTAAGCTTTTTAGGGCCAACTAGGTGTGTGCACAAGTGACCTAAGTTGGGCGATTTTTGCACGGGAGTGTGGGGTTTGCTTTGATGCAATATGCATCCTAACTCGTGGTATGGCGAATATGCAATGCAAACTCACACAACTCCAAAGGGAAAACCCGAATTGAAAGACAATGCGGAAAGGAAATGACTTAATGTAAATTGCAAAAGAGAAATTGCAAAAGGGAAATATGGCTATATCTTAAGAGCGAAAAGGCTCAATTGTGCATGTGTGTGTCGTGTATATATGAAAAGACTACGCACACAGCTGAACCTTAAAACCCAAATCTTAAAGACATAGCCGAAAGGAAATACTTATAATATATATGGGCCCGAAGGTCGCCAACGTGTGCGTGGGTGTTGTGTGTATATGTAAAGACAACTCACACAACTTGAATTTAAACACCCAAACGAAATTGCAATATGGCCTTTACTAAGGTCTTGGCGAAGGCTCAATGTGTGTGAGTGTAGAATTGAAATGCTACCACACAACTTGAATTTAAACACCCAAACGAAATTGCAATATGGCCTTTACTAAGGTCTTGGGAATAAGAGCGAAAGCTCAATGTGTGTGAGTGTGGAAATTGAAAGACCATGCACACAACTTGAATTAAAACACCCCAAATGAAATTGCAATACGGCCTTTACTAAGGTCTTGGGAGTAAGAGCGAAAGCTAAATGTGTGTGAGTGAGGAAATTGAAAGACCACGCACACGACTTGAATTAAAACACCCAAGGGAAATTGCAATATGGCCCTTACTAGGGTCTTGGGAGTAAGAGCGAAGGCTCAATGTGTGTGAGTGTGGAAATTGAAAGACCACGCACACAACTTGAATTAAAACACACGTAGCCTAATATGTATACGTATAACTATATCTTAGGGGTTGGTTAGGCCCGTGTGTGTGCAAAATGGTGTGCAGCTAAGAGTGGAATGGCTCAAGTGCACGTGTGTGTTGGTGTGTCAAACCACATTATTACAACCGGGGGGAGACAACGCTCCATTATTACAACCCCGTATCAAATTTAATTAAATATAAGCAAGTTCATAATAAGGACTGAGTTAGGCACTTACGTGTAGCTGGTCCGAGCTCGACTTGCTTGGCTTTGGCCTAGTGAGTCGCCTTGGACAGCCAAAGGAGAGCTCCTTGGAGGCGGATTGGCGGCAGATAGGGTCTTAGCCGAATAAAGCCTTGGTGATGGGGTGGCTAGGGTGCAGCGGTTTAAGGTGGCTGGTTAGGGTGGGGGCAGGTAGGTTGTTGGCTAGATGGTGGCGGTTTAAGGGAGAAGGTCTAGCTAGGGGCTGGGAAGTGGATGACTAAGGGAAGGTGGTGAGGTAGGGTGTGAAGTGGCCGAATGGGTGAAGAAGAGGCGGGTTGTGGTGGCGGGTGATGGCGTGTGTGGCTGGGTAAGAAAGGGGTGGAAGATAGGCTAGATAGGGCTGAGATGGGGGTACTAACCGTGAGTGGTGGATGAGGTGATGGCCGGAGGTGGTGGAAGGAGGTGGCAGCCGAATGGAGTTGGAAGAAGGTGGCAGGCGAGTGGAAGTGTGTAGGAAGAGAGGGCAGGTGAGAGAGGAGAGAGAGTCCAAAACCCGCCCCAAAAGAGGGGGTTTTATAGGCCAATGGGCTGGGGTCGGTTGGGAGTGGTATGGGGTAGATATTTAGGATAAGGTGGGCTTGTGGGGTGGTTTGGGTAGGTCGGTTAGGGTGGGTGGTATGGTGGTTTAGGGTAGGTCGGTTAGGGTGGCTGGGAATTAATGGTTAGGGTCTAATTAGGTGGATTAAGGTGGGATTAGGTTTAGTCTAGGTGGTCTAGTTAGGTGGGGTGAGTTAGGTGAGGTTGGGGTGGTTTTGGGTGAGGACGGCTAGGATTGGGTCAGGTTTAGGGGGGAGTGGCTAGGTGAGATGGGTTAGCTTAGGGCTAGGTTTTAGAAGCATCTCCTTGGCATCAATCCATGGACCTAGTTGCAGCCATGTTTATGTTGGTGCAACCCCAAGTCAGGTGTAGGTGCATACAAGCTCAAACCCACACTCTTAGGCTAAACCCACATGGTTAACCCACCATTGACTAAAGTCAAGCCCACCAACTTTCTCACTCATACTTTATCCCCCCTTCTCTCTCTATCCAAGCTTTTCACGTGAAATCTCTATGGGCCCCACCTCCATTTATAAGAAGGTGATATGGGCCATGGATGTGGATATTGGATTGGATCTTTGGATCCAAATCCAAATCCAAATGCATGTTTGGGTTTGGATCTGGATATATATATGGTCCAGATCCGACCCAAATCTGATTTTCTAATTCCTTCGTGGCGTTTCGAAACGAACGGTTTGTGTGGGGCCTGACTGCATCAGTACTCCGTCTTGCGTTGGGTCTTCGCTAACAATGTCGTTCGCTCTTCTTCTCACCTTTCGGAGATCATTTTGAATATATTGTTGATATCAGGAGCTTGGATGTCCGAGAATTTGGGGATGATTCTGATACGAGAGTTGATGTGCCAGGCTTTGAAATATGCTCCGGGTCCGGGCTCTCTTTCGCTTCTTCGGTCCTGCTTTCATCAGACCAATCTGCTTTCGGGGTTTCAAAACACCTTTTTGAGGTTTTAAAATTATATGTATATATTTTTAAAACATATATGGTTTCAACATATGTACAGGGTTGTCTGGAAGGCTCCTGGGTTTCCAGACTCAAAATAGCCCTTTGGGGCTGCTTTTGCAAAACCAGGTAATTTGAGAAAATCATGGGATTTTGGGGTGTTTACACTTACAAAACGTGCAGAGCTGATTATGTGCAGATTTCTCAAATTTCTTACAAACTTGATGTTGTTTGAATTTGACGCCTTTTTTGTACAGATTTCTCATATTTCTACCAAGGTATTTGGTAGAAGTATTTATTGGCCAGCACATAATTAACTTACCAGGATATGGCTGGTGTATGGAACAGTTGTTACCTTCTTCAATGCCTTCTTCAATGCATGTGACAGGCAATATAAATTCCCTTGTAACAGGGGATGCAAAACACGTAGATTCACTGCAGATTTTTCCTGTGTTTATTCCACAGGACATCAACCAACACGTTGATGATTTTCAATGCCTTGATAGCAGACTGATGACGTTTCTGTGCTCTGATACCATGTACAGAATATGAGACATGAAATACTGAAATATAACAGAGTATACGTATCTGAGAAGATGGTTGTATGCGGCAGTCTTTTGTGCAGCCGCCTGTGCTCTTTCTTTCTCATTAAACAAATCAGAGATAGGGTTTTCCCTTTAAATAATAGTGGTACACTGCTACAAATTACCTAAATACCATTAATGAAACATATTTAAAGCTACCTTTAAAAACGTAAAGTAACAAAGCAGAAATTGACTAAAAAGTAAATAGACCACACTCTTAACTATTGCTTGTTGCTTTATTTGCAGATCACGGTTGATGAATCTTCGTGTTTTCGACCTGCCTTTGGAGTAAACTGCTTCAACAACTGTGACATAGTTTAGGAGTTATTTTGGCTACCTTCCTTTCAATGTGTGTTTTTATGTACTCCTGAGTTGGTTAGCTCTGTTAAGTTAATTTGAACAATGCCACTAAAGTTATATACTTTCATCTAATTTATGGATCCTCTCTTATCATGAGTACCATCTTCTCCTTAACTTCGGCATACTTGCGTAAGGTCCTTGACCTTCTTCTGTATTAAGCTTTTGATACAATTCAAACTTGGGTAATAAGTTTTAGAATATATGGTAAGAGATTCATTTGAATTTTACAATTGTCATAGGCTAACTAATTCAACACTCCTTCTCTGTTTTAACTTGACAAAGACTATCAAAATGATGAAACCCTCACTGTAGACAGTAAGAGAGAGAATACACAAAAATACAAACCTAAGATATGTATGTATGTATGCATGCATGTACGTATGTACGTCTGCAATTCTTTGATAAGAAAAACCTAATTTTGATCATAAGAAAGTGTTCCAAATATATAATCATCATAACTCAGAACAGTAAAATCATATCATGATAAATCAAAGTAGCACACACCTCTCAGTTGTGAGTAGTAAGGTTCTTGGACATGAAGCTCAAAGCTCACACCCTGCAACATCTGAATGTATGCTTGAGTCACATATCCGATCATACACCCTATCATATAATCTATAAATGCACATGGATATGAAGTATGAATGATCCCTATTATATGCGGAACCAAAAAAAACACAGCTTGAATGGTAGTAGGCATGTACTTTGAGCACAGAACTCTGGGCAAATTTAAACTTACATTAACCAGGTTTTGACCATTTTCAACTAGCAACTTTATCCATTCCTCTATTCTAGAAATCAGGTTTTCATCTTCCTTTATCCAGGCCATGCAATCAGATTCTCCTGGAAATGTTCCCGAAACAATGCATGACAACAAGGCCTTTGATAATTGCTTGTGGAGAGGATATCTTGGAACACCTCCACATGTACCTGAAAGGATTAATGGCAGCCATTTGTAAAGGTTAAAAGAACCAATATGGACTATATCCAAGACAACTGCATGGATCTAAAATGGAACTATGGTTCTATTATGTACTGACAATTAACACTAACACCACTTCTAATTTGTTAATCATCCTTGGATGTAACACAACAATCAACAGAGTTGAGCTAATATACAACTAAAGGCATCTTCCACTGTGAAGAACTAATGTCAGAACTCAGAAGCCTGTAATGTGGTAGTCACTGTTACCTGTTAAACAGTTAAAGTGTTGGATGATTCACTGTATCATCAAAGTAGGGTAAAATACAGACATTATTTTAGATTTACCTACGTCTATAATCTTGATTTTTTTCATATGGTTATAAAGAAGCATCCTATCGTTCCTTCACTATTTCCATAGCACTGAAACCTAATGTTTCCTCGACGCCGTGATGTTGAAACCAATATCAACACCAATCACCAAACTGGGAGTCTTCTCGTCACCAATGAAAATATTAATCAAGCTAGAAACAGATCCTGCTAATCCAGAAACTTTTTCTTAAGAAAAAGAAACATCTAGAAAAGATAAAAGAACCAAATTTCATTCATGGCAAGAACATATATTCCGATGTGGTAACTGTAACATAGGAACATTTCGAATCCTAGAGTACCTTGTCCAAAAATTTGGCAAACTCATCGAAAGTGTACACACACAGGATGGTCTAAATCATGTGCTCGGCAGGAAGGCACCCAGAGAAGAAGAAAAGAGCAACATGATCGACCAACCTTCTTCATAAGCGGCATCACCACGAAAATCTGAAGGGAGAGCGTTGACGTTGAGATCATCAGCGTCGTCTTCCAACAGAGTGGCAACAAACTCCTTGGACAACCCCAACTCCACTTCAGGCTCCCTTTCAATTCCCACAGAAAGAGTAAACCTCACCAACTCTTCTATGCATTCTGAAAGCCTCGTCGGCCCTCTTCCGGGAGAAGAAGGCGAAGCAGACGAGCTGTCCGCCATCTCTCTCTTTCTCTCTCTGTGACAATGGGTCCGGACTCCGGACCGATTAGTTATAGGTTTCTGGTGGAGCGAACTATGGCGTTCTAATAGCCCATGGATCGATGGTGGTATAGACTTTAATTGTAGATCACCATACTGCGCTCATGATTCCAGACTTTTATACTTCTAAATATACAAATGCCCATTATTTTCAATCGCCGTACAACTCTCGATTGTTAATCTAAATGTTCGTGAAACGGCTTTATTACTTCATGTGATTTCTCGCTTCGAAAACGAACGAGATTTGGCTTGTTTGAAAGATTAGTTCTTGCGCTTCAATCACTAGGATCATGCTACGCTAGAGTTACACTGAACTGAGCCTCATTTACTTCTCGAGATTGAGCATGCTCATGAACGTGCTTCATTAAGTCGAGCTCAGACTCAACTTCGATTTCCAGTCCAACCAAAATTACAAACCCAAGGAATTTGCAGGATGACAACAAATTCAGATCAGAAAAAAAAAACTCATGGATACTAAATTCACAGTGCATCTTAGACAAAGGCCCACTAAGGATTGCTTTACCCCTTTGCTTTTCATCCTTTTTTTTGCAATGGTTTACTCCAATCCTCTTAGTAGAACAGCGGAGTAAACTATTGTATGGTATGGAATAAAAGTTTAATCATTTCTTACTTTAAGTGACATAGAGCTAATACCAAAGGTCAGTTTTTCAAAGTGATAAAAAACCATTGTTATTTTAAGTGAGAACTAATACCAAAGATCAGTTTTTCAAAGTGATGAAAAAATTGATGGAGATGTTACATATAGAATTAATAGAAGTTGGTTAAAATAGAGAAGGATATAAGGTATTCTATGTGATAAAAAAAATAGCATTAAAGTTGAAACATAAATATTATAGCATGTTATATTTTATGGTTTTTAGTATTGGCCCGTTAATCATCAACATGTATAAAAATGTTCATGGTGGAAATGAAGATGGTGAGATGGATGAGTGGTCACACAAATAAAGACCATATATATAATAAGGTTATTAGAAACAATTTGTGAGTCGTACTAATAGATGATAAAATAAGGAAAAAATGTTTAAGATTTGTTTAAACACGTAGAGCGATGACCTAAGAAAGCTTCGATAATAAGGTAAGCTTACGTTGAGTTAACTGCTAGCATGACACATGATATCGCTCTATAAAAACAAAGAAAGAATCTATATAGCCGACTCCATGTAGTATGAGAAAAGACCTAGTTGTTGGTTTACTCCAATCTTATGCTCTTGGTACAAATCAAAAGTAAGTCATATAAAATAAAGCTCAATTAGGCACACAAGCATCTCGAGGCAAGTAGTTGCCAGTTTGAGTGTGGTTCCTTATGGTCAAGATTGAGTCAAGCTTAGCTGAAGATTGAGTCAGTTCAAGTTATCTTCTAATGAATTCCAAACTTGTCATGGTTAAAGAATGGCCTATCTTTATATCCCAATGATTTATCAGTGTGCTGCGCGAATTTGATTTCAAAGTTAATCTTGACCTTTTGTTACATGTATACTTACAAATATATGGTTTCACATGGTTATCGAGTATATTCAGGCAAGCACGCCAATAACTCGCCAGCTAGGGTTAAACATGCCCTGATAAAATGTATATATAACTTAACCATGTTGGGGTTGTATAGGTCACAAGCTGTATACGAATGAACCCGATACGAGCCATCCCGAGCTGAAATTCCAAGGTCAGGTCCGACTGGGTTTGTGTTCATATTCATCACAAACACCATAACAGAATGGCTTGTCTAGGTCGTCTAGGTCCCAAACTGCACATGAATCTCTAGGCACGAGCCAATCCGAGCCGAATTTCAAGTGGCTTAGTTTGTTTCCATGTCCTATTTGAGGGTCAGGTCTGACTGCATTAGCACATCTTCAGAAGGGCGAACGGACCAACGTTACGGAGAACACTAACGCTGAGAGTTTCACGTGAATGAGAAATTTTAGCACCGTATTGAGGAGATAAGCCGAACTAGGGGGTTCATGATTAGTATAAAACTGGCTATAAGACACTTTACAAACCTTGCCTTCCGCGGTCTTTTGTCTAAGACCGTTTAATATCTGATACGTGGTCATTGAGTTTCATGATATTAATTATCCTCTTTAGTGAGAGGGTTTCATTTACAGTATTTTACTATTGATCCCTTCAAGCGTCCCTCCTGGCTTGCACCATTTCAAGAGCATGGTGCACCCACGTCCAAGCAAGTTGGTATTTTTTATCGAGGCCTTCGCGTGCAGCTCTTGTCTTGCACTATTACAAGAGCCTGTTTTGCCCATCCAATCCCTTGAGAATTTTCAGCGAAGCTGGTCTTTCAATGGCTGGCTTGGTCTGGATTTGTTTCATCGGTCTCGGTTAGTGTAGGACTCTTAGTTTGACTCTTTGTTGAATACTTTGATTCCTCGCCCATTCTCTACCCTGTCAATGATGTTCAAGAATCCCTTGTCCTCGAACCTGAACCAAGTTAAACCGTGTAATCCCTGCTCTATCCGGGTCGAGTTGTGTCTGGTCCTAGTGGGTAAGGCTAATATTGCCGTCTCTAGTCACGGGTTCCCAATAGGTGAAAGGTTCTTTGTTTCTATAAGCTTGGTTTGACCATATTAGTTTTGGATCTGGACTTCGATTCTTACTGGTTCATCTGTGTTATTATTGGCGTTGATCCGGTACGATTTCATGGGATCTTGTTACAGTTCAACAAGATTGGTATTGGTCTCGATTCAGGTTCTCACCGAGTCTGGGCATGTAAATTCTAGACCCTGCATTGGTATAGTACAACAATGTCTTGCTCGAGGTTGAACCGAGAGCACTAGGTCAATGAAATGGCTCTCTGGTGCCGTTGCCCCTGGTGGGGAGTTTGACTCCCATAAGGTGCGTGTGAGTGGGTGTGTTGGGATTCGGCCTCCTCTTGAAGCCAGAAAAAATGTCCTTGTTCGAGGTTTGAACAGATAGGGTTCGTTTTGTTGTGGACTAAGGTTCTTCTTGGTCCTTTTGTTTATAAACTTGGTAAGTTACGGTCCCGTGAAGCCTTGGTTCATAGTTCGACCAGGCTTGGTTGTATATAGATTTGGGTTCTCACTGTATCGAGCCGTCTTATCTGTGGACCCTGGCATGGTACAGTTTCCACGAGCTCAAGTGTTACACTTGCTATAGAAAGCTAGCCTTGAAAAACAAGCCCTCGCTTTTCTTCGGATCGGGCCATGTTACTTCTGGATCGTGTAAGTCTAACGACGTTCCATTCGGTGTTTCACTAAACCTGGTCAAGTTGGGGGTCGGGTTCTTACTAGGTTGAATGATCTAATTATAGGTCATGACTTGTTACAGTATCGTGTAGTCTTCTTTCACAGTTTGACCTGGCTGGATTGGATCTCAATATGGGCTCGGTGTTATTTCTACACCTGGGTTTGGTTGAGTCCGAGGAGGTCCACTTTCGTAGTTTCACCAAATCGGGTCACATCTGGATTCCGGTTCCTCCAAACTAGGTTTAGTAAGATCCATAAAGGCAAAGGGTGTCATACTCTCGAAGGAATACCCTCTTGAAGGGGATTACTATTTGGACACTTTCAAATTAATATATACACAAACTCTTTTTCATGATTCTCATAAATACCTCCATTCATTTTTTTAAATTCTCCTATAATCTTGGTCTCATTCGGTGTTTTTTCTTCTTTGCTACATGCTCTCTTCCTCCTTTGTTTTCATTAATATCAATGTTTTGTTGGATCTCAGATACCTTCTCTTATAGAAAAAAGAAAAAGAAAAAAGCGTATTTTACTTTTTTGTGTGTATTTGATGTTGTTAATCCAGCAACCATGAAATCAATATGAGTTGGGGTAGGGACGTGGCTCATTTCTATTATCGACTATAATGATCTAATAAAAAAAGAAGAAGAATAAGATTCAATAAGGATTTATAATACCTTTTTTTGCGCCCAACCTTAAATATAATTAATTTTCTTTTCTTTTTCTTTTTTGATTTGACAAAAAATGTTGGTCATTATTTTAAAGGTTCATTAGTTTGGTGGTTCTTGTTTTTTTTTTTAATATTAAATATAAATCGGTAATACCTAAATGTGTGAAAAAAAGATATCAAAATTATTTAGTAAGATATATGTTTGTAGGAGAGATAAAGGAGAGAACGTGTATAAAGAATATTTTGGGTATTAAAAAAGAGTGTATGAATAGTAAAAAGGGTATACACATCAAATTTGCTGCTGAATCCTATATGAATAACAACAAAACGCTCTAAAATCAACTCGTGAACCTAATAGGACTTGAGTTCGGGTTGATAAGCGTGGCTAAGAACTATGTGAACTCGGGTCCGCTTGATTCGTGTGGGTTAATGCAGTTGAGTGTACACCTTGTATCTAAATCAAGGTTATTCAAAATATTTTTTTTCGGGGGCTTATAATGGGGAGGCCGAAGACTATGCATGCCCTGTGTATGGAGCTCAGGACCTTTCCCTTGTGAGCCGACCCCATAGCCAGGTGAGCCACCACACTTTGAGAATTTAATGTTAATTTTATAAAAATTTATGCAAGACCTTAAATCTTTTGAGGCTTAGTTTTTCTTTAGATACGTTGAGGAGGCCAAAGCCATCTGCGCACCTCGAGCATCGAACTCACAACTTTCAACTTATGAGTCAACTCCTTACCCAGAAGAGCTATTGTTTGCGATGAAGTTGGGTGTAGGTGGTGACATCATTGGCTGAGATACTTGGTGAGTGTTCTGTGGTGTATTGATCGGAACTTAGATTCCTTTCAGGAACACAAACGATTGCTCTCTAGGGAACATCAAGAAGAAGGATGGTGTTGAAAGCACCTACTCCACCTAGGCCGTCGGGCCAGGAGGCTTTCGGGCAATATTGACATGTATGTATTAAAGCTCCAACTACCGGGATATTCAAGACTCAAGAATAATATAACTTTTGGCGTATGTAACAAAAGTAGGTCATTGGTAGACTGGAGCCTGAGCGGTTGCTTTAAGAGCCTGTTTTTGCTTTTAAGCTAACATCTCTTGTTCTTATTGGGGAAGCTGATGGATTTACTGTCATGATAGACATAGTCTCTAACATCTAGTGGAACAAAGACTACTGGAGATCCCCGAGTTGAACGTGTAACCAGTTGACGCCATATGACTTTAATAGTTCGAACACCTCTTTGTTGTCGACTCAAGATATGAAGTGGATGTAATGTTTTCATGCTGTGACTATGTTGTGTGAGAGGTCACGGCCTGACCAAACGGATCATCCGATACCGGCATTCGTGAATTGTGGATTGTTGAACCATGCTCAAATTCAATATTGAAAGAGGTTACTAGATACACCCGACTAGATCAAGTCTACATACACTGGGTAATACCAGAAAAAGTGTCATCCCATCGTATGTGCCAAAGAATATGTTGTTATCATAAGCAACGTAATTTGAACGACACTTGTAGGAACCTGTTGGTTTGAGCTACACGTGATATGTGGTGTACTAAAGAACTCCAACCCTCATTCTCAAAGGAGAAGATGGATAAGGCTTCAGGCAACAAACATGAATGAGAATCCGATTGAGAATATTTCAACACCATTGATATTATGCATTCAGGCAAGAGAGATGATGAAATGAGATGAGCAAGAGGAAGCATTATCGTGTTGAAGGAAACATTGATAAGCTAAGTTAAGATTAATTCTATGAAAAAAGGAAAAAAGCTAATTGGGAACAAAAAGAGTTATAATGTGATTGCTTTTCTTCTTTCCTTGAGCATTACCATTGCAATTTTTCTTTCTCGAGCCAATAACAGTTGAATTTTTTCTTCATACTCATTCATGATGTCCAAGAACTTCCTATTCACCTTGTTTTTTTGCCTTTATACCATCACAAGTATGATTTGCCAACTGTCACCACTACTACTTATGCCTGCCTTAAATGATCTTTTACATCATGGGCATACAATGATGTTTCCTTACAACCCCATCTAAAGCTTACTACGTACTCCTCGATTTTTCGACATCAAGAGTATCATTAGTATTTGTGGCAATGATCAATGTTGTAGACCATACAAATTTAGCAAATGGGCACAATAACATGTAATCAACAATTGTTTCTGGTTGATCCATACATAAGTGTATATGATTTGTGGTTCTTGGAAAAGTGAACCTGGATTATTGATATTCACAGTAGAACCTATTGCTAACATAAAACTATAGTGTTCCAAATGACCAATTTGAATAAAAAATGACAGCATTAGAGAGGAGGTGGGTCATAAAAACTAGACATATGGGTTTCCCAGGAAAACCCAAACACCTCATTCTCCCTCATCTTGCTACCTTACGAAAATCCAAGCATTAATTCCATTATCAAATCAAAGAGTAAAGCATGATTCCTTGGAATTATAGTTATAAGCTCATATAGATCTAAGCCTGCAGTTCCAATACCAAGGGCTTGAAACCACGAATCAAATAGCAATCTGTTGATATAATAGGAACTCTACGGGTTAGGCGTGTGCATACTGATAATCCATTATGCAAGACCTTGCATGAGAAGATTCTCAACTTTGATTTTCCATGAACTCCATGTTTGAGGTTGAGCAAGATTTTGATTTGAAGATTGATGAAACGAATAAACAATGACCTTTGCTACCTCATGACCTGATGCAACCATATATTTTCTTGATTTAGTAAAATGCTGTTCTTGTATATCAAGATATTTTGGTTGGCTTTATTCCTAGTATATTAGGCGCAAAGTCTGCCGTTCCAAGCATCTGAAAAACTGTAATAATATTTTGCACATCATCGATATTGGCAGAATAACCGTAAATTATTTAATTAAAAGCTCTCTGCCAGTGCCTTCCTATGGTTTTGTTCTTTTTTATGTAAGAAAAAGCGACACCCGACGTGACAACCCGGGAACCCAAACACTCCTGCAACAATCCCACCCAGAACCCCAACCCATACTGAAAGCCTCACACCCCACAACTCCCCAAATCTCAAACCATCCGACCCAACCCAAAATTCAAATGAACTACCTTTCCATTCTCCCGGGTGAGTGAGAACCCATCCGGTGGGAGGGTTGTATCCGGGCCTCTTCTCTCGCTTTGGGTAAATAATTCATTTTGGATTGGGCTGGGTCGAGTGGTTTGAGATTTGGAGAGTTGTGGGTTGTAGGTGTTCTGGTTTGGGTTGGGGTTGTTGTCGGAGTGTTTTGGTTCTCGGGTTGTCGTGTTGGATGTTGGCTTGAGGTCTCTGGTTTTTGGGGTGTGGGTTCGGCATGGGTGGGGGTGGCTTTGGTTACACCCATCTGCTATGCCAGTCTTGCCCGTATTCCTTCTGGTGTATTTTTACTGAAGAAAATAGAAGAAAATAGATGATTTTTCAAAATTAATCTCCTGCAAGTTCTTAAGCATTGATTAATATATGTTGTTACCTTAGACGGGTAATCATAAAAATCATTACTTGGATCCGATGATTAATTGTTGAAAATAACTTACCGCTATACTGCCTAAAGCATTACATGATTGCCAGATACCTTATCGTCTATCGAATCCCAAATTATATTCCTTTTTCTTTGTTGAACGCGTGCATGAAAATATTTAGAATTAGACTTATCAGTTGAGTTAATTAAACTTATATTCATTAATGATATTTAATTTATGTTTAGTATCCCTTAATATTCAATTAATTGATGCATCATTGATATATGTGAAGGTCCTAAGGTGTAAAAGTCACATGTGAGAGATTTGTTCATGTGAAGACCAAGAGACAAGACAAAGCTTAATCCATGATGAAACAAATCCACATGTCCTTTTATAATATAGTTAGTAGTTCATAAACTTTAGTTCAAAGAGCTTAGTGAGAACATGGTAGACCACACACATGTGTGCACGCACTGGGTCGAGCTTGGGTTTGAGAATAAGAGGTGCATCGATTGGATCGGATCTAAGATTCGTGATCCACCTTGTCATCTATAAAATGGGATTAGGGCTTTCCTAATCTACACTTAATAGTATAGTCCCAGTCTCTTCCTCTCCAACCAATGCGACTGAGTAAGGTCGTATTCTTCTCGTGTGTATGTTTTATCTTAGAAAAATAGTACATGTATGTACTTTGTAGTTGAGCATTGATTTCTCTAAGGGAAGTCCTCACTCTCACAAATAAGTTCATCTTTTTCCAAGGGCGACTTCCAAAAAAATGGTTCATCTTTTATGATTACAGTTTGCTTGTGTTTTCCGTATGAGTTACTACAACTCTTGTTGATTGGGGCATGTTTACAATTGTTGGATATTGGTTCTTTGTGCATGTACTTAAATGGATTTTTCTAACAGAACTATAGCATTACGAAAATATTAGAAGCAGTCTACAACACCTAAACAACCAAACAACTTGTGACGACTACTCTTCTCATGGTTATGTTAAAACTTCTTATAACTGGGCTTGCTTAAAGGACTTCGACTTCAAGTTCTTCTTTTCTTTAGAAAAGAAGACACTTTCTTTGAGGTTTCTCTCTGGAGGGTCTCCGTCTCTCGATTACTTTCAACGATAAGAAGCACCTCTTACCCCGCTCGACGAGCAAATCGAATTGCTTATTTAGTGCAGTACTATCCACTACAAAATTCCATTTGTTAGGGTGCAGGACTGTTGCTTGATTCGTTTGATATTAAAAGCTGCCCATCAATGGTTTGTTCAGTAGGCAATGTTGGGGGAACCGGAAAAATTAAATATTATATAGAAATATCATTTAAGAAGAATCCAAAAGCTGAACAATACTGACGGTACTTGGATGGTTTAAACTACGAGCCGAGCAGAACTATGAGCGGCTCAGTTCCTCTACCGGACTTACCAAGCAAAGATGAGCTTGGATTAGGTTGGTTTTGCTTAAGACCCGAACCATCAGCGGCCCCTCCAAATCAGAGCGTCTGAACTGAGAAAACCACCCTGAACGAAGAGAGAGAGAGAGAGAGAGAGAGAGAGAGAGAGAGAGAGAGAGAGAGAGTATTTTTCCCCAACAGGGGCAATGCTAAGAGTTAGGCTTATCTCCTTCACGCTTGGGTCCACAATCGGGGGTGCCGCAATTTCCCATTTTATTTGGAAGGATTTGTGGGCTACCCACCATTCCCTATGCTTTCAGGTAACTACTAAACTATCTTTTCTTCCATTCTTGAAAGGTCGTACACTGGTATTGGTCTTGTTGGCACTCAATTCCCGTCCTCAACTTTCAGATCAAGGAGAATTTCGGTTCTCTGGAGTCCAGAGTCTCTAATCTTGAAAGCAGTGTGCCCCATTCTTCACATCATATGCAGGTAGCAATTTCACTTTGCTTTTCCCGATTCTTTTCGCGTTGGTGTTCTTGTTCTGGTGTATAAGGTTCTACACTTCTACTGTTTGAAACTCGTTTGTTGGTTGCATCCCACTTGTTAGACTATCAGAATAATGTGAGGAGCTGTTTGCTTCCAGCGACTGGTGGTGCTTTCCAAACTGTCATTTCTTCAGATTTTTGCGTGTCATTTGATACAATCTGATAATGGCTGATGAATGGTGATGATGCTTGGGCATCAATCGTATGGAACCAACCTTTGATACGATGTGCTTTTTGCAACACTTAGTGAACACGTGTGTAATCAGTTTGTGCCCTCTAAGATTTTCACCACGCTCCATCTAAGGCGTGGTTGTATCTCTACTAAATTGGCATATTTCTCAGACGGTTGATGATATGTTCCCCTATTACCTAGTAGAAAATATATCTGGAAAATAAAATGACGGTATAAAATTATAGAAGTTTTCATTGTGGTGGTATGGAATTTTTAGTCCTGCAACTCAACTTGGGATCATGCACAAAGTTATTGGAAACACAAATTTCTTCCGTGTGAACTGAATTGCACGCTGACAGTGGAAAACTGTGCTTCCCCTATTAAGTGTTGACCCGCCTGATTACTATTATTCTTGTTGACCGGCAGAATTTGTTATTGACCAACAGCAGATAATGGTGTGGCAGAAGCAAAAGGCTAAAACCAACCGTATGCAATTTCTTCCTAACAGGCCCTTACTGGCACCTCGTTTCACTGATTATAGATAAATATAAAGGATTTCCTTGACTTAAACTTCTCTTCACTCATACTTATTACAGATTGATATGATTATATTTATATAACCTTTCAGGAGGGTTGACTTAGCGTGTTG
This sequence comes from Brasenia schreberi, assembly GCA_036023115.1. Taxonomy (NCBI): domain Eukaryota; kingdom Viridiplantae; phylum Streptophyta; class Magnoliopsida; order Nymphaeales; family Cabombaceae; genus Brasenia; species Brasenia schreberi. Next base: position 16,318,164 of record JAYKKT010000091.1, on the reverse strand, counting down.
TAATTGTTAAAGTTTCCATTTCCGTTATTGTAATTGTTCAAGTTCCATTTTGGTTCTTCCCATCACCAAACAAGAAATTCATTGGAACTTGCATAAATCTTAATCATTACCAAGTTGTTTTGCTTCATGCCTCGGTTCCATTTCGTTTCTTCCCATCACCAAACAAGAAATTCATTGGAATTTGCGTAAATCTTAATCCTTACCAAGTTGTTTTTCTTCGTGCCTCTCTCCATTTCGTTCTCTCATGATTGTACATGTTGGTATCTGTTACAACTTAGAAGGGATTGCATTGCATACATTCATGTGGGTTTTTACAGACTGTGAGCTTCTGCTTGTGGCAAATTACAGTTTCCATCGCATTTTCGCTTGTATCCAAACCTTTCAGATTATATGCATGCATTATATAGACTGTTAGCTTCTGCTTCTTGACCCTTTAGCATTACTGTTCTGCTGATATAAATATTACAATTATCTTCAGTGTAACAGCAGGCCTAAAATTATTCTGGTGTTTTGTTCACCAACCTTACACTCTCACATTCCCCACTTCCCCCACTTGAGTAATATACAAGATTGTGATTCAAAATGACTAATCATGTTGCAATGCCAAGTTTTATTCCACAATGGTTGGGTCTGTATTGTGAATCTCCAATCTCTAGTTTCTGTGTTACACTGGAACTTATAACAGCTGTGATGACTAATGGATAGACACTGGTGTTTACTTCTTCTACTGACTGAGTATTATTTTTGGATTATCTTTTAATATAAGTGCTAACCTAATAAGTTCAACATAGAATATTGTTGTTTTCAAAAGTCACGTCCGACTTTTACGGGCGAGGGAGAATCCTATAAGTAATGTTCTTTTACAAAACAACAACAACTAAGCCTTTTCCCATACTAGACGGGGTCGGCTACATGGATTCTTTGTTTCCACAGATCTCTATCGTGTGCCATGTTAGCAGTTAACTCCCAATAAGCTAGATCATTCTTTATTGTTTCTTTCCAACACTTTTGTGGTCGTCCTCTACCTCTTTTAATACTTTCCAAATTTAGGTTTTCTAACCTTCTTACAGGTTCTTCTTTTGATCTTCTTTCTATATGTCCAAACCATCTTAAACGATGTTCTCTCATTTTATCCTCTATTGGTGCCACTCCTAATTTGTTTCTAATAACCTCATTATATATACGGTCTTTTCTTGTATGACCACTCATCCATCTCAACATCTTCATTTCTGTCACAGACATCTTTTGTACATGTTGATGATTAACTGCCCAACACTCAGAACCATAAAACATGACAGGCCTAACTGCTGCTCTATAATATTTACCTTTTAATTTTAATAGTATCTTCTTGTCACAAAGAATACCTGATGCTCCTCTCCATTTTAACCAACCAGCATTAATTCTATGTGTAACATCTCCATCAATTCTTCCATCACTTTGAAAAATTGACCCTAGGTATTTAAAACTTTCCTTTTGGGGAATGCAATGTGTGCCAATTTTAATTTCTATGTCCTCTGAAGTAGCCAAATGATCAAACTTACATTCCATATATTCTGTCTTTGTTCTACTAAGTCGGAGGCCTTTGTTTTCTAATGTTTCTCTCCATAGTTCCAATTTTCTATTAACTTTTTCCTTAGACTCCTCCACTAATACAATGTCATCTGCAAATAACATACACCAAGGTACTTCATCTTGAATATGTTTTGTTAACTCATCCATCACCATTATAAATAAGTATGGACTTAAAGTTGATCCTTGATGTAACCCAATATTAACTTCAAAGAAGTCTGTCGTTCCTTCATGAGTCCTCACATATGTTTTTGCACCATCATACATGTCTCTTATAAGGTTAATATATGTCAATGGGATACCTCTTTTTTCCAAAGTTCTCCAAAGAACCTCCCTCGGTACCCTATCATAAGTTTTTTCTAGATCAATAAATATCATGTGAAGGTCTTTCTTTTTTGCTCTAAAATGTTCCATAAGACGTCTCAAAAGGTGAATCGCTTCAATAGTAGATCTACCAGGCATAAATCCAAATTGGTTCTCTGTTGTACTTGATACTTGTCTTAACCTACGTTCAATAATTCTTTCCCATAATTTCATAGTATGACTCATTAACTTGATACCTCGATAATTCGCACAATTTTGAATGTCTCCCTTGTTTTTATATATGGGTATAAGTGTACTTGCTCTCCATTCCTCGGGCATCTTTTGGTTTTTCCATATTTCATTAAATAGTCTTGTGAACCAAGTGATTCCTATTTCTCCTAGTATTTTCCAAACTTCTGTAGGAATATTATCTGGTCCTACCGATTTACCACTCTTCATATGTTTAAGAGCCTCTTTGACTTCATTCTTTTGAATACGTCGGTAGAAATTGTGGTTTATGTACTTTTCTGACTTGGCTAAATCTCCTAAACTAATACTAACATCGTTATTTTCATTAAAAAGATTATAAAAATAGTTTTTCCATCTATTTCTTATATCATCATTTGCCACTAGAATTTTTTCATCCTCGTCTTTTATGCATCTAACATAATTAAGATCTTTAGTTTTCTTATCTCTAGCCCTAGCTATCCTAAAAATGTCTCTTTCACCCTCTTTTGAGTTGAGTTTTTTATATAAGTCCTCCCAAATCTTAGCTTTTGCTTCACTAACGGCCTTTTTTGCTTCCTTCTTTGCTTTCTTATAAGCTTCTAAAGTTTCACTAGTTTTCTTAGCATAATGTAATTTGTAACATCCCTCTTTGCCTTGATTTTGTTTTGTACTACTTCACTCCACCACCAAGCTTCTTTTTGTGCCGGTACACCTCCCTTAGATACCCCTAACACATCTTTCGCCACTTTCCTAATATGTATAGCCATATTGTTCCACATATCAGACGGTGTGCCAACATAATTCCAAACATCTCCTTGAAGGACTTTTTGTTTAAATATATCTTCTTTCTCACTTTTGAGGTTCCACCATTTAGTCCGAATAGCTCGATGCACTCTTTTCTTCTTTGTCCATTTTTTTATTTGTAAATCCATAACTAAAAGTCGATGTTGGGTGGTTAAGCTTTCTCCTAGAATTACCTTACAATCTTTACAACACGCTCTATCTTTTTTTCTACAAATAAAGTAATCAATTTGTGTTTGTGATAAGCCACTCTTATAAGTAATTAAATGTTCATCTCGTTTTTTGAAGATTGTATTGACTATAAAGAGATCAAATGACATAGCAAAATTTAAAATCTCCCTACCTTCCTCGTTTATATCCCCATAACCAAAGTTTCCATGAATCCCTTGATATCCTAATGCCTCTTTACCGACATGTCCATTTAAATCTCCTCCTAAACAAATCATCTCCCTTTGTGGAATCTTTTGAAACACCTTATCTAACTCTTCCCAAAAAACTGTCTTTATACTATCTTCTAGTCCTACTTGGGGTACGTAAGCACAAACTATATTCAAAACCTCTACTCCTAACACTAATTTCAATGTCATGATTCGGTCACCATATCGTTGTATGTCTACTACACTCTCCTTTAAATCTTTATTTATGATAATACCAACTCCATTTCGGGCCTTTTTTTTACCTGAGTACCATAATTTAAAACCTGTATCCTCTATCTCCTTTGCTTTAAGTAATGTTCTTTTATTTAATTGAAATTAATAAAACTCAATTAAGTTGAACATAGTTATATGATGTAAAAATACATGCATAAATGTGTGTGTGTATGTATATAGCCATGTCTCCCTACCTATAATCTTTGAAGTTTTCATGTTGTGCCGTCCTTCCATACACGGAACCATACCCATACCCATACCTATGTGACATGGTCCAGTCTCTTTAGTACCAAATACTGCATTTCAAACGAAGTTGATAACAGTAGCATGGTCTATGGGAGGTGTTATCCAAATAATCTCTCTGCTTTGGACTTTTTAAGGCTGCAAGTTGGGGCATATCCATGTCAACCTCGAAAAAGTTTAAGCAAGTACACCACCATTAAAATGATAGACATTTCAGAGGTTATAGTGTTATATTTACTGTAATTTATGAAGACTACATCAGTTGTCTGGTATTTATCTACCAAATATGTGTGCATGTGTTTAATTGCATTTTTGCATGTGAAACTTATCCACTTCAAATTTCTGACTTGTTGCAATATAATCCATCATACTCGTCATGAAAGATAAAACCATTATAAATATCAAACTCGACTAAGATGAATTCAACAATGCAAGACAAACATATAAAATCTATGCTTAGATATGAAGAATTAAATGTTCTTTCTTATCTTATTCTATTAAATCAGGAAAGTGACCAGGAGCTCCAAAACATCTCCTAGTATGGGTGGTTTCCATTTGTTTGCTTATGAAGGAACTAGAACCTAATAACTGATGGAAGTAAGGGTGGTTGACAAATTTAAATGCACTGAACTTGGAGAAGCTGTCATTTCTTTTCTCAAACTTAATATATACCAAGAGCAAAAAATAGATGGTTCTATATTTATAGTTTCAATTACACAACAATGGGAAACTCATCCAGGATCTCAAGATATTCTATTTTTGCCAAACCTTCTTTTATATTACTGAACGAGAAATCTAGTTTGCATTGGTTCCAAGAAGATGATGTTTATCCTTGTAGGTTCTATGAGTTGGTCGGGTCTTGTGGTTATACCCTTCCTGATGTTTATGGTCCTCCCAAATCATGGCTCCCTTGATATTTGGATAGAGCTGCAATTGATGATGTGTGCATGAGTCCTTCCTTCCTGCTCAACACATATAGAATGGTTATGTTTCCTCAACTTGATCTGGGTTGGTTTCCTCCACTTGAATTTGTACCTTCACATACACTTCTTTAGGGTTATATAATGTCAATTGTGTTTGATTTACTTTTCCTCGGTGGGTCATACTTGTCAACATCAACCACTTCATTGAGGCATGAATGTAACAGGCAATGCAGCTGTTGGGATGTTCCAACTCTATTAGGATGTCGTGCGCTAACTTGAACTTCTCATGGCTTTTCCTCAGTTGGACTCCCATCCTTCTTAGTAAGTTGTGGAGCTTTAGCTAGTAGCCAAACTTGATGGATGGATAGCATATGGACACTCTTTTTGGCGTGGTTTCTAGTCTACTTAGTTGTTGGATCATGCTGGAGGCTATTATGCTTGCCTTCACTATTTCATGAAGTGAGTTTGTTTAATTGTTTTCGTAACTCCGCCCATGTAAGGGATCACCTTTGCATAGGAGGAGGGTTGTGTTAGGCTTTCGACAAACAGCGTAAAACTTCGTAGGATTTTTATAACATTGATTACAAAATTTATGAGCATTGCTTTGGGGTGTTCCCACCTAGTGACGCGTTGCAGAGCCCGAATGCAGTGATAAGTAAGCAAGGGCCACTACATTTTCGTTCGAATGTAGTGAATCAATTATAGAGATGGTTCCCACATCATGGACGGGTGTGGATAAAGAAGTTAGTCCCGCTACTTTGCCGCTCGAATGTAGTGAATAATTTTCAGAGAGGGTCTCCGCATTTTTAATATGGATGGATGCGGGGGGTAAGGAAGGTAGTCCTAGATAATAAGATTCGTATTGGTTCTTGGAATATTATAACATTATCCGGTAAGCTAATGGAGGTGGTAGATACTATGATTCAGAGAAAGATTCATATTATATGTTTACAAGAGACAAAATGGGTTGGAGAAAAAACAAAGGAGATAGAGGATAGAGGCTTGCTCGAAACGGAGTTAGTATTATCATAAATAAAGATTTAAAGGATAGTGTAGTAGACATACAACGATATGGTGACCGAATCATGACGTTGAAATTAATGTTAGTAGCAGATGTTTTGAATATAATTTGTGCTTATGCACCCCAAGTAGGACTAGATGATAGTATAAAGACAACTTTTTGGAAAGAGTTAGATAAGGTGATTCAAAAGATTCCACAAAGGGAGATGATTTGTTTAGGAGGAAACTTAAATGGATATATCGGTAAAGAGGCATTAGGATATCTAGGTATTCATGGAAACTTCGGTTTTGAGGATATAAATGAGGAAGGCAGGGAGATTTTAAATTTTGCTATGGCATTTAATCTCTTTATAGTCAGTACAATCTTCAAAAGAACGAGATTAACATTTAATTACTTATAAGAGTGGCTTATCACAAACACAAATTGATTACTTTATTTGTAGAAAAAAAGATAGAGCGTGTTGTAAAGATTGCAAGATAATTCCAGGAGAAAGTTTAACCACCCAACATCGAATTTTAGTTATGGATTTATAAATAAAAAAATGGACAAAGAAGAAAAGAGTGCATCGAGCTATTCGGACAAAACGGTGGAACCTCAAAAGCGAGAAACAAAATACATTTAAGCAGAAAGTCCTTCAAAGAAATGTTTGGAATTAAGTTGGTACACCCTATGATATATGAAACAATATGGCTATACATATTAGGAAAGTGGCGAAAGATGTGTTAGGGGTATCTAAGGGAGGTGTACCGGCACAAAAAGAAGCTTTGTAGTGAAGTGAAGTAATGCAAAATAAAATCAAAGCAAAGAGGGCATGTTACAAATTACATTATGCTAAGAAAACTAGTTAAACTTTAGAGGCTTATAAGAAAGCAAAGAAGGAAGTGAAAAAGGCTATCAGTGAAACAAAAGATAAAATTTGGGAGGATTTATATAAACAACTTAACTCAAAAGAGGGTAAAAGAGATATTTTTAGGATAGGTAGGGCTAGAGATAAGAAAACTAAAGATCTTAATCATGTTACGAGGATGAAAAAATTCTAGTGCAAATGATGATATAAGAAATAGATGGAAAACTAATTTTATAAGTTTTTTAATGAAAATAAAATGTTAGTATTAGCTTAGGAGAGTTAGCCAAATCAAAAATATATATAAACTATAATTTCTACCGACTTATTCAAAAGAATGAAGTCAAAAAGGCTCTTAAACATATGAAGGGTGGTAAATCGGTAGGACCAGACAATATTCCTGTAGAAGTTTGGAAAATACTAGGAGAAATAGGAATCACTTGGCTCACAAGACTATTTAATGAAATATGGAGAAACCAAAAGATGCCTAAGGAATGGAGAGGGAGTACACTTATACCCATATATAAGAACAAGGGAGACATTCAGAATTGTGCGAATTATTGAGGTATTAAGTTAATGAGCCATACTATGAAATTGTGGAAAAGAATTATCAAACGTAGGTTAAGACAAGTATCGAGTACAACAAAGAACCAATTTGGATTCATGCGAGGTAGATCTACTGTTGAAGCGATTCAACTTTTGAGACGTCTTATGGAACATTTTAGAGCAAAAAAGAAAGAGCTTCACATGATATTTATTGATGTAGAAAAAGCTTATGATAGATAAGATACCGAGGGAGGTTATTTGGAGAACTTTGGAAAAAAGAGGTATCCTATTGACATACATTAACCTTATAAGAGACATGTACGATGGTGCAAAAACATGTGTGAGGACACATAAAGAAATGACAAACTTGGTTGCAGTTAATATTGGGTTACATCAAGGATCAACTTTAAGTCCATACTTATTTATAATGGTGATTGATGAGTTAACAACACATATTCAAGATGAAGTACCTTGGTTTGTGTTATTTGCATATGACATTGTGTTAGTGGTGGAGTCGAAGGAAAAAGTTAATAGAAAATTGGAAATATGGTGAGAAACATTAAAAAGCAAAGGCCTTCGACTTAGTAGAACAAAGACAGAATATATGGAATGTAAGTTTAATTATTTGGTTACTTCATAGGACATAGAAATTAAAATTGGCATACATTGCATCCCCCAAAAGGAAATGTTTAAATACCTTGGGTCAATTTTTCAGAGTGATGAAAGAATTGATGGAGATGTTACGCATAGAATTAATGCTGGTTGGTTAAAATGGAGAGGAGCATAAGGTATTCTTTGTGATAAGAAGATACCATTAAAATTAAAAGGTAAATATTATAGAGCAGCATTTAGGCCTGCCATGTTTTATGGTTTTGAGTGTTAGTCAGTTAATCATCAACATGTATAAAAGATGTCTGTGACAGAAATGAAGATGTTGAGATGGATGAGTGGTCATACAAGAAAAGACCGTATGCATAATGAGGTTATTAGAAACAAATTAGGAGTGACACCAATAGAGGATAAAATGAGAGAACATCGTTTAAGATGGTTTGGACATATACAAAGAAGATCAAAAGAAGAACCTTTAAGAAGGTATGAAAAACTAAATTTGGAAAGTATTAAAAGAGGTAGAGGACGACCACAAAAGTGTTGGAAAGAAACAATAAAGAATGTGAGTTATCTGCTAACATGGCACACGATAGGGATCTGTGGAAACAAAGAATCCATGTAACAAACTCCGTCTAGTATGGGAAAAGTCTTAGTTGTTGTGTTGTTGTTGAGCTTGTTTAATTGTTTTCGTGAAATTGTAATTCTACATGACACTTCTCTCATGCATCCTGGTGTGTTGCTTTTTGCTTATGTCTCATATGAACTTATAGAGTCTATAGCAACATGTCAGCAATGTTGATTGCAAGTAGCAAACATATATCTTCACAATCCTTTTGGGCACCAATGACGTTTTGATATCACTTGGTTTATTATGTTTATCAAATAAAAATAAAACAATCACTAATGATGAACTTTATCTAAGTGGAAATCGAGGATGTGAAACAAATATGCAGAATCTAGGACTCCTTGCTTAAGAATTTAAAAGGAAGAAACACTTCATTTTTCTCTATTGATTTCTGCGGAGGAAAGGGCCAAGATTTCCAAAACATCTTCTAACTTGTAAATCTCTTGGTTGTTTATAATGTTATGTTTACCTTGCTTGGATATGAAGGAAACTAGAAACCTAAATAATTAGGAAACTAAGGTTTGCCGGCTCAAATGGAGTTAGATGGTAATCTGATGTGCAATAAGTTGGATGGAAGTGAAAAAAAGGTGCATATTCAGCCAGCCATGCGTGGTAATTGTTCACGTTTATGAGAATACAAACAACAACAACAACTAAGCTTTTCCCATACTAGATGGGATCGACTACATGGATTCTTTGTTTTCATAGAGCCCTATCATGTGCCATGTTAACAGTTAACTCACAATAAACTAGATCATTCTTTATTGTTTCTTTACACTTTTGTGGTCGTCCTCTACCTCTTTTAATACTTTCCAAATTTAGTTTTTCGTACCTTCTTATAGGTGCTTCTTTTGATCTTCTTTCAATATGTTCAAACCAGTATTGATTGATGCGTATCATATCATGTATCGTTTTGGTCCACGATATGGGCGTATCGTATTATATCGTACTTTAATATTAAAAAAATAGTAAAAATCTAAAAAAATCTTAAAAAATTCTAAAAAATTCTAAAAAATAAGAAAAAATTTACTAATTGTAAAGAATTCATATAATGCAAAGTTTAGTACACATTGATCATTCACCATTGAACAATTGAAAAACAATTACATATTTTAAAACAAAAAATGAAATACATTTACATATAGTAATCAAGATCATCAACTAAATAATCTTCATCTTCTCCTTGCTGAAGATCTTCACCACCTTCTGCTTTAAAATCAAAATCTTCATCTTCTTGATAATGTTGTTGCGCTCCTTCCAAATTAATCGATTCAATGTCTTCTTCAGTTAGGAGGGCATTTTCTTCGTTATCTTTCATAATCCAGTCTTCTAATATATCAAAATTATCCAAACTTAGTAGATCAAATTGGTTTTCTTCTCTGTTTACCTTTTTTAATTGCCTATAAGAAAAAAAGATAAGTAATTAGTAAATAACATTAACAATTGAAGTCAAACAATATATTGAATTAAATCTTTAAGTACTAAACTACTAACTAATACAAGATTACCTTTCGCGAAGCCGCATGTTATAACAGATGAAAACTAAGTCATTCAACCGCTTATGTTCCAACTTGTGCTTTTTTGTATGGATGTGTTTAAAACACTCCAATTCCTTTCACAACCTGTTGCACTATAGGTTTGGCTCAGAACTCTTACTACAAAATCTCTAAGGTTTGACCAATCACTTCCAAACCTATTCCACCAAACATCAGTAGAAAAAGACAAGCATTAGAGACTTAATCTACAATAATCTAAGATTTAAGAAACTTAAATATGAAGATAAACAATTTACCTGGGCGCATATTAGTGCGGTTGCAAATTGCTACAGGCAAACCCATTAAGTGAAGAGCATTATCATAGATCTCCATCTCTCGATGTATAGCATCTACTCTGCTCTCATCAGGGACTAATCTATCTATACAATCAATGATGGCTTGATTAACCTCACCGTCGCTTTTAAAGTTTGTTGAGTACCTGAATATTGGGTCAATTGTTTGTTCCATCTATTATCTATAATTTTCCATACGAGCACATAATCTCTCTTTTTTCTATTAAAATTATTTCTAATAGCTCCTTTTGCCCTATCCATGGTTTCATAAAGGTAGGCTATAGATGATTTCTCTTTGCTATAAGCCAATCTCAAAACCTTTACTAAAGGACACGTAATCCTCAATAGTCTAACACATGCATTTCAAAATGTACTCCTCAAGATTGTCTCTGAAATCTCATTCAATTTTCTGTTTTTTTTATTTTGAGGCAACTTTGCAAATTGTTGCCACTCATCTGAGGAAAACATTCTCTTCAAGGCTTGCTTTTGTTTCACAATATTTTGTACAGATAAGTAATTAGTTACAAACTGAGTTGTAGCTATACGAAGAAGCTCTATACCATCTGTATATCTTCTCATCATACACAATACAAAGGCATGATTATAGATAAATTTGGTGATATCTTGGCAACACTCAGTTGTTGCCTTTATCTTATCCATCTCATCAATATCCTCAAGGATGATATCTAAATAATGGGCTGTACATGGTGTTTAATAGAAAGTCTCATAAGTATCTGCTAAATCCTTCCCAACTGCTTTATACTTAGCTGCATTATTTGTAATCAATTGGACTACATTTTCTAGTCCAACCTTGCATATCACCTTATCAAATTCTTGCCTTAGGATTTCTGCAATGTGTCTCTCCTCTAACATGTCTAGAGATCTCAAAAATATAAGTCCTTTAAGACAGTATATAAGAAAGTTTAACAAGGTTCTTCCTCGCCTATTTGTCCATCCATCTTTTATGATAGTGTTGTCTCCTTCCATGACTCTCAAAGTCGAACAATATTCTTTCACTTCAATGACGGTCTTATCTAATATCTTTCCTTTCAACTTCTGATAAGAGGACATCTTGTATCCTGGACCAATATTAGCAATTACATCTGCCATTACTTGAAAATGAAAACTGTTTGCTCCATTAAATGGAATGCATGTATCATAAAATCATTTGTCCACTGCAAGGTCTGCCTGATCATGCGGTTGTTTTGAAGCTATAGCAGTACAAATTCTAGGTTGAGCACGAGGTGTAGTGCTAGAAGGAAAAAATGAATGAATGCTATAAGCAACTCTTCCTCAACTCCTTCCTGAGCTTTCTCTTCTATCACTTCTACTTGCAAAATCTTCAACAACCCTCTTTTCCCTGTTTGGTGGTTGAGAACTACTACTACCAATCTCTGTTCTATCATCTTAAGGAATACTATAAGTGAATTCAATAACATCATCATCTTCCTTAAACATCCCTAAATCATCTTTTTATTGTCTCCTCTCTTGTATGTTCTCAATCATCTTAAGACATTTTCATTTAATGCCTTCAGGCAAACTTCTAATTATGCCTGTGCAAGGAACAACTTCTTTCGTAGTCTCTGTTAAGTGGTGCTTCAATCGTGAAATTCCACCACTAACTATCTTTTCACAAAACAAACATCTTATCTTTAATCTGTAATCTTCAACTGCCATACCTCACTGTCATACCGAATCATGAGACTAAGATTGAGTCTCTAACACCCCTTTTTGCTATCTCAATTGAGTACTTCAATTCAATAAAAAACCTGAAAATAAAAACACTTCATAAAGCCCCAATCTTCACACAAAACTCAAGTAGAGTGTCTCCTATTTCATAAATGCAATAAAAATAATATCCACACACTTAATAACTTCATATTTTGTTATTAAAAAAAAGAAAAACACAAATAACACCAAAAAACAACAAATACAAAAAAATAAAATAAAAAATCACTCAAACCACAATCCGAGTTAGGAGGCTTACACGAACACCGTAGAACACTTTTTTGGGATCCTTAAACACCTAGGATGGGGAGAACCATCGGAATATGCCTCAAAACGCTCTAAAAAACCAGAAAAACCTGTAAAAATGTGGGTTTCTATTCGGCCAGGAACCCTTTATACGGATCCCTGGGTGTATCGCCCGTATCATGCGATATGATCCGTATCGCATGATACAACACGATAACCTTTATCTTATAGTTGATCCTTGCACGGCCATGTACTTCATCTTTAATATGTTTTTTTAACTTAACAGTCACCATTATAAATAAGTATGGACTTAAAGTTGATCCTTGATGTAACCAAATATTAACTTCAAAGAAGTTTGTCATTCCTTCATGAGTTCTCACACATGCTTTTGCACCATCGTACAAGTCTCTTATAATGGTAATGTATGTCAATGGGATACCTCTTTTTTTCAAGCTTCTCCAAATAACCTCCCTCGGTACCGTATCGTAAGCTTTTTCTAGATAAATAAATATCATGTGAAACTCTTTCTTTTTTCTCTAAAATGTTCCATAAGACTTCTCAAAAGGTGAATCACTTCAAGAGTAAATCTGCCTGGCATGAATCCAAATTAGTTCTTTGTTATACTTGATACTTTTCTTAACCTACGTTTGATAATTCTTTCCCATAATTTCATAGTATGGCTCATTAACTTGATAATTCAATAATTTGCACACTTTTGAATATCTCCCTTGTTCTTATATATGGGTATAAGTGTACTCGCTCTCCATTCCTCGGGCATTTTTTGCTTTCTCCATATTTAATTAAATAGTCTTATGAGCCAAGTGATTTCTATTTCTCCTAGTATTTTCAATCTTTTATAGGAATATTGTCTGGTCCTACCGATTTATCACCTTTCATATGTTTAAGAGCTTCTTTGACTTCATTCTTTTGAATACATCGGTGAAAATTATGGTTTATATACTTTTCTGATTTGGCTAACTCTCGTGAGTTAATACTAACATCTTTATTTTCATTAAAAAGCTTATAAAAATAGTTTTTCCATCTATTTCTTATATCATCATTTGCCACTAGAAATTTTCATTCTCGTCTTTGTTGCATCTTACGGAATTAAGATTTTTAGTTTTCTTTTCTCTAGTCCTAGCTATCCTAAAAATATCTCTTTTACCCTCTTTTGAGTTGAGTTTTTTATATAAATCCTCCCAAATTCTAGCTTTTGCTTCACTCACGGCCTTTTTCGATTCCTTCTTTGCTTTCTTATAAGCCTCTAAAGTTTAACTAGTTTTCTTATCCTTATGTAATCTGTAACATGCCCTCTTCGTCTTGATTTTATTTTGCACTACTTCACTCCACCACTAAGTTTCTTTTTGTGCTGGTACACCTCCCTTAGATACACCTAACACATCTTTCACCACTTTCCTAATATGTATAACTATATTGTTCCACATATCACAAGGTGTACCAACATAATTCCAAACATCTCCTTGAGGACTTTCTGTTTAAATATATCTTCTTCCTCGCTTTTGAGGTTCCACCATTTAGTCTGAATTGTTAGTGTAGTGTTTTGAAGTTATGTTTTAAATGTGTATGTGTAGTATTTCATTTCAAATGTTTAAGTGAATGCCGTGTTTGGACTCAATGGATCAGATCAAATCCATTGGGAATCGTGTCTTGTACTTAGGGGTATTTGTATCTTTTAAGTTAGAATATGATTAGTATAAAATCTGGCATTGTGATTAGGGCTATAACTAAAATCAAGAAATAAACCTGACGGCTGCCTAGTGAAGGAGCTGAATCTGCCAAAATTCAAGAATGAGTTGAATGCCATTTTTCTTCAATCTTCTTCAATGAAATTCGTTGAATGAAATCGTCATCTTATCAGAGCCCTCTACGAAGATTTAGCAACCAGCCGAAGTCGTTTATCCTTGTAAAAATACAAAGTAAGTAAACTTGTTTTTTCGAAGATTGATGAAAAAAAGTGCACGTTTGGAACAGACTAGTTTGTGAATTTCTTGAATCACAAATTAGATCAGGTATTGTTGATTGCCATATAACAAATCAAGTTGGAGATCACGAAGATCACGTGATCGTAGTGAATTTCTTGAATCACAAATCAGATTAGGTATTGTTGATTGCCGTATAACAAATCAAGTTGGAGATCACGAAGATCACGTGATCGTACAATGTTCCAAAATATTTCTGGCCAGAAGCAATTCTTACAACAGTATATATCATGAATAGAATTTCGACTGTGACTCTTGCAGGAAAGTCTCCTTTCAAGGTGATTAAACCGGAAGATAATCCATTCCATCTCATTCCGAGAATATTTGGATGTGTTTGTTATGTGCATGTTTATCAACAATTCAAAGATAAGCTTGATCCAAGGGCGATAAAATGTATTTTCATTGGATATTCTTGTGAAAAAAAAGGATATATTTGTTATGATCCTAATTCTCATAGAAGATATATTTCTATGGATGTAACCTTCTTTGAAACTACTCCATACTACAAAAAGTTGAATGATTTGTCTAATTCTACTTTTGAAGAAATAGTTGTTCTACCAAGAATCAGTGTAAGTGAAGAATCGGAAGAAGAAAACTCTCTTGCAAGAACATATCAAATCTCAGGAGACAACAGAATACAAATATACATAAAGGATGAGAGAAATATATTTATGAACAGACAAACAGAGATGATGAATCAAGGGGGAGAAACAATATCTAATTTAAATGACAGTAGAGAAGAAACAAGAAATAAGGACTTAGATTACTCAGATGTTCCCATAGCACTCAGAAAAGAAAAAAGATCATGCCGTAAGTATCCAATTTCTCAATTAATATCCTATAATCGATTATCAGAAAGTTATCATAATTTTGTGCTAAAGGTTGAGATGCATCAAATTCCGAAAAACTACTTTGAAGCGTCTAAAGACAAGCAGTGGGTTGAAGCTATGAAGTTTGAAATTCAAGTATTAGAAAAGAATCAAACTTGGGAACTTAGTGACTTACCAGAAGGTAGAAAAGCAGTCTCATGCAAGTGGGTGTATACAATCAAATACAAAGCATACAATTCATTAGAGAGGTACAAGGCAAGGTTAGTAGCCCGTGGATATAGTCAAGCATATGGGATTGATTATGAGGAGACATTTGCACCATTAGCGAAACTTACATCTATATGAGTTATTATTGGTATTGCAGCTCAAAGAAACTGGGTAATGTGGCAACTGGATGTAAAAACACTTTTCTAAAAGAAGAACTCCAAGAAGAAGTTTATATGGAGTTACCACCAGGATATCTGAATCCTGAAAAAAAGGTATGCAGATTAAGAAAGGCTATCTATGGATTAAAACAATCTCCAAGAGCTTGGTTTGAGAAATTCAAGAGAAGTATTATAAATTTGGGATATCGAAAAAGTGTAAGTGATCATACACTATTCTTTAAAAAGGGGGACAAATTAACGTTTTTATTAGTATATGTAGATGACATTATTGTAATAGGTGATGACATCGAAGAAATTCAAAGATTAAAGAAGGACCTTGATCGATTATTTGATATTA
The DNA here is from genome assembly GCA_036023115.1 of Brasenia schreberi. Taxonomy (NCBI): domain Eukaryota; kingdom Viridiplantae; phylum Streptophyta; class Magnoliopsida; order Nymphaeales; family Cabombaceae; genus Brasenia; species Brasenia schreberi. The sequence goes on along the minus strand of JAYKKT010000091.1, from coordinate 16,302,447 downwards.
AGGATCTTGGAAGATTACATTATTTTTTAGGCATTGAACTAGCATATTTAGGTAAGGATATATTTCTGAATCAAAGAAAATATACTTTGGACCTACTGCAGGATGTCAAGATGGAAAATTGTAGGCCTACGTATACTGCAATGGATGTGAATCAAGTTACAGATGGAAGATGGAGTTGAAAGAGTTGATGTGACCAAATATCAACAATTAGTTAAGAAATTGATATACTTGACCATCACACGCCCAGACATAGTTTATGCAGTGAGTATATTAAGAAGATTTATGCAATCACCATCTAAACATCACATGGATGTTGTGTTTCATATATTATGATATCTGAAGACAACTCCGGGACATGGGATCACTTAGAAAGCTAATGGTCACACTAACATTGAAATTTATACAGATGCTGATTGGGCAGGTTCTGCAGATGATAGAAAGTCAACCACAAGATATATAACATTGATTGGAGGTAATATAGTATCATGGATAAGTAAAAAACAGTCAGTTGTAGCTAGATCGACAACTGAGGCAGAATACAGAGCAATAGCATCAAGTATGTGTGAAGGAAAATGGCTGAGATCTTTATTGATGGAAATGGACTTATTTGCTGAAAAACCTATACCTTAGCCTCAAATCCAGTGTATCAAAACCTATACCTTAGCCTCAAATCCAGTGTATCATGAGAGAACAAAACATATTGAGATAGATTGTTACTTTATACGGGACAGTGTACATGCAAAGGAATTCCAATTGGAACATGTGCAATCAGGACATCAATGTGCAGACATGTTGACTAAAGCAGTTACTAGAGACCTACTTCAGAGATTGTGCAGAAAGTTGGGTGTAACATCCATCTTTCACCCAACTTGAGGGAGAGTGTTAGTGTAGTGTTTTAAAGTTATGTTTTAAATGTGTATTCTAGTATTTCATTTCAAATGTCTAAGTGAATGTCGTGTTTAGACTCAATGGATCGGATCATATCCATTGAGAATCGTGTAATGTACTTAGGGGTATTTGTGTCTTTTAAGTTAGAATAGGATTAGTATAAAATCTGGCATTGTGATTAGGGCTGTAACTAAAATCAAGAAATAAACCAGACGACTGCTCAATGAAGGAGCCGAATCTGCCAGAATTCAAGAATGAGTTGAATGCCATTTTTTTTCAATCTTCTTCAATGAAATTCATTGAATGAAATCGTCACAAATAACTCGATGCACTCTTTTCTTTTTTGTTTATATAACTAAAAGTTGATGTTGGGTAGTTAAACTTTCTCCTGGAATTACCTTGCAATCTTTACAACACGCTCTATCTTTTTTTCTACAAATAAAGTAATCAATTTGTGTTTGTGATAAGCCACTCTTATAAGTAATTAAATGTTCATCTCGTTTTTGAAGATCGTATTGAATATAAAGAGATCAAATGCCATAGCAAAATTTAAAATCTCCCTACTTTCCTTATTTATATCCTCAAAACCAAAGTTTCCATGAATACCTTGATATCCTAATGTCTCTTTACCGACATGTCCATTTAGGTCTCCTCCTAAACAAATCATCTCCCTTTGTGGAATCCTTTGAATCACCTTATCTAACTCTTCCCAAAAAGCTGTCTTTATACTATCTTTTAGTCCTACTTGGGGTGCATAAAAACAAACTATATTCAAAACCTCTGCTCGTAACACTAATTTCAATGTCGTGATTCGGTCACCATATCATTGTATGTCTACTACACTATCTTTTAAATCTTTATTTATGATAATACCAACTCCGTTTCCAGCATTTTCCTTACCTAAGTACCATAATTTAAAACTTGTATCCTTTCTTTCCTTTGCTTTTTTTCCAACCTACTTTATCTCTTATAAACATAGAATGTGAATCTTTATCCGAATCATAGTATCTACCACCTCCATTAGCTTACCGGATAATATTCCGATATTCAAAGAACCAATACGAATCTTATTATCTAGGACTAGCTTCCTTACCTCCCGCATCTGCCTATATTGAAAATACGGAGACCCTTTCTGTAAATTATTCACTATATTCGGGTGGCAATGTATCGGACTAACATATTTACCCACACTCGTCGATGATGTGAGAACTCTCTTTGTAATTGATTCACTACATCTGAGCGAAAATGTAGTGACCCTTGCTTACTTATTATTGCATTGAGGCTCTGTAACGCGTCGCTAGGCAAAGATGCCCCACATAATATGTGTAATCCATGGTATAAAAATCAGACAAAGTTTTACGCTTGTTGTCGGAAGCCTTAACACAACCCTCCTTCTTTATCCAGGTTTGGGACCGGCAATGCAAGGGTGATCCCTTACATGGGCTGAGTTTGTTCATGTTTATGAGAATGTTTATGAGAATGTTCCCTTATATAAATTGTCTCACTTATATTTCGATATTGCTAGACTTGCTATACAAGAAAAATAAAAACCAAGATTTTTCTCACACTCAACATGGTCAGCTACATGGGTTCTTTGATGCCATAGCTCTATCTTAGCCATATTATCAATTAATTTAAAAATAGTTATATCATGTTTAATAGTTTCCTTTCAAGCACTTCTACAGTCTTTCTCTCCCTTTTTTAAAGTGTTCACAATCTAGTTTCTTACAACTTCTTAACAAAGCTTCGTTTGAATGTCTCTCTGCACGTCCAACCCATTTTAGGTTTGTCTCTTATCCTCCATCAGTGCTACTCAACTTTTTGTTTAATAATGTTTTATTCTACAATATTTACCTTTCAACTTTAGATGTATCTTCTTATAAACACCTGAGGTACCTCTCCATTTTAACCAAAATGCATTAATTCTTTGTATAACATCTCTATCAATTTTCTCATTGCTTTAAAGTTTAAAATACTAACCCTAAATATTTAAAATTGTCTTTTTTAGTGATGCAATATGTGCCAATTTTAACTGTTTCACTTGTTTCAACCAAATCACCAAACTTGCACTATGTATAATTTATCTTTGTTCTACTAAATCAAAAACACTTTATTTCCAATGTTTCTCTCCATAAATTTAGTTTCTTGTTAGCTTCTTCTTTTGAATAAGTGAATAGTCTCAATAATAGATCTACTTGGTATGAATCCAAACTGGTTTTCTATCATAATAGTTACTTGTCTTAACCTTTGTTAACTCTTTTAAATAGTTTCATTATATGATTCATTAACTTTGTACCTAGATAATTTGTAAAATTTTGAACATCTTTTTTATTCTTGTTAATAGGTATCACAATACTCTTCCTCTATATCACATGCATCTTCTTGTCTATCTATAAATGGCATTAAATAATCTAATCTTGCAGGTCAATTCATACCCTTCTCCCCCAAATCTTTTTATGTTTCAAGGAAAATATCATAGGTCCCACATACTTACTAGATTTCATAAGCTTAAGAGCCTCTATAGTTTCATTCCTCTGAATGCTCTGAATAGAGATCACGATTAATGCATGTTGCTGAGTTCATAAGCATTCTGAAGCCTTTGCTAAAAAGCTTTTAACTCTTCATCTATTCATGATACCCTCACTTGTTAGAAGAACTCTCTTATCCTTACCTTTGGTATATCTAACATTAGTAAGATCTTTGGTTTTCCTTAGTCTAACCTTATCTATCTTAAGAATATCTCATTCACTATTGTTAGAGTTGAGCCATATATATATAGGAAAATTGAGAGTTGCTAGACACCCTCCCATGCCAAACTTTATTGATTGAGCCGCCTATTAACATCGCACAAGAATGAATGCTATTTAATGCACACTGGTGCATTAAATACGATGTGAAATGGGTGCGTTGATCACCACCGTCCGATTGATCGTACAGATGGTGGTGATGATCAAACAATGTTTAATATGGGAGGCTGTCTAGCAGCTCTCTCTCTCTATATAAATAACTATATATATGCTCCCAAGCTTCGACCATTGCTTCACTAGCTTCTTTCATTGCCTTCTTATAGTTTTCTTATGTCTTTGTAATGCAATTTGTGATATACTCTATTTGTCATGGTTTTATTTTGAATTGCTTCACTCTACCACCAAGGCTTCTTATGTTGTGGTATGCTTTCCTTATATTCTTCAACTAGCACATCTTTGGCCGCTTTTCTGTGTTTATAAGCCATAGTATTTTATGGCTCACTAGCTGTGCTTATAAAATTCCAACGATCTCCATGGAAATTTGGAAAACTGTCTTTAAATAAATCTTCTTGCTCTCTGTTGCCCTCTTTTTCATTTTTATATGTAAATCCACATCCAAAAGTTGAGTAATTAAGCTCTCATTGTAGATGACTTTGCAATCCCTATTGCACAAGTTATCCCTTCTCTTCCAAGCAAAATAATTAGGAGAAACCATAAATGCTCAAGTCGCTTCTTGGAGAATGTGTTTGCTATAAAGAGATTATTAGTCGTAGAAAAATTAAGAATTCCTTTTGTGTTTTATTTTGATCCAACGAAGCCATAGTTTTGATAGATACTTTGGTAACCTAGTGCCTTTTTACACAATGTCCATTTAAATCTCTATATAAAATATAAAAACAATTTCAAACTGATCCAGAATTGGAAATACAAAGTAGGTAGATATCTTCTTCCCATCCTTCTCTTATTTTCTTCTTTTTTCCCTTTTGCCCATCTCTTTCTTGCTAATTTCACTCTTTTCTTCTTTCCTACCTTTCTTTGTTCTTTACATATTGAACACGATGTGTACACTGAGCACCCTCACTCTAAACAGAAGGCACTGCCCAAAACCTACCAACCCTGTCAAGATTTTATTAAATCTATGTTACCCTAAGGGAGTGTTTATTTTGTTGGCAAAAGCGCACCCTGCACCAAACGTTCGGCACAGTGCAGACCAAACTTTAAGCCCACAGAACACTCAGTCTGCACTATTTTAAAGGAAATGACATTGCACAGGCAACACATCCCCTAGGATATGGGGTGCGAGCAGCTGCATGCATTGCGTTCTGCACCCACAAACATCCCGTTAATGCCCTTCCATTACCTTATGAATAGCAGGTTGAAAACTTTTTTAAAATGCCAGGATCAGCACACATAACATCTCTTCAGTTCCAATGATCTAATGGCGTTAGACCAAAATTTCACTAATTCTCTATTTTCTTAGATATTCTCAAACCCCTTATGTTCATCTCTTTGTCCACGTACTTATGTGCATGTCCTAAATTTTTCTTTCTGTTTTCTTTTCCTATTCTTGCACTGGAAGGAAACTCAGCATATTTCGGGTTGCTTCAGTAAAATTATGTTTCTATCAGTTTATCTAATTCAATCATTATTTCCCTTGCAGGATGATGGGTAGCAGAAATTAACATGCCGTAATAATTCAATTCCTTGTCAATCAAGGTAGGAAGAAACTTTGAGATTGTGAGGCATGTATTCCAGTTCTGATTCTCTGTATTTAGGGATATTGGTATCCTTGTAACATTTCTCGCTATGAATACTCATTTGAGTGTGTTGAATGTATGACAAGGTAAACTGAGGGCACAAAACTGAACGAATGCGGTTGTGCTACTTCTGAGAGTAGATTCTGTATAATCCTTGTCCAAAAATAGTGCAAGTTTGGCTGAATAAATGTATCTCTCTTCCTTTTATTTAGCACCGTAATTTGCAATTAGGGATGGCAATCTCGGTCCAATCCATTGGGACCTGACAACATCTGACCTGAATGTGGTGGGTATTACCCGGATTGACTGGGTTTTCAGTGGAAACCGAGCTACTGTAGATTATGGGTAAATTGGTACTTCTTATCAAAATTTCAGCAATCTAATCTTAAAATCTTTCAATTATTTGGCTGATTACAAATTTATTTTGATCGAAAATGCTTCTGTTTAAGAACGTTATTATAGCTGGAATTGGGGTATGGTGTGACCTTGCCGCATTACCACATGGAAAGGAGACCTAACCTCATACCGTAGTCTGTAATTAACAGTGATAGTACAGGGGCACAAAATTGAGCTTTGGATATGGGGTCAGGCATAGGCATGCCCATCCTTGACCCACCCCATTGCCATCCTTAGTTCTAGTGGTTCTGTTACTGGTATGCCCTGGTGCCAATGATTCCTCTCGACAAATGAAAGCTGCTCTCTCTGAAATGCTGTTCTTCGATGTGTCCAACTGACAATCAAACTGCAAATTTCTTTGTAATTCAATAATTTGCAGCTTTGATATCTTGCATTACCTTCCTTAGCTTATATCTTTCACTCCTCAAAATGGCATGAGCGTGAGTGTCACTTTTGTCCGGCTGAAAACAAGTAATCAAACTGCTAGCACGTAGAGTCCATGCCACTAGGGGCGGCAAGTAGGGTGGGTCACCCTGAGTCTGGCTGAAAACAAGTGGAGACAGACCTGACCTGTTTTTCGTTTGGGTCTATTTTGAAGACCTGAATCTAGTTTGGGTACGCTACAACCACATCATATGTATATATATGGCGATAGAATAATTATCCTTTGAGAGTATATAATTGCTTTATATATACACGGAGGTAGTGATAATGCTCAAATCCCATCGATACTCAAACCTATTTTCTAATCTCAAAGATTCGATCTTTGAGATGATAAAAAAAATATTTAAATATAAGAAAAATATAAAAGTATAATAGTGCTTTTAATTGAAATATATACTTTTAAAATCATATCAATCAAACGACAGAGTTGTTTGAATAAATTTGAGCACGAATGAGGTTTGAGCATTTATGTATTTGTGTAAGTATTTATAGATAGATAAAATAAGAGTTGTTGGGCTCCCATTTATGCTAAATCATACTTGTCAAGAAAGATGAATTATCTATTTTAAAAAAAAGTAAAAAACTATATAGTATACCATATTTTTTGCTTTTTGAATTTACAGCATTCATCTATTCAAACCAACAATATAAATTAACATGAATAATAGCATGAGTGAGAGTTTAGCAACTCTACGGTCTTACCCCTCTCCCTATATACTTATAAAGAGAGATAGTTCATTTGCACACCTATCTATTCTTAAATCCTCTTAAGCATCTCCACCATTTAGTTGTCATGATTAATGGTGGAGATTTAAATTGAAAAGTATTTAATGCCAAGTATGAAAAGTGTAATGATATTTTTTACTTTCAAATATTTATCATTGATCTCACACACACACACACACACACACACACACACATATATATAAAGAGAGGGTAAGATCGGATAATAACATAACTTTATCCTCATTTTTGAATAGTCCATAGGTTTGTCCATCATGTGTTAATTTCCGACTGAGATGTCAATTTCTCGAGTCAAATTTTGGTCTGGTCCAAATCAATGTTATAAATATCATATCACATTGTATTGTATGATACGATAATATCATATATCGGTAGCTAGAACGATACGATATAAGTATCAGTATTGCCGGGATTCATTTATTGTTATGTACCATGCATATCACTTATGTATCATTGCGATAAGCAATGTATCATATCTATATCATATAAATATTATATAATATTTTAAAAATAATATATAAATATTTTTTGCTACATTTATCTTAGGTATGCTAAGTCTTGTGTGTCTATTATAGAAGGACAATGTAGGTGTACAATTTCTATAGCTAGGCTCATTAGGCCTATTTGTATAGTAGTAACAGTAACTGCAACGCACTAACTATTTTAGTATATAAGTAAGGTCTTTGTCATCTTAGAAAAAAGTTGAAATTTCGAAAATATAACTTAAAATATTAATATACAATATTTTTTACCAAAAAAGTTAAAAATAATAATTTTAAAATATTTCCTTTAAATAAATAAAATAGATCATGTATCATATACGATTATAGTGTATTGACCCCACTTCTAATATGATATGGGATCCGATACGATATCCACAACATTGGTCCAAATTACCAACCCTAGCATGAGTTGTGATATACAGCTACCAAAGGGCTAGCATGAGTTGTGATTTACCAGAGGCCTTCTCGAGCGTGCTGCGAAATGTGGAGATCCTTGTAAACTTCAATCTTTTTTGCATTGTATAGAAATCTCACGCAAAATGGATCAAGTTAAAACAGTTCTACTTCTAGATCTCGATCTGACATGTACTTTGTCTATTGAGTGAGAGGTTCATAGATCCTATTGCAAAGACTATGAACCTACCAATCATCTATCGTATGGGGCATGTAGGTCCGGAGAGCCTCTAATTCTCCCATCCAAGAAGTTAAACATCTTGAAGCTTGGAAGAAAAAAGAGGTGAGCTCGGAGATCAGCATCTCCAACGCCTTTGAAACCCTTCATATGGAAGAGGAGAAGGATAAGCTCGACGCCAGCATGGTTCACAGCAAGCTTCAAACTCAACTTTGATAAAGACGTCAATAAATCAACCTGCCCCATAATCTGCAAGGTAACAAACAAGGCATCATCTTAGCAAAGACCTGAAGAACCGATTCTTGGAGGCATCAACAAACAACTTGCATCTCACATAAGACACCCTTACGAAATAGTGCCCCCTGGGCAATCGGTGGATATACCTCCCAAGTGAGCCAACTGATAGAATAGAAGTGCAAGGGAGATCAGAATTTGTACGAATGACAATCACCTCTCCCAACCAACCGAGCATCACAGTTCATCTCCTCTCTTCCAAGCTTGACTCCAGAGGGGATAAAGGCAAAAGTATTAGATGGTTGGGGAGAAGCCGACATAGATGATCAACAAAAAAAACCATCTATATTATGTCTGTCGTCTCCATGAGGTTCCCCAAGTCTTGCCTCGCCAACAACGAGTTCAGGTATCAATGAGAAGTCGGGGCTGTCCTTCTAAGGAACGTAATATAGGAAAGAACCCTTTTGGGTCTAATGATTATAGAGATATAGATAAAGGAGGGGCTGTCGTTAAGGATCTGTTGATTTCTTTCAAGCCATAATATCATCACAAGGTGGTACAGAGAACGAGGTGGGCCAAGTCCCCCTTGGCAGCATGGCTTCCATCAATCTTCATGAAGATCATTGTTATCAACACAAGAGGACTTGAAAGAGCATGGGCCCGTGTTGAACTAAAGGCAATTCTTTTGCAACATAAGGTAGACATAGCCTTTCTCTTCGAATACAAAATATCCATGGATGTAGTAGACCGAATATTTGTTGGATTTGATAGATTTGTGATGCAGAGCAATTTTACCACTTCTCCCTAGCCCGAGTTATTTGTCTAAGCAAGAGCTCTGCCGTTTATGTACATCATATTGACATGTCTGATCAACTACAACAACAAGATGGCCTATATTTCAGGTATTTATGGACATAACTTTCATATAGCTAGGAGAAAACTCGGGACAACTTTGTTGCAATTCAATATCTCACCTCCCCAGTTGCTAGTACGAGACTGGAATTCCACAGGAGATGAGGGAATAGGTGGTACAGGTAATCCCGGGGCTGAAGCTGAATTGAGTTCATACGAATTGTAAATTGATAGAAGTCTGCCTCATGCCGATTCACATGTTCAGATCGGTAAAAAAGGCTCTGGCTTCATTGCTAGTCGGCTGGACAAAGTCTTAGCCAATTGGTCGTGGGAGCAAACTTATCCTGACTTGTGGATTAAAGTATCATATCATAATGGAGTTCTAGTGGTTGTGAACAATGGGACTCCTTCACCCAAAACGCCCTTCAAGTTCTTTAGAATGTGGATACGCATCCCTTCATGCGAGCAGATTGTGAGACAAGCTTGGGCTACTTCGATCCATGGTCACTCATGTACAAAGTAGTTAAAAAGTTACACTTCGTTAAAACCAACCTTATTGCATGGAAGGCCAATACAGTCGATGATATCTCTAAATGTGTGATGGATTGTTATAATCAATTGGAGGCTCTACATATATGCAGCAAATGTTGGTATTCCAACAACAATGGATCAGAAGGCTCTTATTCGAGGCAAGCTCCAAGAACCAAGAGAACTTGAGGAATGCTTTTGGAGACCGAAATGTCGTAACAGATGACTCCTAGAAGGGGATTAAAACACTTCCTATTGCCATTCTAGACTCAAGCAAAACATCGGGCATCACAATATTTAGTTTCTAATAAGGGACGATGGGACACAATGTACCATGCTATTATCTACTATCTAGGAAGAAGCTACTAACTACTTCCGAAGGCTGTTCTGCAGCCTGATAGGACATAATGGGAGGATATGGCTGAACCTAAAGTCACTACTCAAGATAATGCAGCACTTCTTGAGCCAATATCAGATAAGGAGATTAAGTTAGTTTGATAGTTTCTTGGGTCCGGATGGATTTTTAGGAGTGTTTTATCAATAATATTGGCATATTATTGGGCGTGATGTATGTAGGGCCACCAAAATTGTTTCCAAACAAACTAACTCCTAAAGGAGGCAAACACAACCAATATAGACCTTCTTCTCAAGTGTGTGGGGTTGAATAACATCACTGAATTTCGCCCAATTAATCTTTGCAACTTCCTCTATAAAAATTATAGCAAAGATAGTGGTTACTAGAACGAGGCCCATTGTTGCCAGAATCATTTATTCCAATCAAAGAGCTTTCCTCAAAGGTCTCCATCCAAGAAAGCATATTGGTTGCTCATGAAATGGTTGACTTGATTTGGTTTAGAAAGAAGGCCTATGCTATGTTCAAAACAGATTTAGTGAAGGCATATGATTGGGTCGAGTGGTCTTTATGACAGATGGATCGATCTCCTCATGATGTGTATCTCCATTGCCATCTATGCCTTCCTCATCAATAGAGAAGCAAGAGGTATACTAAGTCTTGAGGCATTAGGCGGGGTTGACTCATCTCCTCGTAACTCTTTTGATCATGATAGAAAGACTTACCAGCATGCTAGGAGTTGCAAAAAGGAAGAAAGAGATAACTCTAGTTAGTATCAAAGGCTTTGATTGGAGACATTTCTTATGGGCATTACTATATGTACACATCTTTTAATATTCACACAACCCATATTTTAAAATATCCAAAATACCCCAACAACAATTTCTCTCTCATCTTCACACCTAATTCTGATTTTTTTTCTTAGTTCGACAACCGGCATTTCATCCATTGAGAGCTATTGCTAACTTATTCACAACCAACTATTACTGATTAATTTGTTACGAATCTTACCGAATCAAATGAAACAAGAAAGAAGAAAAACAAAAAGAAGATAGATCCGACCTATTTTTGGATTTTTCTTAGTTTTAAAAGGTTGATTTTTAGTAATATCTTTGTATTTTCATAGGTTTGCATTATTTTTTGAGTTTTTTCCCCATGTTTGAAGATGTTTCACGCTTTTGGAGAAAATCATTCACTCATTGACGGATTTTCTTACTTATTATACGATGTTTAAAGAGTGAAAGTTATTGTAGTACACCTGATGATATATTCATTGACTGATTGACCGATAAGGTAGAAGATCAATTAATTGATTTCAAGGGTGATGGACTCAACTATTAACTTGTGTTTACGATGGAGAATGTGTTTATGAGTCATAATAAACTTATTGAGTATAAAAAATATTGGAAGGAAGCATAATATTGTTATTGTTATTAGTCGTTCAAAGAGCAAAAGTGTAACAAACAAGGCATGGTTTGTGTGTGAAAGGAGTGACAAACATAAGTCGAGAGGAAAGGGTACAATTGATGGTTATTGGAAGTTTAATGTAGTAAATGAAACACATAACCACCCTCTAGGTTTGTATATTAAAGGAATTGCTTTTATAGAGAGATTGAGTAACTTTGAGTAAAGTGTAATAAATGATCTTATAAAAAGTCATTACAAACAGAAGTACATTTTGATGTATTTAAAGTTGGTTGATGAGGAAAATAGGAGTACTACAACACATATTTATAATGTACGGATGAAAATAAAGAAGGAAGTAAGGGGGTTCATGAAGTATTTTACAACTACTACACGATGTAGACACTAATTATTATCATACATGCATTGTAAAATCCCTAAGATAAGTACTGTTAGTGATATTGTATTTGCTTATCCTCGTTCCGTGCAACTACTTTATGCATTTTCATAGATATTGAAATTTGATAGTACATATAAGACAAACATTTGTCTTACTTTTATTTTCTAATATTTATCCATACGTAATGTGTAACGGTAATATATATTTTGGATTTTATAGGTACAAGATATCTTTCCTTGAGGTTGTTGAGTTCTTATCAACCTCTAAGAACTTCTCTCTAACCTTTGTTTTTATGAGCGTAGAAAAGAAAGAGAATTATGTTTTGGTGTTGATGTGTGTAAAAGAGTTATGCACTCCAAACAATATTTCATGTGTTATTTGCAATGATCGTGATCTGGTTTTGGTGAATGTCATTCAAATAATTTCTTTGGATGTGACACACTTTTTATGTAGGCTTCATATGATAAAAAATATTAAAACATTTATTATCAAATTGACAAGGAATAAAGAAAGTAAGTGCGTTTGGTATAAGTTGGAGGAAGGTCATCAACTCGTTAGATGAGAGCAATTACATGGAGGTAATGAAATTAAAGTGAAAAAAATTCTCATTCTACTCTCTTACGTGAAAGACCAGTGGATGGACCATTGATAATGAGAGCAAGCAGAAAGGAATGTGTCGCTCAATGGAAGGCGTGAACGTGGTCGAGAACATGATGCCTCTTCTAGGGTGAGTTGTTCCTCTTCAGAGAGTTACAATCCTCTTTCAATTGTTGAAAAGAACATTTAGAAGTAGCTTGACTTTTGATCGACATATGAGACGACAATATTGTAAACAAAATTTTTCAGTCTTATGTGTACTTAAAACATTACTTACAAAACCGTGCTCAAGCATGCCAGTAAGTTTACTCAAACTTGAAAAAGGGATTTATCTGACTATTCGACGATTGTGAGAAAGTACGTTCTTATCGACGTAGGTCTTCTTGAACCGACACTCAAAGAACAACCTAGATGCTTATGAAGAATAATTTTGGAATCAAGAGTTTTTTCAAAATAATTTCGATTCAAAACAACTTTTTCTTAAACAACATTGATTTCAGTTGGCCAAAACAGGTTCAGTTATGTGAAAACATAATTAAACTTTTATATTTTTTAGAGGCTCTTATTGGGGTTCAAAAATCTCGAAAATTTTACCTGAGTAAGAAGCATGTATTAAGTTTTATTAATAATTTTTATTTTTATTTTTAGATTCTTGGATGATCAAATAAAAATTTGAGAAAAGCTTCTAACTAAATACTATTCTAAAATTTTGGATAGTATCTTTGACTAAGATTACGGGTCTTAGTGAAATATTCTTATCTATGAATGTAGCCATTTGATTTCTATTAAACATCAATTTGGAAAGATATGGATGTTAGCTTTCAAACGACACTACTCTTTAGGAATTTGGATATCAAGATCCATACCCAACCCCATGATTCACCAAATTCACGTGGGGGACCACGATCCCCCTTGGTCAAACATGGAACATCCCCATGTGGGCTGGTTGTGGGCTTAAATCATGTGCACCTAGCCATGATGGGCTAAGTGTTTGATGCCTCCAAGTGCAATTGGCCTCTTCAACTTGATGCATCTTTCTTTGTTGGCTCGTCCCCTTCAATCAAGGTTAGGTAGGAGTATTATTTTGATGTTTAGCCCAATGATGTGGGGTGGACAAAGCTAGGAAAATTCAGGCATTCAATTCAAGCTATGTCAGGCTTCATGTTTAATTCAAGCAAATCATGTCTAGGACTTAGTCGAATTTGGATAGGTTGGGTTTGGTGAGGCCATTTCACTTGATTTGATCTTTGATGAAAACGTGCTTTGACATGATCTACTCCCTTGCTTCACGGCTTGTCCTTCGCGAACTCGATCCTAGCTTGAAGCAGGCCCCAACTGTCACCCTGATTTGTGCCTGATTTACTCCAATCTTTTGGGCCTTATCCTTTGACATTTAATTTGAAACCTTTTAAAATATTTATTTTAAAGATTTGAAGTTTTCATTTTAAAGCCAAAAGATTTTTAAAACAAGTCAACTTTCGAAGTTGGGAGTGTTTTCGGAAATTTTTTATTTAGGGTGTTTACAGATGCCCCTCTTTGGAATTAATCCAAATTCATTTGGATAATGGCAAAGAATAAAACACCCTTTTTGATTTACTTCTCAAATTATCTTGAGAATATCAATTGTCCTTCATTTCATAAAACCCATTCTTTGGATCATAGAAGAGGGGATTTTAGCCAAAGGGGACTTGACTCACGCTCAGTATCCATCCCAAACATGATCATGCATGAGCAACTTTGGATGTGTGCATGCATGGAGTGTGTGATGCAAATGAAGTGTGAGGTTTAGAGACTCTTTTATGAAATGGATGAGCTAGAGGAGAAGCTTATGAAGGCCAACTGCCTCAAGTAAGACAATCCCATGTCATTTGACATTTCGAGTTTTCAAAATTCGTTTTCAAAGGAAACTCTTTTTATTTTCTATCCAAAGGACTTCCAATTTTTCATATTTTCCCTCATTTGGGTTTCAATGCCCACTACTTAGCAGAGGTTTTATAGAAAATTTTGGAAAACATTTCAAAATTTTATTTCCCACACAACAAAATGAAATCCAAATAAGTAGATTCTATTCCTACTTTATAATTCTCATGGATAAACCTTTCTCCATTGGGATAAGTTGTAGGGATTTGAGAAAGAGTTACCACAGTCCCTTTGAAGTGTCCCATGGTTTAAGGCAAAGATATGAAAAATTGCTTTTTTGAGCTTTGACTTTTTCTATCAACGGGGAATACCTCTTTCTCTTTTGGGGATTTTTTTTGTATTTCTTCTTTTTTTCTTTTTCTTTCAAAGAGAAGACCTCTTTTGGAGGAATTTTTGTATTCCTTCTTTCTATTTGAAAGGAAGACCTCTTTATGGAGGAATTTTTGTATTCTCTTTTTCTTTTGATTTTGCCAATTTTCCTTTTTGGAAGAGAAGTAAAATGGGAGAAAACTTATCCCTTTGGCTACTCGATTCGACCAAGATCATCCCATTTTCTAATAGCATCTACTATTTGAAAATATTTTACTATTTTGAACAAGGCTTCATTTTGTAAGCCAAGGAATGTTGAAATGTTACCACATGATTTTGAAAACTCTACTTTTTATAAAGCATCAATTCCCCCATTCAGGGCCATACCATCAATCTTGATCATTCTTTCAATAAGTTCAAAGGAGACCCATTTCAAAATCTTTTCGAAAAAATTTAACATAAACCCTATACATAATATTTTTTCAAGTATTGGGCATTTATAGGGTTTATTAAATTTCTACCCTCAACATCAATCAACCAATATGCATTGTTGGCAGTTGTTCCCCTTACAACATAGGGACCATCCCACTTGGGCCGCCACTTTCCAAGTGGATGTGGGCCACGATGGTGGATGATTTTTAATACAAGATCTCCCATTTTGAAGTGGTGAGTCTTCATATGATTTTCATAATGTCGAGCTATCCTTTATCGGTATGTATATACATGATCCATGGTAAGGAGTCTCTTCTCATCTAATAGATAAAGCTTTGCCATTCTAGTATGTTGTAAAGTCTCTATGGGTAGGTCGAGTGCAAGTGATGTATGAAATGAATGCAATTTGGTATGAATGAGAAGTATGACATTTGTACCATAGACCAACTCGAATGGTGTGGCATTTGTGGGTGTTCGGATGGAAGTTCTATAAGCCCATAAGGCTTCATCAAGCTTCTCATGCCATGTTCTACCCTTTTCTAAGGTTTTCTCAATGATGCTTATGAGAGTCTTGTTTGTGGCTTCAGCTTGGCCATTGCCTTAAGGGTAGTAGGGCAATGAGAAGTGTTGAGTTATGCCACAGGTATTACATAACTTTTCCATCTTCTCATTCTCGAAGGGTGTACCATTATCTGACACTAGGTCTCTTGGAACTCCAAATCGAGCCAAGATATTTTTCTTAATGAATGCCACTACATGTTGTCCTTGAACATTAGCTAAGGAGGTAGCTTCAACCCATTTAGAAAAATATTCGGTGGTTGCTAAGATGAACCTATGTCCATTCGATGCAAGTGAGGAGATGGGTCCAATGATATCAAATGCCCACATGGTGAAAGGCCATGGGCTCACAATGGAATGCAAGGTGGACGATGGGATATGAATGGCATGCCCATGCACTTAACATTGATGACATTTCCTAACATGATCATAACAATCTTGCTTAAGGGTGGACCAAAAATAATCGGCCTAAGTATCTTCATGGCCATCATATTTGCATTGACCCACATTCTCCATCGTGGAATTCATGTATTATGGTCCTAGCCTCATCAAGGTCTACACATCTCAACAAGATGCCGGTAAAACTCTTTTTGTAAAGAATCCCTCCCAAAATCGCATATCTGGTTGAAATTTTTCGAATAAAAGCTTTATCTTTAGAAGAAGCGAATTCGAGAAATCCTCTATTTTCTAAAAGTTTTTAATATCTTGAAACCAAGGTTTTTCCATAGAATTTTGGTCATTTTGGCAAATCTCCAAATCGTGAGTGGATGGAGTGTGTGAGTGCCAAATTTCTAAGGATCGAGTTCCTATGGTGGGATCAACCTTTAGAGATGAACCTAGGGATGAGAGGGCATTTGCTATGGTGTTGTCCTCTCTACCTATGTGGGTGAGTATGCATGACTTGAAGGAATCAACCAATTGAGTGGCCAATTCATGGTATGGAATGAGTTTTTCATTTTTGACTTGCCAAATTTTTGAAACTTGGTTTATGACAAGCATAGAATATCCAAAGACTTCAATACATGATGCTCCTAGATTTTTCAAAATTTTTAGGCCTTGTATGAGTGCTTCATATTCAGCCACATCTAAGTAGTCAATAGCGCGCTATAGCGTTTTAGCGGACCTCGGACCGCTTTAGCGTGCATTAAATAGCGGGCGGACTATTTGGGTACAATTAGTGCCGCTAACAGCGCTATAGCGGACTGCTATATCGATCCTCTATATTGATGTTAGCGTACAAATATGTTTGGATCGGGTTGATCCAATATCTATTGGATCGATCCGATCCGAAGTACATAAAACCTAGTTGTTGCTGTCTCTCGCATTCGATCTGTTGCCTCTCCTGCCTCTCGCCCCTCTCTCCGCCATCAATCGCAAACATCAACGACCGCCACCACCACCTCCGTCATCCACCGCTTCGTCCGAAGCTGAGGCTGCCATCCTTAAGAGGATTAAGTCAGATGATGCTTCCCATGGCCTGCGAGTGCAGAGTTGCCAAGAGAGTGAGAAAGATCGTAGTTTACTGTGAGATCCAAGGAGAGTGAGAAAGATGATAGTTTATCGTGAGATCCAAGGAGGGTTCTTGTAGTGAGAAGTAAAAGGTGATTCCTTTTTGGCTACTTTCAAGAGATAATGACATGCAACAGAGAGAGAAACGGGAGGGACTGGTGGGGCTTGAAACTGGAGATAGAAAGGTATGATGATTCATTGTAACAGGCGTAAAATGATTTAAAAAATATTATTTTGTGTGTGAGAGAGAGAGGAAAGGCCAAGGAAGGAATCTTATTATACAGTGCAAAGTTGTAACAACCATCTAAAATAAATGTCCTTAGGTTTTTGCAGGTGACGTGCTAAAAGAAGGGAAAACTACGTTAACCCATTACTTTATATTTTCTTCCCATAAATTCATCTCAGTGTATGTATGTGTGTTATGCCAAACACATCAATATGACTACGAATTGATGTCAGCGTTGGTTCTTTTGACTTGGAAAGTCCGCACGATGCTACAAAGAGACCTCGCCAAACACCTAAATGTAATAATAGGGCACACCCATTTTCTAGTGGCTACATTTCTGACTCTCTCCAGTTGAGGCAGAGCCCTGCTCAGTGAAAGGAACAGAGCATTGAGTCTTTGACTCCTTGTGGAAGGGTTCAGTTTCAAAAGGAGAGTCAACTGCATCAAACCCAGTGAGGTCTTCTTCATTGGGTCAAGTTGGTTAGTCATGACTCAATCTGGATCTCAAGGAATCAGATCAGGGACATGGAGTAGGGAATCTCTCGAGAAGCCTACCATTTATTTCTGTCGCGTTTGCTTTGGCCATGATTTCAGTCTGTTTTTCTAACTCTGATAATCCAACTCAAATTTTGGTTGCTGGAAATGGATTGGTTCTAAATATAGATCACTTACGCCTTATTGTTTACCTGTATATTTTCTGCGAAAAGTTTATCTAAATCGAATTCTAGTGTTTGACATTTAAAATCTGTGCGAGAAATGAATTCAAATATCTGCTGCATTAGCTTTCAATGCCTCAGTAATACATTTTTCTTTTTAAATCAAGAGGAGGCCAAGGGCCAATCACAGTGAGATGATGTCTCACATTAGCATTTGCTGCCATCTCTCTATGTCGCATTTTTTAACCAAGGGAACAAAAGCAGGACCACACTAATAGCTAGGGTGAATTACACCAAATTTCTTTGATAGGATACTATTGGAAGGAGAAGGTAAAATACCATCTGACTTGCCTTTATAATGCAACTAGCGTGCAGTTACGCGTACAAAAGAACTTGATTTATAAAAAGAATACAACAATAAATAGTTCCCTTTATCTTCCATTTTAAAGAATAGAAGTCATTGACATTGGTGATTTATTAATCAGTCTATAACAGCAATAGTGTCCCAGACAACAAAAAAATGGGCCACTTGGTATAGAATGCCCCTAAGGCCCCGAGCAACAAACTAGCTCTTTTCTGCCTCAGTTGTATTGATATCTGTTAGTGCGCCGAGTCTAACAATGTCCTCCATGAGGATCTTCCCCTCTGTAAAAATCTCAAACAGGTGAAAGTCAGAAACAGATTTTTCTGCAAAAACAAGGGAGAGAAAACAAAAGGAGGAAAAGGAAGACCTATGTTGTGTGCATGCACCCAACTATCGAAGTAAATATTCTCCCAAGTTACTTGTGTTAGAGAGTGCATGCATCGTTATGGTCTTGGGATCTGTCATGTGCATGCATTTCAATGTTACATTCTTTTCTGGTTATAAGACACATGACGCATGTTTGTGTCTTTGTGCAGGATCCTAGAATAGGTACAAGTATCGACTCTTTCTACGAGTATGTATTGAAGGTTCTTCAGAGGCATCTAGTTTGTTACTACCTTCTAGATGAGATATATTGATGGAATATATTGAACTTCCTGGTACCCTTTTCTCCTTTTACACCTTTATCTTTTCATAAAGTACTCAATTTTGACTTCGGTTGTATCTTTATTATGTTTTTGTGTTTTTTTAGAAGTTAGAAGTAGAATTTGTTTATTTAGTTTGATTCATATTTATGAAAGAAGTTGTGTTTCTTGATATTTCTTAGAAATGAGAGAACCCATTATATATATATAATTTTTTTAATTATAAATAAAAGTGTACCGCTATATCCCCGCTATATCTCCGCTACCGCTATATCAGGGTTGACCGCTAACAACCCGCTAACCGCTATTGATAACATAGAGCCACATTATTTGAGCATGAAAAATCTAGTTGAATGGCAATTGAGATTTCTCCCTTTTTAGGGGATATGAGGATGATTCCCACACCTGCCCCTTGTTGATTCTTTGCTCCATCAAAATACATTTTCCATACTTGATCTTCATTAAAACAATTCTAAAACATGGTTTTGAAATTCATTGGCAAAGATGCCTTCATTGAGCATTTCATCAAGTATGAGATATGTATCTTCAAGAGGCAATTCAGCCACATGATCGGCTAGGGCTTGTCCCTTAATGGAGTTTTGATGATGAAACTTTAAATCATACTCCATTAAGAGGAGCTGCCATTTGCCTAACCTTCCCGTTAGGATAGGTTTTTCAAACAAGTGCTTGATTCGATCAAGCTTAGACACTACCCAAATTTCATGATCTAGGAAATAATGTCTAAACTTTTGGCAAGCCCATACCAAGGCTAAGCACGTTTTCTCCATGGCTTGATAATTTCTTTCATATACCAATAGAGTTTTCGAAATATAGTAAATAGCATACTCCTTAAGGCTATCATCCTCATATTGAGCAAGCAAAGCACCCAATGCATTCGTATGAATGAAAATGTAAAGCAATAAAGGTTTTCCTTGCTTTGGAGTTTTTAAAATTGGAGGATTTACCAAATAAGTTTTCAATCTTTCAAAAGTTTTTTGACAATCGACATCCCATTCAAATTTAACCCCTTTTCTCAAAAGACTATTGAAAGGTTCGCATCTTGTTACTAGATTGGAGATAAATCTCCTAATAACTTGGAGTCGACCTTGGAGGCTTCGGATTTGGATCAAGTTGAAGGGTGGAGGCATGTCTATGATGGCTCGGCACTTAGAGGGGTCGACTTCTATTCCCTTTTGGCTTACCATAAACCCTAAGAGTTTTCCCGATTCCACTCCAAAAACACATTTTTGAGGGTTTAACTTTACTTTATAAAGCCTAAGTCTTTCGAAAACCTTTTGTAAAGATTCAATGTATGTGCATCGAGTTTATGATTTTAGCAAAAAATCATCCACATATACTTCCAAGAGCTCATGGATTTGATCATGGAAAATGGTGGTCATGACTCTTTGGTATGTGGCACCGGTATTTTTAAAACCAAATGGCATAACCGTATAACAGTATGTGCCCCAAGGTGTAGTAAAAGTAGTTTTTGCCTGATCTTTTGGTGCTAACTTGATTTGATTATAACCCGAATAGCCATCTATAAAAGAAAACATTTCATGATTTGCAGTGTTATCCATTATCAAATCAATGTTTGGAAGAGGAAAATTATCTTTTGGAGTGACTTTGTTAAAATTTCTAAAATCAATGCAAATTTGAATTTTTCCATTGGATTTTTGAACCACAACAATATTTGAAAGCCATTCGGAATAAGCAATGGGTTTTATAAATTCGGCTTTTAAAAGATCTTCTAAACCCTCTTTTACTTGTGAGTGAACATCGGGATGGATTTTTCTAAGTTTTTATTTCAAGTGTTTTGCATTGGGTCCTAAGGGAAGATGATGTTCTACAATTCTAGGGTCTATACCCGGCATGTCTTCATAGGTCCATACAAATACATTAACATAGGATTTCAGAAATGCAATGAATGATGCTCTTTCATGCTCATGCAAATATGCACTTATTTTTACACACTTTGGGTTGGACTCACTCCCTAGATTGATCTCTAAAAAATTCCCTCCTACGTAATTTGAAGGTTTTTCTAATTTAAGGATTTTATGAAATTCGAAAAGCTCGGGGGCTTGATCTTCCTCCTTGCTTTGATCATTCTCAAGTACTTTAATTTCTAAGGAAGTGTTAGGCAACAGAGTGGGGTTGTGAATGACAAGCTTGGATGACTTTTGTTTGGAAATATAACCAGGCTTGGATGAACTCAAAAATGGGTTTTATACATAGCTAATGTTTTTGGAATTTTTAAAATTTTTAATTTTTTGTTTTTTTCAAAGCAAATACTAGAAGGACGAATATACAAGACTTTCTTTTTGAGATTTTAAGATTTTTCAATTTTTTTTGCTTTTTCCAAACAAAGACTAGGAGAGGAAATATAAACAACTTTCCTTTTAGAATTTTCAGATTTTTCAAATGTTTTTGGTTTTTGAAAGTTTTTCAATTTTTTTTTGGTTTTTCCAAATATATAATTTTTTGGGGTATTTATTATAGAAGGGGTCTTCCATCAAACCTACAAAGAAAACACCATGAATTAGACTCTAAACAAGATGTCTAAGCCATAGGTTTCGGTGTTAGTGAGTTCTAGGGCACCCTTGACTCAAGTGGTCTTAGGTGGTGACTTAGGGGGTATGGATGGAGTGTAGCCCAATATATGTCGATTTGGGTTTGGTGTAGGTAGGATGAACTCTAACTTTCCTTGGTTATGGGCTCCTAGACCTTGATAAGGTGTATACCCCATGTTCAACATCATATTCCAAGGCTTCTTGAGTTTTAAAAAATTTTTGTAAAGTGGATGGCCTAGGAATATGGTCTCGTCCATGTCATGGATGTACACTCGACTCGGTTTGGATGAGGTTTTGGAGACATGAGCTAAGGAGGGCTTGAGCTTCCCTAAGATGCACATGACCCTAGAAGAAGGTGGTTATACATGTTGAGCACTTGGAGATGGCTTGGACTTCCCTAGAAGATGGATGATTGAAGGAGAGGACGACTCCATAATTTTGGGTTTGCTTAGGAAGTGAACAACCCCATGATGAGGGTCTCCTATGAGGTAGCTAACTAGGGATGAATCAGGCCTCTCCACGACCTCTTTATTGGACAGGTCACTTGATATGCAAGGGAAATTTTGTATTCCCTTAAGTTGGGGATGATCTTCTCTAAGAATCACCACTACTTGGTTGTCCCATGGGATTTTTACACACTTGTGAAAGGTCGAAGGAACGGCCCGGAGACTATGAATCCAAGGACTTCCTAGCAATAGGTTATAGTGGGGGTTTATGTCTAAGACATAAAACAACATCGTGTGTTGAATGTCCCCTACTTCTATAAGCAATTCTACAACTCCTAAAAGATGGGATGCATTGTCATCGTATCCAGTGATAATGATAGAACTAAGTTGTAGCTTAGAAATGGTGACTCCTACTTGCAAGGTCACGTGCACCGAAAGGATGTTTAGACCTCCTCGTCTAGAGTGTAGTGATTCAAAACCATCTCTATATGCATGACTTGGTTATGGGCTATATATGGTCTCTCCAATTCATCCTCCGTGAACACGATGGGAGCCTTACACATATTGGGGAGAAAAAGAAGGATAAGGACTCGAGAGTGATGGATGGGTTAACCTTGGCCCTTTCTAAGATTCCTTCTAAAACTCGTATATATCTAGATGAAGTTTGGATCAACTCTAGGATAGACATATTTATGAGAAGTTTTGAAAGGTGAAATTCTAAATCATAAGGGGTTAACATCACATTTTTACCTTTGTCCATGCAATGCGATGCATTAGGGATGTATGCTTTTGAATGACCAGGTAAAATGACCGCTTCCTTACTAGGATTTTTAGCTAAATGTGGGGGTTGATAGATCCTTATGGACCTAGTCACCTCGCCCACACCTTCCCTAAGTCTCGCTACTGTATTGGCTCTATTTTGATGCTTCGGAGTACCTCAAATTTCTATTAAGGCTCTAGCCGGGTGCGGGACTCTAAGCACTCTTGCTTGGCTTTTTTTATTATGATAGAAGGTGGTGTGTGGCAAGTAGCATGTATCGTATGCAATGCATGTTTCATTTTATGAGCATTGAGTGAGAGAAGACATTCCTCTTTTCTTTTCCTGCTTGTGTTTGCATGATTTAAGAAATGTTCCTTTAAGACCGCTTGGGAGGACTCCAGTTCTTTCGTGATGTGGAGCCTTCCTTGATCAATCAAGTATTTAATTTTATTTAAAAGTATAAAATATTTATTTATATAATGGCCTTTGAGCCTACAATACTTGTAAAATTCATTGAAAAATTTTCTCTTGGGAGATGTTCCTTCGGGAAGAGTAGGGAGAGTGACTAATCTTTGGGCTAGAAGGAGGTCTAGGACTTCCGTGATTGGTTGTCCTAATTGTATGAATTCTCTCTTTTCGAAATTCCTTTGAGTTTTCTCATATGCTTTCGTTCAGAATTTTTGGAAGGTCCGGTCGAGCTTGGTTATATATGGACATTTGCAATTTTTTGGGGTTTTTCCCCATTATTCGATATGGGTAACTCATATGCCCCTTGTTTTTCGAAACGATATTTTTGAAAATTTCTCCCCTTCCATAATTCTTCGTAATCTCCTTTTTTCAAATTGACTTCAAAGAGCAAAGCCTTTCTTATAAGTTTTTAAAAATTCGAGATTTAGTGAAGAGAGAGAAGAGTTTTTAAATAGCTTTTAAAATTTTCAAGGATGAGCATCACAGCGCATCCTTCAGAGATGGGCTCCCTTACTTTTCTCGAGAGCGACCTCCATATAACGATAAATGCATATGCATCCTCGTTAGGTGCTTGTTTCGTATCCTCAAGGTGTTCAAGGTAGGTGTGACTTCAACGTTGTGAGAAAAACGTTGCATGAAACAATTCGTCAATTCTTCAAAGGTGGCGAATTGGCTCAAGTCGTATAAAGCCAACCATTTAGAAGCATTTCCTTTGAGGGAGAGGGGAACCAATAAACCCATTTCGAGGAATCCTTCTTCCTTTTATAAGCTCTTCGGGAAAATAGTTGAAGGTGGGATCTAGGATCCCCACTTCCGTCATACCAATGAAAATTCGGTATGTCATTGTCACTATCAATTTTATAACCAGACGGTAGAAAATCAAATAGTGCATATTATCTCTTTTCCTTGATTTGACCTTTTAGCAATTGTTCCAAGGCTTTTCTATCTTTCATGGTGAAGGATTCGGGTTCTTGTTCCTCCTCTAATCTAGAGGTTGCTTTGGGTTTCCTTGAGTGATTGGATTTTCTATGAGCCCTGGGTTTCTTGTCATGAGAGGAACAAGATTCTACTGTCTCAGCCTCTTGGCTTATTGCAGCGATCTTTTCTTCCATTTCTCTGTTCCCTTTTCAGGGAGGCAAACACGTCCCTTTTCAAAATCTCTTTTGAAACCCTTTTCAAAAATTGACTTAATGAGCATGAAGTCCGACTCAACACTTCACATGATCCTTCTGAACTAGACATGTTTGAAACACTTTAGATGTGTAAAAAACCTATGCACAAGGGAGGTATTAATAACAAGTTTTAAAAATCACCAAGACTCCTAAAAACTCGAGTCCCATCGGGCATGCCAATTCTATGAGAAAATTTCACTCCAAGCCCATGTAGAGACTTGAAGAAAAAATTTCAACACTACTTCATACGCGAGCATGCCAGCTAGTTTTCAAAAGCTAGCAAATTTGTGAATCTGACTTTGCGATTGTGGCTAAGCGGGATCTTTTCGCTTTCGGCCTTCTTGAACCGATACTCAAGGGTCAGCCTAAGCGATTTAAGGATTCCAAACGTGTAGGTGATGCTTCAAATTCACGTGAAAATAGGGTATTGACAAGAATAGACTAGTGCACTTGGTTTTCAAGTTTTAAATCAATAAGTTCTGAAAAATAGAAACTATTTCTATTTGCAGATCTTGTTTCTTGAATTTTTTTGAGTAACTTATAGGCTTCCAAAATTCATGAAACATTTACAGGACAGAGCCTAGAATGTGAAGATTCTAAGACACTTTTTGGTTTTGAATTTGAGATTGGGATGATGCAGAATTAAATCGACAAAGTGCCTCAGCTTAGACACTTAAAATTGTTATGTCATATAAATACAGAGACCCAAAGATAGGTCCATATCTCGATGCTCATAGTTCCAAATTTAGTTCACTTGTCTTGTTGGAAAGATATGGATGTCATATTTTCAATGAACCAAGAATCATCGATTTTGGACAACTGAAGAAAGAGTTATGGGATGAACACTTAGGCTCTATTGTAGGAAAACAGAATTGATAGACAGTTTTTAGAAATTTCTCTGATCTTGCACAGCTTTTAATACATGGTTGCACGACCTTAAAATTTTTGAAAATTTTATTATAAGTGGGCTTATGTGTGTAGATATGGTGTGCAAAATTTCAAGGTGATCGGAGCAGCAGTTTGATAATTAAAAATAAATAAATCAAAATAAGTAGTGATGTTGAAAATCATATTTCTGGTTTTTATAACATACGTGATGCAAAACTCACCCGAATTAAAATGCAACAACACAACGTGCCAAATTAAATTACTGAAGGGAAATCAATTGAAATATATTTATTAGCTTAAGCATATAGGGGATTAGAAGATATAAAGTGTTTATAACATATAGAGAGGTAGAATCAAGAACACAAACATATAGAGTGCATAAGTAAGAAATTGAAATTTCAGCACATCTACTTCTTATTACATCATGGGGAGAGACAAAGCTCCATTAATACAACCCCTTTTGAATTGAATATGAAGGAGAGATGGAGATGAATCAAGGGAGAATGATACTTACACGAATTACCCAAGAAATTAGCCTCCAATGGTGGTGCACGACCCTCACCTTTCCCTTGTTGATTCACTCACTATTTTTCTTACTTCTCACTCTAATCTAATTGGCATCACTTTGCCTAATCCTAACACTCTCTTTTCTCTCTAAGCCTCTCCCTAACAGCCCACGATTTCTCACAAAGCAGCCCAAGGAGCAACACTTCTTCAATACTTCCAAGATGATAGAACCCGCCCCCCCTTGGCCTCTAATTATAGGCCAAGGAGGGCCTTTATAGGCCCTTCTTTGGGGCAGGTGGTCCAAGATCCATATCCAACACCATGATTCACCAAATTCACGTGGAGGAGTGGTCCCCCTTGGTCAAACATGAACCAGCCCCATGTGGGCTGGTTGTGGGCTTGAATCATGTGCACGTAGCCATGATCGGCTAGGTCATTGATGCCTCCAAGTGCAATTGGCCTCTTCAACTTGATACATCTTTCTTTGTTGGCTCGTCCCCTTCAATCAAGGTTAGGTAGGAGTATTATTTTGATGTTTAGCCCAATGATTGGGGTGGACAAAGCTAGGAAAATTAAGACATTTGATTCAAGATAGGATAAGCTTCATGTCTAATTCAAGCAAATCATGTCTAGGACTTAGTCGACTTTGGCTGGGTTGGGTTTGGTGAGGTCATTTCACTTGATTTGATCTTAGATGAAGACATGCTTTGACATGCTCTACTCCCTTGCTTCACGGCTTGTTCTTCGCGAACTCGATCTTCGCTTGAAGCGGGCCTCAACTGTCACCCTGATTTACTCCAACTTATTCTTTGAACTTTAATTTAAAACCTTTTAAAATCTTTATTTTAAAGATTTGAAATTTTCATTTTAAAGTCAAAAGATTTTTAAAACAATAAGCTTTCGAAGTTGGGAGTGTTTTCGGAAAAATGAGTCACTCGTGGTGATGCTTTTGAGTTACAATCAACCACAGTTTACCTGGCTAGGGTGTTGATGAGCTCCGCCAAATTGCTTATGAGCTGTGTATGAGGGAAGATCTACAAATTTAGCACTGCCTGCCACCTTCTTAACAAGGCACCCATACTTTTTCCCCACATGAAATAGCCAATGGTACATTTACTTGGCCCAAACAATTAGTTTCAAGCAAGTAATGTATTCCGTCACTTCATGAATCTAGAACACATGCCGGCGAGCCATGAACTCCACGCGTATTTTCTCATTTTCCGAGCTAATCCAAGCTGGAAAATATCCTCTTCTGCCAAAGAAGAGGCGCGAAAAGAACCGATCAGAATATTCTACAAATCTCAGAATCGAATTGTCGACTGTTCCCAGAGAGTAGCCTCCGACGAAGCATGAAGCGAAAGCAGGTAGGAATTTCCCACACGAATTGCACCCAAAAGCAGAGAAAAGAGTGATCAACAAGTACAAAGTAAAAGGAAACTAAGATCTGAAATTGCACGTTAATGTTGGATAATTGAAAAAAGATATAGATGCTTCGCTGAAAAGCTTCATCGACCATATTCAATCACCATTCAGTGTCTTCCTAAGCGTGTGTGTGAGAGAGAGAGAGAGGAGAGATTTGACTTGTGAATATTGAATAGCTACGGATACATTTGTGCAGATTGTATACACGAAACTGTTCTGCTCCTTAGCAATAAAGTATCGAAGTTCGAACCTAACTTTAACTACTGCTGAATGAAAAGCAAAAATTGATACCACCTACCAACCGTCCCCAATAGATAGATAAGAAACATAAACTGCCACTAAAACCTACTACCACTAAGCTGGTAAAGAACTGGACATGATTAGAATGAACCAAATATGACAAATACAGAAAAAAATATGAAGAAAATAGAAAGAAGTGTCATTGTTGCACCAATTTGCGGGGTCCAAATTACAGGGCCACAGCATTGCAAGTCTGCCATCTTGCTGTACATTGCAACTTCTTCAATTCTGAAGCAAAGAATTTGAACTAAAGAGCTTGTTTCGCTATGAGAATGCAGGCGATCAAGGTTGCATGGGAAGCTTAGTTGGGGGGAGGATGGAATTGGCGAGCTCTTCGTTCACCTTCACTGGAAGTGGAGGCATCTGCTTCATAACATCCGGCATATCGTTCAAGCTGTTGAAATACTATAACATTAGTATCATCATCACACAGAGACAAAAAGAAATTAGAAGGGCAAAGAACTTGTGTCTTCTTCTATGAGGAGAAAATTTGTCTATGGTCCTAGAGTGGCATTTTTAGGAGTGGAAATCCGTCTCTGACTTAGCCAGGTGGTAAGTCTCCCACAAGCTTACATCTTGATTGGAGAGAATTATAGTTTAATTGCTGGTAGCTCAGTATCTTGACAGATTACAAGAAGAAAGAGAAATGAACAATCAGTAGCTATCATATATGCTAATATGCTAATGTTAACGGAAATGTTGGATTCTCTCGGATGGACTGCTAGCACAACAAAGGAATTGTCTTGGAAACAGATCTAGAGTTCACCAAGTAAACTTTTACTGAGAAGTGAAGATACACGGGAAGATATATGTCACCAACATTTGCAGAACGTATTTGCCCCTGAGGGATGTCTTTTAACACATGACATGCTACAATAATTTTGGCATTCCAGTTATGAGCGATCACCATCTGTCCAAGGCTAATGTTGAACCAAATGGATTTTATTGTTCTAAATAGTTCAAGGTATAAGCTTAAGCAAAAAGAATATACAACAACTAAGCCTTTTCCCATATTAGATGGGGTCAGTTACATGGATTCTTTGTTTCCACAGAGATGTATCATGTGTCATACTAGCAGTTAACTCAATATAAACTAGATCATTCTTTACAGTTTCTTTCCAACACTTTTGTGGTCGTCCTTTTCCTCTTTTAACATTTTCACAATCTAATTTTTCATGTCTTCTTAAGGAGCATCCCTTGGTCACCTTCCTACATGTCCAAACCATCTTAAACAATTTTCACTCGTTTTATCCTCTATTATTGCTACTCCCAATTGGTTTCTAATAAACTCATTATTTATATGGTATTTCTTTGTCTGACCACTCATCTATCTCAACATCTTCATTTATGCTATGAACACTTTTGCAAATGATGATTCACTGCACAACACTCAAAACCATAAAACATAGTAGGTCTAATTATTATTTTATAATATTTACCTTTTAACTTTAATGGTATCTTCTTATCACACAGGTATACCTGATGCCCCTCTCCATTTTAACCAACCGACATTAATTCTATCCATCACATCTCCATCACTTTGAACAATTGACCCTAGGTATTTAAAACTTTCCTTGTGAGGGATGCATTGTATCAATCTTAATTTTTAAGTCCTATGAAGTACCCAAATGATCAAACTTACATTCCATATATTCTGTCTTTTTTCTACTAAGTCGGAAGCCTTTACTTTCTAACGTTTTTCTCCATAGTTCCAATAAGCCTTTACTTTCTAACATTTCTCTCCATAATTCCAATTTCCTAACTTTTTCCTTAGACTCATCCACTAACACAATATCATATGCAAATAACATGCACCAAGGTACTTCATCTTGAATATGTTTTGTTAACTCATCAATGACCAATATAAATATTATAGAGCAAAAAGAATATGGTAGTGAATAATTCAGAGGTTTAAACATAACTCTAATACTTTGACTAAATTTATGTTGATAATACAATTGTCTGGAATTTATAGCAGGTTAGAAATTGGTCTGAGCAGGAGAACGGGAATGCCTACTGAAAAGGAGGTTGAGTAGAATTAAGGCAGCCTGTCAATAAAAGTCTCAAACTGTCGTTATATCTTGCGTCATGAAAGGCTGTTCGGGGACTGCTCTGGACTGATGATTTCTGCAAACCCCAAATCCTGCAACTATAGGAGTGGTCGTGAATGTAGGAAGTTATCTAGTGAGAACTGAAAATTATCGTACAGCAAGCAAGATCAGTGGGAAACGATTCCATTTGAAAATACTCAGTTTTGCAGATGATTTGATGACTGCTGAATCTATCAATTTTGAAGCTGGTTACAACAGGTCGGTGAGAGAAGAGGAACAACTGCACCTAATAATTGTTCTTGCTACCCAATTGCTATTATGAAGCCATGTCCATCAATGTAAGTGTATGCCTGCTTTTTTACAGCAAGCTTGTTAGTAGGAGACTGGATGGTACTTGAGCTGGTCTTTGCAGTTACAGTTTATGGTACAGCACGGTTCTGTTTCATTCTTCATTTTTTTGTTGTAATTAAATCTCTTGTTAATTCTCATAGAAAAACAAAGCCAAACGTCTGCAACTGCAAGGATGAGTTTCTGTTTGTTTTGTGTGTATGTGCGTGTGTGAGAGAGAGAGAGAGAGTACTCGTTCAAGATCGCCAGTATATTATCCCGAGCTTGACAGAAGAGACTTATGTTCTCTTGGATCTGCAAGCAAATAAACTTGATCACTATGATATTTATGGATTTGAATATAAAAGCACCCATAACCAAATCCCATGTACAGCAATTGTGCTCCTATTGACATACCGTGAATGAAAGCCACAGGGTTTCTGGTCAAGCCTTTTATGAAAGAGCAATTAAGTATGAAGAAGAAACAACGTTTTAGGGAAGAGTACCTTGTAAGATGCAAGGTTGCTTGTGATCTGGTTGAAAACCTGGGCATTTTGTTCAAGAAGTTGCCCGGTTGGACCACCAATGGCTGCAACAGAAAACCAAATTCTCAAGATACTGGAATATACCAAAAAGTATATAAAATCGCCTACTTTTATAAACAAATGGAGTTTTGGAAATTTAATGCTGATGCAACACCACTGTGACGAGTCCTTTTGCATTGACCCAAATAACACTTTTACCTCAATTCATGTTATAGGTAGTCCCTGTCACTGTAAAACAGATGCCCAATATGAAAAACTATTCCTATGACAACGTAAATCCAATCTGTGTAAGATGTAAACTCAATTGAAAATTTGAAAGTGCACATGATGACGGAATAATGGTTGAGAAAGCTAATGTGAAGCCTGGATTTGGTAAATCTATTATCGTTGAACTTTCATGTCCCACAGCTATGGCATCCATTATTCTCGAATATATGTTTCTCTGATCTTAGCAAGTATACAATTCTCGTTTTGTTAATCTCGTCCTGGCCGTTTTGAGATAGGGATTAGTTAGATCCCAATCAGATGCACATCATGGCTTATCAAACTCGTCCGGCTTATAACAAGGGCTGAACCTAGTCATTGATTTCAAAACAATTTCACAAAAGTTGATTACTAAACACACACAGGATGCAACAGATGCCATACACTTTTTCCCCTGAATATTTTGTTTGTTAGCATGTCGTTCCTTCTTATTCCCTGCAATAAGGTAAATGACACCATTCCGTGCTCTATAACTATGCACCGAGATATGAAGGATTTCTGTGCAACCTGAAGGATACAAATATATATGCAACTGACCTTTGTATGAAATTCCATCATCATTATCCAAAGGAAGCATTTGAATTGCATATGAGGGAACGTTCTGCCTTCCTCCCAGCTGACCTCCTTTTGCAGGATCAGTACCTTTTTCCTGTGAAGAACAAAAGACCATTCAATGGTCCATCAGCCATGAGAATGGTCACTTCCATCATTACAATCAAATAAAAGAGCGGAGACTGGTACAAATGTATGCTTGTCATGAACTTTGTGTAACAAGCATAAAAATAGTGACCAAGTTATGTTGAAGAAGAAGAAGAAGAAGAAATCTTAAAATTGATGCTATGGCATTTAAAATATAGTCTAACAAGCTTTTGATGCCGATAAAGTGTCAAACCAACAAAGTTCTAAGCAAGTCCATGTCAAGTGACATGTTTATGGCTCTTTAAACTGTTGGACTAAACCTCTTGCCAAAACTAGTGATTCACCACCTCAAGTTCCATAAAAAGATTTTATCCAGTGTTGTTCGACGTGTATGGTATCGTGTATCATTTTGATCCACGATACAATACGTATCATATAGTAATGTATCATAATTTAATACTAAAAAAAATAGTAAAAAAATCAGGATAACAGAAAAAAATCGGATAATTGCAAAGAATTCATATAATGCAAAGTTTAGTACATATTCATCATTCACCATTCAACAATTGAAAAAGAATTACATATTTTGAAGCAAATAATGAAATATATTTACATTTACATATTATAACCACGATCATCAACTAAATAATCTTCATCTTCTCCTTGTTGAAGATCCTCATCACCTTCTGCTTCAAAATCAAAAATTTTATCTCCTTGAAGATGTTGTGCTCCTTCCAAATTAATCCATGCAATGTCTTCTTCGGTTAGGAGTGTATTTTCTTTATTATTTTCCATATCCACTCCTCTAATATATCAAAATTATCCAAACTTATTGGATCAAATTGGTTTTCTTCTCTATTTAACTTTTTTAATTGCGTATAAAAAGAAAGATAAGTAATTAGTAAATAACATTAACAATTGAAGTCAAACAAAATATTGAATTGAATATTTAAGTAGTAACTAATACAAGATTACCTTTGTCGAAGCCACATGTGACAACAGATGAAAACTAAGTCATTGAGCCGTTTATGTTCCAACCTGTTGCGCTTTTTTGTGTGGATATATTTAAAGACACTTCAATTCCTTTCACAACCCGTTGCACTAAGGTTTGGCTCAGAACTCTTCCTCTAAAATCTCTAAGGTTTGGGCAATTACTTTCAAACCTATTCCACCAAACATATGTAGAAAAAGACAAACATCAAGAACTTAATCCATAATAAATATAAGATTTAAGAAACTTAAATACGAAGATAAACAGTTTACCTTTGCCCATATTAGTACGGTTACGGATTGCTACAGGCAAACCTATCAAGTGAAGAGAATTATTATAGATCTCCATCTCTCGATGTATAACATTTGCTCTACTCTTATTAGGAACTAATATGTTTATGCAATCAATGATGTCTCGATTAACCTCATTGTCCCTTTTAAAGCTTGTTGAGTACTTGAATGCTCGGTTTAGGTAATATGTTGTTGCATGAATAGAATGTTCCACACGGGCACATAATCTGTTTCTTCCAATGAAATTACTTTTAATGGCTTCTTTTTCCCTATCGATGGCTTCATAAAGATAGCCCATAAATGGTTTCTCCTCACTATCAGTCAATCTCAATACATTCATTAAAGGACATGTAATCCTCAATAGTAACACATGCATTCCAAAATGTACTCCTGAACACTATCTCTGAAATCTCATTTAACTTTCTGTTTCTTCTATTTTGAGACAACTCTGCAAATTGTTGTCACTTATTTGAGGAGAACATTCTCTTCAAGGCTTACTTTTGTCTCATAATATACAAATAAGAAATTAGTTGTAAAGCGAGTTACAATTGTACGAAGAAGCTCTACATCATCTGTATATCTCCTCATCATACATAATACAAAGGCATGGTTGTAGATAAATTTGGTGATATCTTTGCAACATTCATTTATTGTCTTTATCTCATCAATCTCACCAATACCCTTAAGGATGAGATTTAAACAATGGGTTGCACATGGTATCCATTACAAAGTCCCATAAGTATATGCTAACTCCTTCCCAACTGTTTTATAGTTAGTTGTATTATCTGTAATGAATTAGACTACATTCTCTAGCCCATCCTCACATATCACCTTATTAAACTTTTTCCTTAGGATCGCTGCAGTATGTCTCTCCTCTTACATGTCTAAAGATCTCAAAAACATAAGTTCTTTAGGACAATAAACAAGAAAGTTTAACAAAGTCTTTCCTCGCCTATCTATCCATTTGTCTATCATGATGGTATATCAACTCTTTCAAAGTCGAACAATATTCTTCCACTTCAAGAATAATCTTATCTAATAGCTTTTCTCTCAACTTCTGATAAGAGAGCATCTTGTATCCTAGACCAATATTAGCAAATGCATTTGTCATTGCTTTAAAATAAAAATTATTTATTGTATTAAATAGAATGCATTTATAATAAAACCATCTTCCCACTACAAGGTCTGCTTGCTCATGCAGTTGTTTTGAAACTATAGCAACGCAAAACGAATTGCAGGTTGAGCACCATGTGTAGTGCTAGGAGTAAAAAATGATTATATGTTAGAAGAAGCTCTTCCTTTACTCCTTTTTCTTCTACCACTTTCACTTACAAATCTTCAACAACCCTCTTTCTTCTCGTTGATGGTCGAGAACTATTACTACCAGCCTCTGTTCTACCTTATACTATCACCCAATCTAATAACATGATCATTATCTTTCTTAAACATCTCTAAATCATCCTTCTGTTGTCTCCTCTCGTGTATACTCACAATCATCTGCAGACATTGCCATTTAATGGCTTCTGGCAATTTTCTAACTATACCCGTGGAAAGAGCAACTTCTTTCCTAGTCCCTACTAGGTGATGTTTTAATTGTGAAATTTCACCACTAACCACCTTCTTAGAAAACAAACATTTGATCTTCAATATGTTTCCCTCAACTATTGTACCCTACTACCATGCCAGATCATCAGACCGAGATTGGGAGTCCCTATCACCCCTTCCAGCCATCTCAATTCACTTCAATTCAATAAAAAACATGAAAATAAACGCACTTCATAAATCCCCAATCTTCATTTAACACTCAAATAGAGTGTCTCCTACTTCACGAATGCAATAAAAATCATATCTACGTACTTCATAACTTCATATTTTGTCATTCAAAAAAGAAAAACACAAATAACACTAAAAAACAACAAATACAAAGAAAAATTTTCAAAAACACAAAAAATATATCACAATCCGAGTTACGAGGCTTGCATGAATACCGTAGAACACTTTTTTGGAAGCCATAAATACCAAGGAGGGAGAGAGCCATCGGAGAGAGCCTTGAGCAACGTTGGAGAGCCGTGAACAGATGAAAAAACCCTAAAAAATGCGGGCTTCTGTTCGGCCAAGGACGGTCCCTAGCCGTATTACACGATACGGCACGATACTTACCATGCTACGATACTAATGCTTATATCGTACAATACGGTGCGATACATATAACACTGATTCTACCCTTTATTCAACGTGATTTTCACATTAATAGATGATTCGTCTCCTCACTTCTACTTACATGTATGAGTATTTAATATTATTACACAACCATGATAGTTTCCAAACAAAAACTTTCAGTATCCAGAAAATAAGATTTTCTGTAACAAAGATCATTTTTTTCACTCTTCTAAGAGAAATCATTTCAACTATCGTAGTCCACCCAGAGGGTGCACTTCCTGTGAAAAATCTCACTTGCCACTGCAACTACAACATATTCTTTGACAACCAAAACGTAAAGGCCTATCCATATGAAATTTATCTAAAACTGACCCTTTTTTCTTCAGCAAGATCATTAGACAAAAGATAAGAATAATGTAACACAATAAAAAAACATAATGGTAAAGAAATCTGAATATATAACCAGAATCAGGACTCCATGTCCTGTATTCTTCCAACAAGTTGTACCTTCTTGTCTTTACTCTTCCTAGACAAGAGATGGTCTTCAGGTCTTTTTCGCTTGCCAGTTTCCTTCTGAGCAAAACAAAAAGGTACTTTTATTAGCAAAGTCATAAAAATTCAAGGCTAATTTCTGGCAGGAAATATGTGCAACTGTCTCATATACAGGCCTGTGAAATTTAGAACTTACAGAGCTAAAGATCATCACAGTAACAAATGCATATAAAAGAAGAACAACCTTTTCCTGCAAAGTGGAATATCTTCACTTTTATGGAGCAACTAACACATAGGATTTATTCACCCAAAGAAGATCATTGTTCTCAAAAGTCATTATTTGTTTTGGAAGTAGATTTCCCGACCAATTGGAATGCAAACAGACTGCCGCCAACTGGATGACAAGGTACCAAAGAGGTGCAACTAAAAAGAAGCTTCTCTTTTCCTGGAGTTGGTTAAATTCATTTCGACTGCTCAACCATTTTCAAATAGCAAAATAGTTCTTGCACAAACCATATAGGAAAAATGAGGCTGATCGATCAATAAAAAATGTAATTTACCAAAAAGTAGGGGAACCAGGAGAAGATAAAGTTACTGGAGATGATTCTTAGCTACTGTGTGCAACTAAGTAACAAAGAAACAAGTATCAAGGGTTTAATGATGCATAAACATTCATAAAGAAAGATTGAAGAATTCAACATGAGGAAAAGATAATGTTTAGTGTGATGCTGAAAGAAGACAATGAGGCAGGGAAACCATAGACAGATGATTCTTAGCTACTTACCAACATCCACTTGCACCGGAAGGCCACATCTCTGACATTCTTGTCTTTCAAAAGCATAGCAATTTTGGCACAACGGTTCACATTTGTATCAGAGGCAAACCTGCAAACCATTATTAATGTCAAATTCAGAAAACCAATATTGATCTTTACAAAGGGAGAGGAGAGCCCTTCCTAATAGCGATTTAGAGATAAGGAGATGGTTAACATAGATAATGACTCACATATGAGATGACAGTAAACATATTTTGCAGTTTTAAATTTTTAATCAATAAAATAAGGATGACATTGTCACACAGTTATATAAATAGGTAAACTGCTGTACGAAAGCAAATATTTTTGTAGCTAACAAGTTCTTGGATTTTGAGATAGAAAATTTGGTTCATTTTGCATCAATACAAGAAAATGACGTATTTGGATCTTAGATAGAAAGAAAAGTTGGGCTACAGGTTGAGACAAACCTCCCATGGTGTAAAACAAATATATGAAACATAAAATCATGCATCCTCAGGATGCAAAGAAATGATCACCATGCCAATCTAAGTTGATTCTTCGCAAGAGCTTCTTTATGCAAGGAATTTAGGAGTGATTGCTCTTGGGAAAATATTACAGCAACTTAAATTTAGGACCAAAAAAATATAATAGGAAACAATAAAATTCTATATATGTTAGTACATTTATTAGCAAGATATGAAACTTTACAAGGTTTCGTATTATAAAAAGAAAACGATAAGAATAAATACACATCTGAGATACACAAAACAAAATAAAATAATAATTTTCAAACAAATCACTATATTATCAAAATATTTTCTGATATAAAATGAATTTTACGTTATGAAGGCATTTGCACTTTTTATCAGCTGTTACAACTTACAAGTGTTAGTATCATGATATTTTCAGAAAAAAGCCCAATTATGCACTAATCGTGATTCCACGACCATATTTTCTTTTCCACATTTCTGGGATGCATTGGAAACTTAACAGTTGTTTGTTTGGTCAAAGGCAACAAACCTCTGATTTAGGTCTTTCAATTGCAAAAAACATAAACCTCCCTCTTCTTTTTTATTCTTTTTTTTATTATAGGTCACACACATCATGATTATAGCTTGAACATTCTGAAAAAATTGAAAATAATCACAAAATACACCCCATCTTAGTTTACTTTTAGTTGACAAAGTGATATACCTCTGATTTGAGAGCAAACTTCTCTCAGATGGTAGAGAATTATGTTAGGGTAAACAACCCTTGCAATCAAATTAGCAAAACAAGAATAACGAAAAACCGCCTATTTATGTCTTATGCAGCAAGCCAATAAGTCATCAGATAGGAATTAAAAGTATGGTGCCACAAGAGAAAAATACGACACCATTGCATTGTTGTGAACAAAGTCTGAGGGTCGGAGGTCCTTGAGATGAACATAACCACGTAAATTAAGATGATTACCAAGGGATATACAAGCTGATAGCCATCTTGAATTTTCTTCTACTGTTTTTTTATAATGAATCAACTTTGCTCACAAGATCACCAAAGTTCCCTTAGTCATTTTGCAACATAATTTTGTATTTGTTACTTCCTTTTACATCTCATGATTTCCAAACTAAGTCAAATAATGCTGTATAGGCATCCGAAACTCCTGTGTGAGCAGGCATATGGTACCTTTGTTCAGCATGCGGAGCAAACAAATTTTATTACCACTAGAAAAGCTTTGAAGAACAGAAGCTGGGAAGCAAGATGGCAACTTAGCAGAACTGAAGGCATGAAAAGAAACAGTAAAGCAAACACAGCTCATATTCAATGTGAACATCTGCATCTTTAGAGTAATTCTGCATCAGTATCGCCATTTACAGACTCTCTTTTAATTAAAGAAAGCAGATTATATAAAGGTAACAATCATACAAGCAAACTGTCTGTTTGATTTTCTTGCAGTTGTAGGAAACTACCTCACCTCATTCATCTTTCTTTTCCTGAATCTGTTCATCACCATCTTCTACTCCGATGTTTAGAGCATGACTCAACCATTTTAAAACAAAATATGGACGATTGGTGTTTGATTCCTATGCCATAGTGTCTTCTCGTAAGAAGTAGCGTGAATGTAAGGGACCTCGAGACTCAGATGTTTTCTGCTTGGTGGTAAAACCACAAATCCCTAGGGTGGTTTTCTGCTTGGTGGTAAAACTACAAATCCCCTAGGGTGGTTTTCCAGGTGCTGAGTTGAAAAACAAAAGAAGTTCAAGTTCCGGCTCTTTATCACTTTGAAGTACTAACATCACAGGAAAAACTAGCAATATGGCAGTCAAAGGCATAACTCGAGAGCAGCATGCTTTTATTTATTATTTAGTATATTATGTTTTCCCCTTTTCGCTATATTGGGAGTTCAAAATATTTAGCATCTTAAATTGCGATTGTTGCAATACTACTCCTTTTTGTTATGAATCTTAATAACTATTGTTGTCCATCTATGTTTGATAGTGCTACTACAGCTATCTCTATTATGAACCAACGTGCGAAAGAGAAAATAAATGCACAATCCGTAGATAATTCTCCAAAAACCCATGAAGAAGAAAGAGAATTCATGAAAACCCAATCTCTGTCGAACCGCTAGTACAACTATCACTATTATGGACAGAATCCAACAACTCGAAAGAGAAGAGTTGCATAATTCGCATATAATATCAGAAAAAACCATAAAGAAATAATTAAAGGGTTCGTGAAAAAACAATCCAGACTGAATTGGGAGGAAGCGCTTACTTGGCAAGACCTTCTTCAAGTATTGATTGCTCGTCTGCCGTCCATTGACAGGAGATTCCAGGATTGTGTTTCAGACCCTGGCCGGGGCCCGGATTCTCCGTCACCGGAGCGACCGAGCCGTTAGGGTTTCCGGCCGGCAATGATGTTCCCTGTTCTCCCTCCTGCGAAGGATTCGCACTCGCCGCCATAAGAGTGAGGGAGAGTCCCCAGACTCCCTTCCGATACCAAAAGGGGGAAAACTGGGAGGGCAAGAACAAAACCCTAGAATCGAAATGGGAACGTTCTTCCTGTTTTTGAATTTTAGGCGTTTGGATTCTGAATTTCCGTCGGTGAAGGATTCGGAATCGCCGTAAAACTAGAGATGGGTTCTCCGGGTGAGACTGAAGAGAGTTTGCAGAGGTCAATCTCGGTTGCAGCTCCGCCCGCACGTACGGAGGACCATAAATGTACACACAACACTTTTTTGAGTTCATTTATGGATGATATAATATGTACCTCTATATAGGGAGAGGAAAAAAACAGTCGTATTTGCTATAAAGTAAAACGCATACACATGTTACACATGTACACTTTATTCACATGAGTCGTTTGGTTGGATTTCTTAACATATATAAATTTTTATATATACTTTTTCTTTCTCTCACTATAAATATTAAGACGGTCGATTTCAAACCGATTTGATGGATTAAATTGAAACCAAACCCATTCGTAAATTGGTTGCACAACTGCAACCGAGAATGTCCGGATTTGATTATGGTTTATGAATTTTGAAAACCGACTTAAAACCGTGGTAAAAGTTAACGGTTCAGTTCTTGTTTGAATTATCGGATCGGTTTCATAACCGAACCCATGATTCGGACCCACTCTTTAGGGTCTGCCGATTTAAACCCAAAACAGTCGATAAAAAGTATTAAAAAAATGATACCCAATTGTTACACGAAGATCATGATTGATTGGCCGGCTGACAACCAGGCTAATAGGCCCAGCGTGGTGCCCCATGTCAATTTCAGTATACATGGGCACTACGAGGTTGATTGCTTGATTGACAAGCTTTCTTAAAATAGAAATTTTTAAAATTTAAAATAGAAATTTTTAAAATACACTATTTATGAATAGTGTTTTACCTTTTATAAATAGCACAGATCTCTTACTCTTACTTGCTCTAACTCTCGCCTATTTCATTTTCAATTGTAAGGTTCTTATTTTGACATAAGCTCATCGGAATGTTTCTTAGTTTTTCACTAATTTCTCTTATTTCATATCATAAATTATAGCTAATTTTTTATTTAATTTATTTTACTAAGTGAATGACTTATCATAGTGATAGTCCTTCTGACTACAAAAATAAAAAATAAAAGAAAAGTTATTCTTCGTAGAAGTCATAGTTGCTATATTTCTCAAAGACCTGTACTAATACCACTAATCAAGAAAGTGCATCACACATATTATATAGGTAGTGATAATAATGTATCATTTTCTCAAGGAAACTATTTTGTCATCGAAAGTTCAACAAATATAGTCTATATATAGAGGGCACCCACCAAAAGTAAAGTCACAAGAATCCAATTTATTTAAGATTTATTTTATAAAATTATACGTTGAACAAGGTATCATGAACTATGCAAAGTACAACTAATGTGACAAGGTATATAACTTTAAGCCTAAATATGGTTATAACATACTAAGAAATCATGTTATGAAAAAGCATTTAATTCATCAAACTCAAATTTGTTAATAAAAAAGTTCCTCTATTAGTGGATATGTTTTTATCGTGCTTTTCCACTATAACTCTTAGAGATAAAGAGGAGTTTGCTCATTTTGTTTGAGTAGAACCTCTTCAATTTAATTTTAGTCAAAAACTTAGATTTATTGATTACGTAAAAAATACATAAAATCATTTGCCTATACTATTTTTAAGCAATCAGTTAGTAGACACATCTGTAAATTATATAAAGAAGAAAAAATGTGTTACCTATACTTTTTAGTTCATTTGAGAATAGTATGTCGTATACGATATATGAACTCATAATTGGTAGTTGGATGATATACCACTAAATTTTCACTAGATAGATAAGAGGTCAATTCAAAAAAGCCTTCTTTCACTTTGTTGTTTTGATAAGTCACACAATATTTTCTATATGTTAAAATAAGTTTTTGAAGAATATCAATTATCTTTTAAAAAAAATCAATTTCACTTGATAATGTTGCTATAAATAAGTGCAATATTTCTAAATTAGGAAGGATATTTAAACTAGATGGTAAATTTTTTATGGTCGTTGTACTTGTCATGTACTTAACTTGTGTGTATAAAATATTTTGAAGATTATAGACCTAAAATATAACCTATTAGAGACACCTTTAATTTTTTTTGGAATTATCTTAACATTAGAAAATGAATAGGTAGATTTTTGAAGACCAAGAAAATTTTCAGAAGACATTGGATATCATTAAAATTCAACCTATCAAATATTATTCGTGACTATACCTTATAGAGACTTATTAATGAAGTCTATTCTCCTTTATTTTTATAATAAAATTTGTTTGATTGTAATTGAGATGTTTGTACATGTCTTTTAGATCTCTTTTCTATTTTTAATCTTGCTATAAATGTATTATCTTATGTTTAGTAACCAACTCGTCATTTATTTATTTATCAAACTTTAGTAATAGCTCATATGTCATTCCAATTTTTTGAAACTCCTTAGCTCATAATGTATA
This sequence comes from Brasenia schreberi, assembly GCA_036023115.1. Lineage (NCBI taxonomy): Eukaryota > Viridiplantae > Streptophyta > Magnoliopsida > Nymphaeales > Cabombaceae > Brasenia > Brasenia schreberi. Next base: position 16,260,810 of record JAYKKT010000091.1, on the reverse strand, counting down.
TGAGATAATACAAAAATGACTTAATGATTGTAAATATCTTTCAGCTATTACTTTATTTGTTACATTAAACCCCAAATTAAAATTAGAAGGCTTAGAAGTATTATTAAATGCTTATTATAATATTCTTTTAATATAAATGGTATAATTATTGATAAAAGGTCAAGTATTAATTAATTATAGTTTTACACAATCATCTTGTTCCATAGGTAGAAGAATAAAGTAATAGCAACCATACATTTCCCTCTTTGGGTAATAAGGATTTTGTCATATTTTAAAACTAACGCTAAAACACGTCCAAAATCTATAGGCTCAACTAAGTTTGAGGTATATAATACTACTCTTCATGGTTTTCGGGAATTTAAAGATAGTAAGGGTGGAGAGAAATTGGATGGTGTAAAATGGTGGTGAGAGCATCAACCTATTTATTTTTAAATGTTAAGGATATATTTATTGTTCCAGCCTCAAGTGTTGCTATGGTGTAAGTGTTTAGTTCAAGAGACAATATATTAGACGAAAATCGCTCTAACTTACAACCTAAGACCTTAGAAGCTCAAACCTGCATAGATGATTGGATAAAAACAAGGTATTGAGTACATGAATGTAAATAAGTATTAGTTGACATATATACTGAAGATTATAAACTGAGGTATGAATATCACTGATACTGATGCAATGCAAATATAAAGCGATAATGATAATTAAGTTCAGAGTTCATCACTTTAGGTAAGAAGTTTTTATCAAAAGGTAAGAGGATTATGTGGGTTTTTATTCCTTTCCACCCAAGAAGATACATAGTAGCTATAATTCAAAGGTAAATAAATTATGGTCAAGCCTATTATTTCTTTTATTTGTTTACATATATTATATCATCTATGATTTTTTATATGTATATTGTATCATATACGATTAATATAATATTAAAACTTAAGTTTAATATCTTATTATCTTATATATATAATGTAATACTTGCATTACATATATACTTATATAATTACATTACATATATACTTACATTATTACATATATTTTATAATATAATATATCAAGTATGTATATAATACTTATAAGTTATAAGAACTTACATAATGTAACTATGCCCTTTAATGTAATATATATATATATATATATATATATATATATATATATATATATATATATCATATAGTTATACAACTTATCTGTTACAGTATAACTACATGTTACTTAAAAAAACTAGATGTGAACCCCCCAAAAACCAAACCCATAACCGCCCTCAATCTAGAATTGTCCCCTTAACAGTTCAAAAATGTTGGTTTCGGTTTACTTGTAATCGGACATGTCTAGATATACATATAACTGTAATCACTTTTTCATGGAAATGAAACATCCTACATTGTTTTCTTTATAAAATCAAGCCTTAATATACATATAGAGAACTCTATTAGTTTTATTTTTTCACACATATATATACATATATAGAGAACATAGTTCCTACTCAATATTATACTCAATCCCTCTTTTTGCATGATTTCATCAATTTAACCACCAACTATCGTCTTTTATCACCTTTTAATACTCATTTGCTGTTTAAAACTATCCTCCAATGATTAAAATTGTCATTTTCACCACAAAAACCGCCAAAAAAATATAAAACTACATATATGTAGGTTTTTTAGGTAGTTTTGCTAGTAATAGTGGTGGTCATGACCTATGGAGGATGGTCTTGAGATATATATGAGAGAGAATATATATATGAGAGAGAGAGAGAGAGAAACTCTTATACCGATTCCACTAATCAATACTTAATTATGCTCAATCTCTCATTTTGCATGATTCCACTCATTAAACCATCAACAATCACATTCTATCACCTTTTACTAATTTTACACTATCCAAAACTCTCCTCCATCAATTAAAACTATTACAACAACCACCAAAACTATCTTATATATATGAGAGAGAAACTCTTACGTATGTTTATGGAAAAGTTGTAAATCTATAATGCCTTTCTCTATATAATGTGTATAAACATCTTCCTAGTTTGAACCTTAAACTTTATATTTAATGTACTATATACATTAAATGTAAAGTAATTCATATATCTACTATTGATGTCAAAGATAAAAAATGGAGTTATTTTAGTAAGATCCTACAATTTAAGCATACATACTTATATATATTTAGGTATGTGTGATAACATTGTCCTTATTCTTTTCCTGAAAACCTTTAAAGTTTTTAAATTATACTCGTATCACCAAAAACCAATGAGTAGGCATTAAAAGTGAGGAGGATCCGGTTTTCACACACATATATATGCCTATAATTGCTATTTATTAGGCATATTATTTCCCAACAAAAACAACCTAGAATTTTTCATTTATTATATATATAATAATTGCCTATTCATTACACATATTCCCCAACAAAAGCATGAGCCTAACACTTTATTCATTTTAAACTCAAGGCTGTTGAATGTGTTTTATACAGGGCCATTGGACTATCCATGACCCAACAAATCTAATAGGACTTGTTTGTCGGATTCCTTGACCCAAGATCTTGTTCATGTTTCGCTCATCACATCCAAACTGGAGCCAAATGTTTTATGAACCGAACACAATACATATGACATATGGATTATGACTTGGAGGCTCCATACCTGTTTTAGATTTGATTTGGTTTAGAATAGTTTGGTTCTTATTAGAGTTCATCTAAAGTCATTGTTGGATTTGAATGTCCCTTATATAAGAGAGCTAATTTATAGGTGATAATGGTAGCTAGTAGTGTATTGGCAATAAATTATTGCAAAATTTATAAAATAACAAAAAATTCCATCATTTATATAAGAGTTGTGACTCTTGAAGATGTCACAAATATTGAGGTGTACATATAACGATATGCACACATATCAAGAAGATGACTCATATAATAAAGAGCCATGAGCTCACTTAACAAAGTATGATGGCTCTTGAGATGGGGTACAACCGACTTCTTGAATATGGAAGAGTGAGATAAGAGGGTGTGCTATGGTGTGTAAATAAGATTCATGAAGCACATGAGTCAAGTCCCATCATATTTAGATAAGTTTAAGCTCATCTTTATTAATTTTTATATACAGAAAGAATAATATTGTTCTCTACTATTCTTTCAGTTAACATTATTGATGTCTAGGGCTTGGTTATATTCCTGTAAGATTAATCAAGTGATCTTCAATGTATCCTATAGAAAATTCGTCAAGAACCACCTGCATTCAGTTGAATTTGGTAATAGCAAATTAAGCCTTAAGGAAAATACGATATATCGTATGCCTTGGCACTATGAAATATATTTTACTTGTTTGTTGCTTGTATTGTATGTGTAAAGCTTATTAAATCAACAATGATGGAATGAATCAGCTCCAAAGACATCAACAATCTCTCTCATAGAACTAGCTCCAACACAAATGATGATACTAATCAAGAGAGGTGACAATTGGTAGTGGTGAACGTGATGACCATGCGATAGACTTGTTTGGTTTCAACCCAATTCGAAACGACAATTTAAAAAAAATTCTCTTGCTAGTATATGAAGCTAAATGTAGGCTATACAAATTACAAGAGATGAACAAGATTGGTCTAAAATGTGTAATAAGAGATGATAGAGAAAATTTAAACCTGAGAAAGCTACATAGTTGCAAGGTACAATACACTCCTTGAGAGAGGAGTTACTAGCTATCAAGAATCATATTTGTGTGATAATAAGAGTATAAAATATTATCATTGAAGGTAATGTACAACTAGCCATCAAAGTAATCAATGAAGTTGAAGATGGCAGGTCTTATGAAGGCACTTGAGGGATATTTTTACATTTGCTAACTGATTTAATAGATTTGAAGCAAAAATATTTTCCCAAAAACTAAAACGGAGTTGTAGACACCATTTCTATCTATGCTAGAGAAGACAACTCATTGACGCATGCCCTTAGTTCGTCACATATATGCTACAAATTGATGGATGAATTCTAAGATTCTTTTACAGAAAGAAAAGGTATTGCACATCATGTGAATTTGGACTTGAGACTTGTACCACTAGGAAGAGCTTATGAGATCCTTTCAATGATATAAGGTATATGAAAAATAGATAAGCACTGAGGGAGTTATGGTTGGACAAAAGTAGTCAGATTTGTTTATGTATGTTGAATGAATTGGATGGGCTTGAGCCAATCTCTAGCAGCTCCCAACATAAGGTGAGTTAAGGCAGAGATGATGAAGGCAGGAATAGGCAGCAAGAGGGCAGCAACAATGGTGATATTAGTGTCTGCTAGGTTTTTTATGAGAGAGAGAAAGTAGAGGGGTAGGAGAGACTCAGAGAGACAAAGACCGAAAGAGGTTAAGAAAAAGATATCTAATGTTGAAAAATTAATTTTATATAGCTTTGAATGGTATTCTTTGAGAATGTTAAAAGGTCATATTGAGCCCATCAAAGTTTTACAAAAAAAGAAGGTCTGAGATTCATTCTGTTATTGTACTTGAGTCCAAGGCCCCACCAAGGTTATCCTCGGTTGACTCATCCAACATGGCTCCATGAGATAAGTAGAATTTTCATATCTTGATAGCAAGTCCTCCAAAATTCTAACTACATAAATTTATGTCTAACTTTCAAATGTATATCCAAATAAATTTACATCTCAAAATATGCTTATTAAAAATTTAGGTACCAAGTCTATAACTCACATAATTTATAATTAGAAACACCTTTCTTAGGACCTCTAATTTCTTCTTTATACTTGTCCTCTTAAGCATACGGCTTGAGCCAAAATGTGTATGACAACATATAACTTAACATATAAAACGATGATAATAAAGAGTGAGGACACTAACACGTGTTTAGTAGAACAATACACCTCCAATATGGTTACATATTATAAGCATTTAAAATATACATATCAAAGTTATCAAAGTAAATACAAAACAATTTGTAATCCACTAATCAAATCCATACACATAGACACATTCAAATCACATGTGACACACACCCACATCCATACATACACATATGTATATATTATTTAGTTTTGATAATTATGATCCATATAGTCTACACAAACATAATTACAGCTGATGGCCTTAGGTACACAGTGTCATCCACAAACACACAACTAATCAATAATGTAATCTACTCATAGTACCAGGATGCTGGTAGCCCACCCTTTCTTATGTAGAATGTCCAATGGTCACCTCATATCATAATTTAGTCTCTAGACATCCAAAACACATATACAATAGGACCAATATTTTGATACAATTATATTTTATCCTTTTTATTGTTCTTATTTACCAACCATGTCTCACACAATCTCAAAAAAGTATCCACAACCCTTGCCTTGACTCACCTCTTCCTCTAAAACTCCCTCCTAGAGGAGAATAGAAGCTTTGGGACAAGATGAATCATGGAACTTAGACATTCTCATCCCTATCCAAACTACAACATTTTTTTTTAGTTCTATCCAATTCATTGAGAGAGCTACTAATGATCTTTCAAAACGACAATGAAGGCCTTTGGTTTTTTTTAAATGGATGCTCCTCCTGTTATTGCTGAAAAAACAAGTTCCACTATTGTCTTTTCATCCACACTTCCTTTCCTTATATAGGAATGCTAACAACTTGTTGGTTGAGAGCTTTATTATCTATAATGTCCATGCCTTCCAGGTCCATCACAAGGGAAACAAAAATCAATACTTGCTTTATTATGTATTAAACAAGATTTGTGGACAAATACAATGCGTCCCAACAAAACAATCTCATAATAAACACATTCAACTTTATCTCATAACTCAATGCACCCACACAACTATCAGCACACAAATACATACATAAGTTGTATCAAGCATGCAGACTTATAAATGGTTCTCAATAGGTATTGTAAATAATTCATCTTTGTCAGAAGAATAGCAAATCATACCAATGATCCATATGAAAAGCAACACAAAACAACCCTATCATGCTCTTCTCGAGAAATCATTTCCCTATCTCAATAGGAGCACAAAAATCCATATCAAGAAGTAACAATCCACAAGTAATGCCTTTAAGTCATCTCATTTAATTCTTAGTTAAGCATAAGTTTCATATATACAATAATGAGACCAAATGCACATGAATTAGATTTCTAACAACTCTTAAATCTCCAAAGTAATATGATAGATCCTAAAAAAGATGATTCAATATGTTTTATGAAATATACATTAATTTAGTCAAATTATAGCTCACTCAACCCAGAACATAATGGTTCAAACCATACTCAAATCAGAGTTTGTATGGCTCCAAAAAGGTCTAAAAACTAAACTTATATCCTAAAAAGTCTTACTAGATCCAAATGATTACTATTCATTTTGGATCTAGACCTAATCGAATTCAGAACCAATCCATTGAGTTTGATTTGAATCCAACTAAAACTGCCACTGGAACATACCTAACCCTAATGGAGAGAAATCCAATGGACTTGAAATAGATAAGTGTTATCATCATCATGACACAAGATGACATTATCAACCAGTAACGGATGACACGATCAAAGAGGACAAGTCACTGAAATGTTGACACTGACATCATGTGACATGTATTAAACACATCAATGGGACTCAAGCATGGGCATGCCACCTTTAATTTTGGTTGGATCCTATTTTGGATCTTGAATCATGTTGGATCAAACCTAGCCCACCGGGGCTGAACCAATCCAATCAAGACGGTCGCCCAATGACCCAGTCCAGGTTGAGTCGTAGCGGCAGCCTCCTCTTGGTGGTTTTCAATGAAAATTAGGTTGTTCCCGACCGCTCCTCAGATGGATGAAGTCATAAGAAACAAAACAACACAAAGAAGACACAAAATCCCTAGCAACTTCCTATGTATAGAAACAATGCTATAGAATTTGAAGGAAATCCTTTTTTATTCAGATCATATTCATGCTTATTAGAAGGGGACTACCAGACGATCGACAAGGTCCCCCTCCCAAGGAATACCATGATGTGCCCATAGACCAAGGGTTTGTGATATTTCTAGTTGAATTTGGTTCGATCCCCTAAAAGAGTCAAACCCAAGAAGAGGTTTGGTATTCACTCACTCCTGTCAACATAACCAATCCAATTTACATATGCGGTGAAAATTAAAGATGAGAAAAAAATAAACTCGAAGTATGTATTTTTAATTTTTATGTCTTAAACTTATTTTTCATTCTTTGAGTCTTAAACTTTGTCATTTAAGAAACTTTCCTTTTTGTTTTTCAAATGAGAATATATATTAATTTTCTAAAAAGTGTCTTGCCTAGAGCCTATAAATGAACCAAACAACTTTAGTTGTGGTAGAAAGAAGAACCATGGGCTATAATTTCTTGGGATAATTTAGATGTGAAATTATGTTTTCCTCTCGAAAATGTTCTTTCAACAGGTGGGTTGTAAAAAAGATGGGAGGTGAAAAGAAAAAGAAGGGCATACTTGCTTGTATTTACATTCATAAGAGTGTGGACATGAGTCCATCTCTCATAAGATGCTGGCATGAACCAACCCAAAATAAGATAGATGTGGATAGTCATGTTCGGTTTGTAATTAGACCAGAGGCCTGAAGGCATCAAAACTGTAAAAAATGAACCCCAAATTGTGACCAAACATAGGTTGTTGGATTCATGGGGGTTTGGAGAGATCGGCTTCTAACTTGGAGAGATCAGCTTTTGGTTGAGAATGTTGGTGAACTCGAATCTCACATGGAACCAACCATTTACTTGAGAATGTTGGCAAACTTGAATCTTGTATAAAATCAACTTTTTAGTTGAGATTGTCAGCAAAGTTGAATCTTGCATGAATGAAATTAGCCATTTACTTGAGAATCTGCAAACTTAATTCTTGCACTTATGAGCATCTCAACACTGTCAAGTTGACGCAATTCTTGAAGATATGTGACTGCAATAAAAAGGATTGGTGTATGAATCTTCTCTAGGAGTGCTTCGAGTACTAACCTTTAGACTACTTCGTTATCTCTGGATTCAACTTTTTGGATGCAAAAGACTGTAACGATTGCCTTTTCGATACAATAAAAAGCCCCTTAACTCTTCTTGCACAAGAGAAGTCAAGTTCTTTGCAATATTGATACACCAAGCTTATGGTTTCCTGCAAATTTAATTCAGTTATGGATTGCAGAATTGAAGTTAGCGGGAGGAAAGTGAAGCCTTACTAAGCGAACACACAGTTCTCACTTGTCATCCTCTTCATCCTATTGGCACGTGGCTCTTTGAGTCATCAATACAGCATCAAAGTTAAACTCTCTTTTAACCAACAATCATCGTTTGAACGATCACTTTCGTTGAAAATCTTATAAAAATAACTTATTTATTTATTTTTGATATTATCGCTTGTCACTAGAATCTTTTTATCCTCGTCTTTAATGCATGTGACATAAATAAAATATTTTGTTTTCCTCTCTAGCCTTAGTTATCCTAAAAATATCTCTTTTATCTTTTGTTCAATTAAGTTTTTTGTATAAATTCTCAAATTTTGGTTTTTGCTTCACTAAAGGCCTTGTTTGCTTCTTTCTTTGCCTTCAAATAAATTTTACAAGTTCATCAGTCTTATTAACATAATGCAATTTGTAATATGTCCTCTTTATCTTAATTTTGTTTTACACAATCTCAGTCTTTCACCAAGCCTCCTTGTAATTTCAAATAAATTTCACAAATTCTTCTTTGAACTAAAGCTGGAACTGGGACTGACTGGCTGTGAACCATAATTAGAATCCGCCAGGGTTTGGTTCACTTGAAGCGGACATGTCTAGGTTTAGGATGCCTAACCTCACACGGATCCACTTACCAGCATTCTAAGCTATTTCAAGAATTTAACATATTTCGCAAAGGGTGTGGATTTGATCCCATTGGGGAATGGAGTTCATTCTTGATACTTGGCTTCAGCTAGGTGTGCGTTGGTCGACCGAACCAAATTGGCCGAAAATCGAATTCTCTAAACTTGGAACTGACATCCAACTGATCTAAATTGATGACTGAACCGAAAATTTTGGTTTGGTTATCTTTACATACATATGTATGTATGCAGGTACATACATATGTATATATATATATATATACATACATATATATATATATATATATATACATATATATATATATATATACATATATATATATATACATACATATATATATATATATATATGTATGTATATATATATATATATGTATGTATATATATATATATATATATATGTATGTATATATATATATATGTATGTATATATATATATATATGTATGTATATATATATATATGTATATATATATATATATATGTATATATATATATATTATATAGATATAAGATATATTCAGTCGGTTCAGATTTTTTTTGTATTCTGGGTTTCAATAACTGAACAAAACCATGTTAATTAAATTTTTGAAACCGAACATAACCCAAAAACGTAAAGGGAGAACAAAAATAAGAACTTCAGTCAGGCCAGTTGTGTGGTTTTAACCGAATTGTGCATACCTTAGCTTTGGCCTCCTATTAGGGATGTTCACGGGAGGGAATCTCAGTTCTCTTTGGAAACCCGCCTCGAATTAGATGGATTTAGGGAGTGGAAATGACAAATGGGGAGAGCAAGACAATTCCTGATGGAGATCGAGACAGGATGGGGATATTAGGCCCCCACCTCGCAAACTAAGTCCCCCCCTCCTCTCATTGATTCTAGAAAGTTAGGCCCATTTAAAAATAAGACAAACTATGAGAGAAAATAAATAAAAGAAACTGTCACCTTTTTCTGAATTCATGAACTCGTCGTATTATCCTACATTTCATATGTCCGAATTTAAATACATTTTACATAAATTAAGGTTCATTTTTATATGTAAAAGTGAGCTCTAAAATGTGTTTGGGCGTCTCTTTTTTCTGATGGTTTGTCATGGAAACATTAGGATAGGGACGGGGGCCTTATTGGTCCTCGTCATGGGGATAGAGACAGGGATGTGACTGGGGTTCTAAAACGAGGATGGGTCAAAGACCCCGCCCCATGAACATCCCTACTCCCCATTGTATAGAGAGCGAGAGAGATTATTAAATACTCAAATAAATGAACCCTTCTTTTATCTAGTATTTCTTCCTCAAAAGGCTCACGAAAAATGCGCTGAAATTAACCAACCTGGCTAGAGATGTCAATATGGGCGTGGGAAAATGTGGGCCGGGCCAGCCCACAAGGCCAAGGCTTATTTTTTATATAATATGTATATGCTGCATATACATATACATATATATATATATATATATATATATATATATATATATGTGTGTGTGTGTGTGTGTGTGTGTGTGTGTGTGTGTGTGTGTGTGTGTGTAGTATATACATATATATGTATGTATATTTTTTATTTCATGAATGTATGTGTATATATATAACATGTGTGTGTAGTATATACATATATATTTATAGTTTTTATATTACATGTATAAATACATATTTATTATAAATATGTATATTATATTTGTATAGTTTTGTATTACATGTATGTATATTTGTGTAGTATATAAATATGTATATATGTATATAAATATGTATATATGTATGTACATATATACATATACATATATATAACATCTGGCGTCTGGCCTTGTTCTGTAAATGGGTCTGGAATGTCTGGCCCAGCACTCCGGCCCAAGCCCATTTTGACATCTCTATACCTGGCAGGACGTGCTCGACTTCGACCTCCTGTTGTGAAAAAACAAGGTTAACTGAAAATGACTCATCTACCTTGGGTTATAAAGCACTTTTAAAAGGTAAAGTGACAATGACCCTTCATCTACCTTCGTTTAAGTGAAAATGACTCGTCGTCTACTTTGGGCATGTTTGGTTCGTGGTATTAGGCCCTTGGTACTAGAACTGTTTTTCATTTAGTTCGTATTTGATTTGTAATTGGTATTCGGTACTTAGTTTTTCACGTGAAAGGAGGTAGCAACATGATAGAAAATGAGGTGCTTGTGTTTTGAATTAAAGCCTCTACGTTCAATTCTTATAGCCTACCTTTCTCCTTATATCAAAGTTTTTGACTCAAATTGAGCATACAGAATTATAGTTAAGTTGTGCATCTCCACATGAACCCCAGGCACCAACGAGCTTGTCCAGATCGAGGAGTTCGAAACCCACCCCACATAGTGGCAGGGTTGGTTTTATTTTTCCTGTGATCCGGACCCAGTCCATTTCGAGGTACTTATAGGTATAATATGTAATGAATAATATTGTAAAATAAATAATGAATAATATTGTAAAATAAATGCTTCTTCTTAATATTAACCCTAAATTCGTTTCTTTTTCCCCTATACGTTGTAATTTCTTACTGAAATATTTGAATATTATTGCGTTGATTGTCCTTTTTTTGTTGACTATGAATTGAAATTGAACGTGTTTGCGTGTGCATCTGCATGTGTCTGCATGTGTGTGTGCGTGTGTGGTTAATCAATTATGTAAGTAGTTGTATTAATCGTGGTTAACTACTTAGTGTTCTTAAAAAGAAAGGAATTGTGCAAGTATATGGTTAGATATATTTTGTCACAGCAGCAAACCCCACTTCGACTATAAATATGATTCAGGGGCCAATTCTCTAAAGGCTGCAACAAGGAAGAGGCCCCGAAAATGGACGCAGCCGTGAGTGAACCCAAACCCACCTCACCTTTGGTCTTGCTCTTGCTTTACCCAACCCAAGGTCACATAAACCCCATGATCCAGTTCGGGAAGAGGTTAGCCCACCACGGCTTCCATTTCCGCCATGTTACCACCCCCTACATCCTCAGGTCCTTGCTCGGTGTAACCGATGGCAGTGTCTCGATCCCGACTGATCTCATCTCTGATGGGTTTGATGCATTGGGGTTTGCGCAGTAAAATGACGTTCAGACCTACATTGACCAGTTCAAGACTGTTGGCTCATGCACCTTGGCCGACATGCTTGACCCCCTAGCTTGTCATGGATACAAGGTAAGGTGGGTCGTCTATGCCTCCCCCTCAGCTTCGTACCCAGCCTACTTGACCACGTTAGTTGGTCAATTCTCAAATACTGCAGACTGGTTTCTCCTCAACTCAATTGAAGGAATTGAATCAAATGTACTACAAGCCATCTTTGAGTCCATATTGTTGAGCAAGAAAACGATATGAGTGCAGCAGAAACGTGTATATGGTATATGTTTTCTTAACAAGGTTTCCTTCCAGATGGTTTTTCGTAAGAAAGGGAGGAAACAGAAATATATGTATTTGTTTCTGTTTTTTAAATTAACTTTTATACCCATTTTCTTTTATGCTTATTCATTATGGGTTTTCCTTGTAACCGATTCTGAGAGATTATTATCCTATAATATCCATCATTTTTTTGTAAAGATGAACATTTTGTATTTTATGAGAATCATTTTGTTTTGTAAAATAGAAAATATGCATCTCATGAAATCCAAAAAGGGGCCCCTCTTTTTGGGTTTTGAGTACTAGTAATGGATGCCTGATCAAGTGGTCGCCGACTATATTTGTAACTTACAACTCCCACTTGACCACTTATTAAATACTGATATATTGGTTTTACTTCCCACTATTTTGAGGATTTACAAGTTGTATCATTTTTTGGTTGCAAGTAAATTGTAACTTATATATATATATATATATATATATATATATATATAGTTTTTCATAATCAATATGTTTTTCCTACATAACTATTCATGTAGTGTATTTTCACACTATGATTCTTTATATATCTCAAACACGTGTATAACATGCTTTGTAAAAAGATTTTTAAAAATACATTTAGTCAATGGGTCAGCCAACATATCATTAGTTGGCATATAAGACATAAATATCTCATTCCTCTTAAACTTAACATGAACATAATGGTATTTAACCATTGTATGCTTTAGAGCTATCAGCTTCACTCTTAATAAGAGTGATTGTTGTACTATTGTCATAATAAATGACAACTAGCTCATTGGGTATGTTCAACTTCAAATCATGTATAAAGTGGTTTATCCAAACGACACTCGTTGCAGTCATACTGCAAGCAACATACTTAGTTTCTTTTATATGAAATGTTACACAACTGTGTTTCTTGCAATTCTAAGAAATAGTACCACCTCCAAATAAAAATATTTGATCGAAGGTCTGTCAACGAAGACAACATTTAAATATCATACCATTTTTAGTTCATTTACTTGAAATGAGAGTTTTAAATCTTGTGTTCCTTTAACATATCTCAAAATCTTTTTAACAACTATCCAATATTGCCAACCAAGATTACTTTAATATCTACTCACAAGACCAACAACAAAGCTGATATCTAGTCTTATACACAACATAACATATATCAAGCTAGCCACAGGTTCTTCATAAGGAAAATTATGCTTGTTTTATCTTTCACCAGTACAATAAACTTTACTTAATTTTACCCTTTTAACAATAGGAGTAAAAGAAGGTTTGTAATCACATATTCTAAACATCTTAAAGATATAATCAATATCTCTCTCTTAACTCAAACATAAAAAATTAGATTTTCTATCGTGAGAAATCTTTATACCTACAATATAGGATGCTTCTCCCATATTCTTCATTTCGAATTGAGAGTTTAACCATGACTTGGTTTTAACAATCATCTCATTGTCATTCTCAATCAATAATATGTCATCTACATGTAAAGATAGAATAACAAAGTAACTCCCAATATTCCAAACATATACACAATGATCAAGTTCATTAGCCACAAACTCAAGTTCTAAAATTACATTTTGAAAAGTCAAATATCATTAACGAGGTGATTGTTTAAGGCTATATAGGAATTTTTTCAACTTATATATTTTAGCTTTCTAGCCTTTAGAAACATACCCTTTTGCTTATTATAATATAAATGATTTAATCTAAATCACCATTTAAAGCAATTTTTATATTTAGCTGATGTAAATCTAAATTATAATATGTAGAAATAGCTAGAATAATCATAATGGATGCAAATTTCATAATAGGAGAATATGTCTCTACATAATTTATCCCCTCCTTTTGCGAAAACCCCTTTACAATCAATATTGCCTTAAATTTATCAATTGTTTCATAAACTTTATATTTTTTAAAAACTCATTTATAACATATGACTATTTTCTTTTAGCAAGTATGCTAATTCTCATACTTGGGTTTTCAAAATGAATTCAGTTTTCTCATCCATTGATTTCTCATTGTATTGATTTAGATGAGTTAATAGCTTATTGATATGTTATTAGTCAACTCATCTAAATCTATAAATTAAATACTTCCTCTACAAGGTAAGTATGATAAAGGTAAGTATGATAATCCTTTAAGTATTACGATGTGACTCTAGGTCTTTTATATTTACTTAAGATCATTTGAATCAGAATTTATGAGTTCAAATGATGATAGATCTAGATCTACTAGATTATCAAAACACTCATCATAATTTTCAAGAATGTTATTCTTAGTATCTTCTAAGAATTCAACATACGTGCTATTTATTAAACCATGATCCTTATGATAAAATCTATCTTTCTTATAACATTTTGGGTATCCAATAAAAATATATTTTAAGGATATATTGTCTAACTTATCCTATATTGATCAAGTATCTTTACATGGACAATAGATATCCACATCTTGAGATGATTAAAGTCTAATTTTCTCTAAAATTATATCTCATATTGTGTAGAGAACACAACCTTACAAGATACTCTATTTAATATATACACAGTTATAGTCATACTTCTTTCTAAAATATCCAGAAAAGAGAAACATTTATTAATATGGACCTAGTCATATTTAACAAGGTCTTATTATATCTTTCTATTATAACATTTTGTTGAGGTGTCTTGAGTATGATATTATATTTAGAGATATCAAAGTCTTTACAATATTGAAGAAATTTTGTAAAGGTGTATTCACCACCTCTATCAAATCTTAAGATTTTGATTGTATGCCTTAATTGGTTTTCTACTTCTTACTTATATTCTTTAAATATTTCAAGTACCTCATATTTTATATGATAAGATATATATATATCTCAAATAATCATCGATAAAGGTTATAAAATAAACCATCTCTGGATGAAATCTTATCCTAAAGGGTCCACATATATCCATGTGAATAATTTCTAATAGGGTTATTGTCCTAATTACTTTTTTAAGAAATGATTTTTTAGTCATTTTTCTTTGTATGCATGTCTCACACTAATCAAAAGTGTTTTCTGAAACCTAGGCAATAAGTTAAAGTTGGCTAGTTTGCTCAACTTCTTCAAACTTATATGCTCTAGTCGTTTATGTCATACATTCACATAAATAAAAAGGACATATTCAATATAAGTAGAAGAAGATGATGCTTCATTTTCATTTACATAAATTAAAATGGCTCATGTTTATATTTAAATATCAAAAAAATTATCTTTCATACTTTCCCACAATGACTTTTCTAAGGACAAATCTGACCTCAAACTCTTTATTTACTAGGATAAACAAAAACAGTAGATTATGTCTAATAGATTACACAACCAATACATCAGTGAATACAACCGGAGTGCCTCCTATGATGATCCTACCATTCCTCTTTGCACTTATCCATTCTAGGTTTTCCTTGTAACCAATTCTAAGAGATTATTATCTCATAATATTCGTTGTTTTTTGTAAAGATAAATATTTTGTATTTTATGAGAATCATTTTGTTTTGTAAAACAAAAGATATATATGATGAAATCTGGAAAAGAGTCCTTCCTTCTAGATTTCATAAGTGTTAGTAACGGATGTTATATCAAGTAGCTACCAGTTATATTTGTAACTTACATGTATCTTAAAAGCCAATAGGTCCCATGTTCTTTGACCCACAAACCTCAAATGATAAAAGATATGATCCTACCATTATGAAATCAAACAGTTGTGACTTGCTTGGCTTGATACTAAACCCATCAAAGTCAATAATTTATGTGGCTTTTGGAAGCATAGCAGAGGTAGAAGATACACAAGCAATAGAGGTTTTAGAAGGCATTAAAGAAACTGGGAAGAACTTCATTTTTGTGAGCAGATCATCTATGAAAGACTATGTCATCCTCTGGCACACAACCCACCAATCTGAGCAGTGTATCACCGAGAGACGGGTGAAAAAGGGCCCTTAGATACATGGTGTTCACAAACTGAGATGTTGGGGCATCAGTCTATTAGGTGCTTTGTAACTCATTGTGGTTGGAACTCTACATTAGAGGGTATGAGCATGGGTGTGCCCATAGTGTGCATGCCTTGGTGGTGTGACCAAGTAACGAATGCTATGTTTATTGAGGAGGTTTGGGGGTGGGTCTGAGGACTAAGAGTAGTGACAACACCCTGGTTGGAAGGAAGGAGATTGAGAGGTGCGTGAGAGAGATTGTGGAAAGGAAGAAGGGGAAAGAAATAAGGAGGAATTCAAAGAGATGGAGAGACGTGATTAACAGAGCGGTTTTGGAAGGGAGCAGCTCGGGTAGGAACATAAAGGAGTTTGTCATGGCTAAGAGTTAGAGATGGGTGTTTCAGAGAGAGAAACGCAGAGAGGCTAACAGCTGAAAGTGACGTGCTTCTCGATGTGTTTGTTCGTGTGAGTGTGAGTGTGTGTGTGTGTGAGAGAGAGATTTAAGGCCCTCGTGTGGTGAGCTCACGCATCTGTGTATGCTTAACTTAAATGCATAATATTAATAATGTGGTTTCGTATGCATATGGATGAAGCCATGACGTTTTACCAGGTTTGTGTTGTGTGAAATACTAATTTATCATGGTTCCATCAGATGCGGGTGAACTGGAAGCCCCCAGTTCGGGTCTTGTTCCAGTTCCTTCAACTGGTGCATGCTTCCCCTATTACAGTTTGAAATTTGTAAGCAGGAGTCTTAAAAGTACTGCAAGATAGAATCGTCAGGTCCAAACTGTTGGGCCCAGGACAGGCTATGGTTTGGATACTGATAGGTTTTGCCAAAGGTGGAACTGTACCCGAACCGGGGACGTCCAATTGGGTTATTGTTCTGGACAGTTCGGCTTTGAGTCAACCCACTGTGGCGGTTCCGAACTGGCAAGGTCTAACCTCGTTACCACTGTAAAAGCACCACAATAAATTGATGCACATCTTGTAGAAGATTAGCGAATCTCTAAAAAAAGTATTACATTTTTTTAATGTTAAAGTCAGTTATCAAGTTCAATAGTTTTCTTTTGGGTAGAATGGGGAGGCCGAACCTTAATGGACGCCCCCCAAGTATTGAAATTAGGGATTTTCATTGGGAGGAGATCCCCCGGATTCATCTCAAACAGAGAAGATTTGGGAACTGGAAACTGAAAACTGGATGAAGAGAGCAAGAAAATCTCGGAAAGGAATTAGGGTGGGATGGGATAGTAGGTCCCCACCCTACAACCCCAACCCTTCCTATAATTGGTTCTAGATTATAAGAGAAAATAAATAAAAGAAAGTGTTGCTTCTTTTTTGAATTCGTGAACACATCATTCCCCATACTTCATATTAAATAATATGTTCCAATTTAGATACATTTTACATAAATTAGGTTTCATTTCATATGTAAAAATAAACTCCAACTTGTATTTGATCATTCTTTTTTTCTTGGATGAGTCTCCATGTTTTTGGTGTCCGTTGCAAGGACGGAGACAAGGTTTTAAAACATGAATGGAGATGAGAACTTTGATTCCATGTTCCGGACTTTGATTCCCGGTCCCATCCCGTCCCATGAACATTACTAATTGAACGCATGACCTTGAAGTTGTGAGTCAACCCCCTAACCAGGTGAGTTATGAAGTTGTGAGTCAACCCCTTAACCAGGTGAGTTATTGGTCTTTGTGCCAAATTCAACAATTAATATATGAGAATCTTGACTTGGTAGATATTTGTATATCGGTTGACAAACACACAACTTGCTAACAGTATTGAACAATGATTTGTATTTGTGGTTCCTATAGAGCTAAATTAGAACTACTTATCCCGGTAGGCGAGGTCGGCTGAGAAATGTGAGTGTTCGTCATGCTCTGTTCCACCTTGACCAGGATATCGGCCGGTTTCACCAAAACTGGACCGGCTTTCCTCTAGGTCTGGGTCTGGTTTCACTTGCACCCTTCCGGGCTGGTTCCAGATTCATTTGAATTTCTAAAACAAATTGTGGGATTTAAAACCGTGACAAAAGAAACGACTCTAAACCACCAGTTTCCTGCTCCAGTTCCAGTTTGGTGGAACCGGAACCAAAACACTGGATTCCTGGTTTTTCCTTGGTTCCAGTTCCAGTTCCCCATGTCCCGTTGGTGTGCGATTTGGTCCCGTTTGACCCTCCATGCCAGGTCCAACTGGCCACCTCTACCTAGACCAATCAACCAATTGAGGTTCCCTCGAACACATGCGGCAGGAGGGGTACTTTTAACATGGTCTGAACTGGTAGAGAGATCATCACCCGAGAAGAGGCCTCATAGCTGAAGATCTTCGAGGGTGATCAATACAGATCTATTTCAGCAATAAGTCCTCCTGCATTCAAGAGCAAAACGGGGTTCGTCGAATCTCAGCGATAGACGACGATTGCAGGGATTTCTTGTAGAGAAAAGATCATATGCAATGGGGTTTCAATTGATTTTTGAAAACCAAGCAAGAATATGGCTCATAAGGTTGAAGCTTTTAGATCCAAAACCAGAAAACCAGTTCTAGCTCCATTGCACGCTATGCAATAGTGCAACACAGTAACAGTGAGCCATTCACCCCACCTTTTATTTTCCTTGCAAGGCTACCGCCTACTATAAGCTGCTTCTTTTGGTTATAACGGGAGGCCAAAGCCTCACACACATGCTGCATAGTGGGCATCAGAGAGCCCTGCCAGGTAAGCTAAGGCTCGAGTCGGCCATAGCTCACCTGGCTATAGGTCGACTCACAAGTTGAAGGTCATGAGTTTAGTACCCGGGCATGCGTGGGTTCAGCCTATCTGCTCTACCCTGAAAAGAAAGAGGAGGAGGAAGATGATGGCAAACAATGTCTACTGATCAAAATTAATTTGATTCACTCAAGAAACAGGGCATAAGGCAAGCAGTTCATGTTCAGTCTCACCGTTACTCATTAAACTCATGTAAGACTTCCTTTGTACTGCTTAGTTCTTCAATGGTCATGGTATCATTTACATGTTGAATTTACTTACTCCTCTGGGAAATACCAGGATACTGTTTTGAAAATTAGCTACAACAAACACAAACACGAGTTCAGACAAGCTCAAACACAAACAAGCTCAAACATGTTCGAACTCAGCCAACTATGTTCGAACTCGGCCATTACGAAATAATGAACAGCTCACGAACATGTTGGAAGATAAATCTTTTGCAAAGGTAAGAACACTAACTAGCTTGTATAGAAAATGAGACAAACACGAAGCAACTTATGTTTGTTTATTTGGCTCGTTTGCCGACCCCAGCAAAGGCCTCAATAGGTCAATGTTAATTAGGTTGTGCTAGAATTTTTCGAGTTGAGTTTAACTTATGCTCTTTATAATGTCCAACAAGGTGACGCTTTACGTGGCTTCTTGCTATATGCACTTTGTTAGATCTTGAATAGAGCCTTTAAACCAGACCCCAAATGTGGGTTGATCCTACCAGATTGAATATGAGAACAAGCTGAGTTATATGTGCACCGGCTAGGTCAAATGGGTGAGCTGTGAAGACTCCTAATTGTACCCTGTGTGTGCGTGCATATATATAAATACATACATAAGCCATGTAAAAATATAAATATGTAAATTAGGCATATGCAAGTGTGTGTATATATATATACTTTTTCATATGTATATATATATGTATGTGTATATATGTATACACATATATAGTGCACACACGCCTGCAAACACACACACATACATATAAATAGCCTATATCATATGTACACCTATATGTATGTATATGTGTTGTAGCTGGGTTGACCAGACCCAACGAGGGTCGTGTTTGAGTAATGAAAATGGAAGGTAGGGATTGGGCCAAACTGATTTTGACCCCCGACCTAAAGTGACCCGACCCATTGACCCAGTTCTCCATCTGTACTAACATAACTGATCTAGGAATGTCAACTGGTTGGATTCAGATATGGGCCTAAATCTGAAAATGGAGCCTTTATCCGGTTACAAATAGTTTCCTTCATCTTTTGGAAAAAAAATCTCTCCTGTACTAAAAAGGAAAAGAGAACTCCAAGACGAACTTCATTTAAGAAAACGAAGTTTGACCATTTGGGCTGGTAAACAAGCTGAACTATCAAAATGGAAGCTGTTTATGCACGTCTCACCAAAATGAGCTGAGCATTAGGACAATCCAAGAGGAGAAGCGGGTTAGAGCAAGACCCAGACCCAAACCCAAGATCCAACCGTGTAAAAAAGACGAATAATCAGGGGAAAATCGGGAAAATTGTTAAGAGGAAAGAAACAATTAATTAGGGAAGAAATCTTTCCCAATCTCGATCACTTGATGCCTCTAAAGAGGGTTCGATGGAACCTTTACATCCTTTGCTTCTTCTTGCAGCTAGAGATGTCAATATGTCTATATATATATATATATATATATAAAATTTAATTATATATTTACATGTATATATACTATATTACATGTATAAATGTATAGTTTTTATTACATATATATGTAGTATATATGTCTCATATATACATACATATATATATATGTATATGCACACACACATATATATGTACATACATATATATGCACTATATATACTGTATAGTTTTTTCAATTACATGTATATATATGTATAGTGTTTTCCATTATATATACATATATTTAACTATACATACATATATATGTACTATATATACTATACATTACATGTACATGTACGTAGTATATATATATATTATTACATGTGTGTGTGTATATGGCTTGTTAAAGCCTAAAATGTTGTGGTTGGATTTAGATTTCAAGCAAATTTGGATTGGGTTTTATAAACCTGATCTAATATCCAATGATTCTGCTCGGCCCAGCCTGCATCGACTCCCAGAGTCATACAAGCTGAACCATTTGGCCTTGCTTCAAATATGGGTCATAATTCTCTGACTCGACCCTGCATTTTTTCGGGGCCGAACAGGGCCGATCCCCCCGGCCACTCATTTTGACATACTTGCAGCTGCCTAAGGTCGGGTCAACCTGGACCAGACAAAGCTGTGTTGGGGTTTAGAAAAAAGACTTGATAAAAACGAGTCGGATGTTGGTTAACGACCCATCGACCTGATTTGCCACCCCTTTTGCCCATTAACCAGACCCGCAATCCGAAAAGGGATTCAAATACTAATTGGATTAGGGTTCTGGTTTCTCTTGGCAATCAACTTCAAGGGGAAACTGATTGCTTTATAATGACTTGGATTTTGGTTCTACAAATTTTTCAATGTGGATTTGGATTTGGGTCACAGTCTGGATCCGTTTGAAAGGCAAGCAAACACCCGACGATCACGTGGTGCGGCGGTGGTCACTGTTCTTAAGTCCTCCCGTTCGTCCCCTTCATTGCAGCGGCGATGAAGGCTATTTCTGTCAAATAATTAATGAACAGTTTCGAAATTCAAAAGGAATGTAGATGCGAGAGACCCGAAACTGGTTCGGTAAGCAGGACGGTTGGTCTGCAATTACCATTTTACCCCTACGAACAAGAGACGGATTTTTATCCCCGTCCACCAGAGATTCCCTGGCGGGCATAACTCTTCCACTAAAATATTTCGTAATTCAAACTCTCTCTCGTGGTTTTCGAAATTTTCTAGGCCATCGAGTTCCAGATCTTCGTCCTTGGCGAGAGGGTGTGTTTTTGTGATCACTGTCTACTGATCTTGTAGATTAGGTGGCTATCTCCGGTGGTACTTTGATTCTAGGGCTTCAATTTCCTGGAATTTCTTCGCCAGTGGGGTTGGGGATTTCTCGCGATTCTCTGCGGATTTCGGAGTTCCGTGTGGTGGCTGGAAGTAATTTTGCAGCTGGGATTGAGCTTGGGAGTGGCTGGTAAAAAATAAAGCTAGGGTTTCTAAGATTCGAGGGGTTTGGGGGAAGAAACAAGGATGGAGACATTTAGTATGCTTACTGCGGCTATTTCTTCGTGATTTTGGTTGAGAAGTCGGGAAAACGTCTACTGAGGTTCAAGTGAAGTGATGGTTTCGTGGTTTTAGAGTTTTTGAGGGTTGTGGAAGTATGTTTTACTCACAATTCATCTTGGCGAAGAAGGGCCCACTCGGCACAATATGGATTGCAGCTCATTTGGAGAGGAAGCTGAGGAAGAATCAGGTTGCTGATACAGACATCGGTGTCTCCGTAGGTTGGTCATTCTGTTTCCCTTTTTCTTTTTCTCGTTCAAGTTTCTGCTTTTGAGCTTTTGGTTGTATATACTGATTCGCTTAAGTTATGTTCATCACTGCGAACGTTTAGCTGTAGTAAGGAAAATGATGTTTCCACATGCCAGGAATCGTGTTTTTGCAGAACAAATATTTTCCCTAAGATAATTTTTCTGTTATATAGATCTTTTCTTGCTCTGATTCTTCATTATCTTGATGCAGTGAAACATCAGAGATTTGAGGAAGCAATATTTTGGGTTTATAAATGATAATCTTTCTTTTTATTTCATCTCGTTTTCCTTGATATGAGCTTCCCGTAACAAAACATTTTAAGTCTCTGGGAGATAATCTCAGACTCTATAATAACCAAGTGTCACCTGGAGTTTGGTTGGACTCATTTGGATATAGTTTACAGTTAAGACGAAAAGGCTTGTCGTAGACTCATGGGTTTCAAAACACATTTAGGAGGAGAACTAGGTAGTTCAAACTAAGAAGGTTTTGCCCATCAAGAACTTTCTTAGACAGTAGGTCAGGGAACTGTTTGCAGATATAGTAAGTCTGATACTGTAGTTTGAGAACTACTCTGCTATGTCAATTGTCAGTTGGTGTGAAGTGTTTCTAACTATTTGAATGAACATGTTCCTGGATAAGTGACATAATGTATTAAAGAGTTAGGCTTCTTTTTCCTGAGGCCTTCATCAGGTAGTAAGTCCTTTGGTGTTCCATTAGGTACAGTTAGCCCTTTATCCGGCAATTTACTGTATTGAGGTTATCCATTATGAGGACCATGGGGAAATGCTGCTCAAGTAATAGTTGCATTACGATAATGATTGGATGTGTCTCGTGTTATGTTTCATGGTAGATACTAGGACTGCCTAATATAAGATGGTATGTAATTCACGGAGTGTTGGCTGCTATTTATTGCTCAGTAAAGACTGAGAAGATATACAATGATTACAATCAATGACATGCCTGCTTGTTGATAAGTGTTTTGAGTGCCAGACTTCGATAAACAATGCAGTTCTCCTGGCATGATTTTTTTTATGGCAGTGCTGAAAGTCTATGAAGGTTACATTTGTTCTTTCTTCATCTTTCAAGTGTCGATGAAAATTAGTATATCTCAAAAGATGATGGGAAACCACTTACTTGAAGAACAACATCATAAAAATTAGTATGTTAGTAGTGGTAGCAGCAGCAGGAGGAGGAGACATTTGAAGGATCAGTTAGTGGTAAAGTATGTTATTCACTTTGGCCTAGTGGCTTGCATTTTGAGGAAGGAGGCTATTAAAGTGATGAGATGTTTGCTCATTTCTAGCTGCATATTTTCTGTATAATTTTTTAGATAGATAATGCATTAAGATTTTAGTGGCTTCGCAAAATATGTTGGCCTTTCATATTAGAACTCCAGTGAAAATGGTCATTTCGAAGACAAATATGAGAATGATATATAACTCTCGAGCACTTCTTGTACCATTTAAAGTCTATCAGAATTTTCTAGCTAGGGTTACTCACCAATAGCTAAAGTAGCGTTACATTATTTTTCTAGGGGTGTGAGTGAGGCTTCGTCAGAGCTAGTGACTATGGAAACAGATTTGTGTTTATGATGGTCCTCTCATGCTATTTCACATGGATATGGGTGTGAGTGTGGGCGTGGGACATGACAATTTTAAAAAATTCTGGGCATGGTGAAACAATTAGTATATTTAAAATAAAATTATCTCTAAACTAAATAGTATAGTTTTTAGAGAAATATATAAAGCAAGTTATTTATATTATATTATATATTAAGTGTATATTTTAAATAATCAAATTGGGTGTGGGACATGACAATCTAAAAATTTTGGGCTTCATGAACGATTAGTATATTTAAATAAAATTATCTCTACAACAACAACTAAGCCTTTTCCCATACTAGACGGGGTCACCTACATGGATTCTTTGTTTTTAAAGGGCTCGATCATGTGTCATGGTAACATTTAACTCAAATATAAGCTAAATCATTCTTTATTGTTTTCTTTCAACACTTTTGTGGTCTTAGTCTTTTAACATTTTCAAAGGCTATTTTTTCGTACCTTCTTACCGTGCTTCCTTCAGTCATCTTTCTACGTGTCCAAACCATCTTAAACGATCTCTCTTCATTTTGTCATCTACTCTCAATTTGTTTCTAAAAACCTCATTACATATATGGTTTTTCCTTGTGTGACCACTCATTTATCTCGACATTTTCATTCTTGTCACGGACATCTTTTGTACATGTTGATAATTAACTGCCCAACACTCGAAACCATAAAGCATAGTAAGTCTAATTGCTACTCTATAATATTTACCTTTCAACTTTAATGGTAACTTCTTGTCACATAAAATACCTAATGCACCTCTCCATTTTATTTAACCAACTTAGATTAGTTCTACGTGTAACATCTCCATCTAATTTTCCATCAACAACAACAACTACAATAACAACTAAGCCTTTTCTCATACTAGATGGGGTCGGCTACATGGATTCTTTGTTTCCACGTATCCTATCGTGTGCCATGTTAGCAGTTAACTCATAATAAGCTAGATCATTCTTTATTATTTTTTTTCAACACTTTTGTGGTCGTCCTCTACCTCTTTTAATACTTTCCAAATTTAGTTTTTCATACCTTCTTACAGGTTCTTCTTTTGATCTTCTTTCTATATGCCCAAACCATCTTAAACAATATTCTCTCATTTTATCCTTTATTGGTGTCACTCCTAATTTGTTTCTAATAACCTCATTATGTATATGGTCTTTTCTTGTATGACCACTCATCCATCTTAACATCTTCATTTCTGTCACGGACATCTTTTGTACATGTTGATGATTAACTGTCCAACACTCAAAACCATAAAACATGGCAGGCCTAATTGCTGCTCTATAATATTTACCTTTTAACATTAATGGTATCTTCTTATCACAAAGAATGCCTGATGCTCCTCTCCATTTTAACCAACCGGCATTAATTCTATGCGTAACATCTCCATCAATTCTTCCATCACTCTGAAAAATTGACCCTAGGTATTTAAAACTTTCCTTTTGGAGATGAAATGTGTGCCAATTTTAATTTCTATGTCCTCTGAAGTAACCAAATGATCAAACTTACATTCCATATATTATGTCTTTGTTCTACTAAGTAGGAGGCCTTTGCTTTCTAATGTTTCTCTCCATAGTTCCAATTTTCTATTAACTTTTTCCTTAGACTCCTCCACTAATACAATGTCATCTGCAAATAACATACACCAAGGTACTTCATCTTGAATATGTTTTGTTAACTCATCCATCACCATTATAAATAAGTATGGACTTAAAGTTGATCCTTGATGTGACCCAATATTAACTTCAAAGAAGTCCGTCGTTCCTTCATGAGTCCTCACACATGTTTTTGCACTATCATACATGTCTCTTATAAGGCTAATATATGTCAATGGGATACCTCTTTTTTCCAAAGTTCTCCAAAGAACGTCCCTCGGTACCCTATCATAAGCTTTTTCTAGATTAATAAATATCATGTGAAGGTCTTTCTTTTTTGCTCTAAAATGTTCCATAAGACGTCTCAAAAGGTGAATCGCTTCGATAGTAGATCTGCTTGGCATGAATCCAAATTGGTTCTCTGTTGTACTTGATACTTGTCTTAACCTACGTTCGATAATTCTTTCCCATAATTTCATAGTATGACTCATTAAGTTGATACCTCGATAATTCGCAAATTTTGAATGTCTCCATTGTTCTTATATATGGGTATAAATGTACTTGCTCTCCATTCCTCGGGCATCTTTTGGTTTCTCCATATTTCATTAAATAGTCTTGTGAGCCAAGTGATTCTTATTTCTCTTAATATTTTCCAAACTTCTATAGGAATATTGTTTGGTCCTACCGATTTACCACCCTTCATATGTTTAAGAGTCTCTTTGACTTCATTCTTTTGAATATGTCGATAGAAATTGTGCTTTATATACTTTTCTGATTTGGCTAACTCTCCTAAGGTAATACTAACATCTTTATTTTCATTAAAAAACTTATAAAAATAGTTTTTTCATCTATTTCTTATATCATCATTTGCCACTAGAATTTTTTCATCCTCATCCTTGATGCATCTAACATAATTAAGATCTTTAGTTTTCTTATCTCTAGCCCTAGCTATTCTAAAAATATCTCTTTCACCCTCTTTTGAGTTGAGTTTCTTATATAAGTCCTCCCAAATCTTAGCTTTTGCTTCACTAACGGCCTTTTTTGCTTTCTTTTTTGCTTTCTTATAAGCTTCTAAACTTTCACTAGTTTTCTTAGCATAATGTAATTTGTAACATGCCCTCTTTGCCTTGATTTTATTTTGCACTACTTCACTCCACCACCAAGCTTCTTTTTGTGCCGGTACACCTCCCTTAGATACCCCTAACACATATTTCGCCACTTTTCTAATATGTATAGCCATATTGTTCCACATATCACAGGGTGTGCCAACATAATTCCAAACATCTTCTTGAAGGACTTTCTGTTTAAATATATCTTCTTTCTCGCTTTTGAGGTTCCACCATTTAGTCCGAGTAGCTCGATGCACTCTTTTCTTTGTCCATTTTTTTATTTGTAAATCCATAACTAAAAGTCGATGTTGGGTGGTTAAGCTTTCTCCTGGAATTACCTTATAATCTTTACAACACGCTCTATCATTTTTTCTATAAATAAAGTAATAAATTTGTGTTTGTGATAAGCCACTCTTATAAGTAATTAAATGTTCATCTCGTTTTTTGAAAATTGTATTGACTATAAAGAGATCAAATGCCATAGCAAAATCTAAAATCTCCATTCCTTCCTCGTTTATATCCCCAAAACCAAAGTTTTCATGAATCCCTTGATATCCTAATGCTTCTTTACCGACATGTCCATTTAAATCTCCTCCTAAACAAATCATCTCCCTTGGTGGAATCTTTTGAAACACCTTATCTAACTCTTCCCAAAAAACTGTCTTTATACTATCTTCTAGTCCTACTTGGGGTGCGTAAGCACAAACTATATTCAAAACCTCTGCTCCTAACAATAATTTCAACGTCATGATTCAATCACCATATCGTTGTATGTCTACTACACTCTCCTTTAAATCTTTATTTATGATAATACCAACTCCGTTTCGAGCCTTTTCTTTACGTGAGTACCATAATTTAAAACCTGTATCCTCTATTTTCTTTGCTTTTTCTTCAACCCATTTTGTCTCTTGTAAACATAGAATATGAATCTTTCTCTGAATCATAGTATCTACCACCTCCATTAGCTTACCGGATAATGTTCCGATATTCCAAGAACCAATACGAATCTTATTATGTAGGACTAGCTTCCTTACCCCCCGCATCCGTCCATAATCAAAATGCGGAGACCTTCTCTGAAAATTTTTCGCTAGATTCGGGCGACAATGTAGCGGGACTAACTTCTTTACCCACGCCCGTCAATGATGTGGGAACCCTCTCTGCAATTGATTCACTACATTCGGGCGAAAATGTAGTGGCCCTTGCTTACTTCTTAGTGCATTCGGGCTCTGCAGCACGTCGCTAGGCGGGGACGTCCCAAAGCAATGCTCATAATTTTTGTAATCCATGTTATAAAATCCGACAAAGTTTTACGCTGGCTGTCGGAAGCCTAACACAACCCTCCTCCTTTATCCGAGCTTGGGACCGGCAATGGAAGGATGATCCCTTACATAGCGAAGTTCTATAATACATACATATCATCTAAAAAGAATGAAGAAAAAAATCTTTAAAGCATATTTTAAATCCATAACAACTTCTCGATAATATAACTCAATTAACAACTATAACTTTAAGGATAAGTATATCAATTATCAACAACTACAACTTCACGTCCATAACAAAATCAAAACCAACCACAACTTGAAGTTTATAACAACTATAACTTCAAATCCAAAATAAATTCCTTTCACAAACACTATCAAATATCAATCACTGTGTCATGCCAAGTCTTAATCTCTCATTGATTTGCTTCATGTATCAAACCATTCAACAAAAAAAATAGTAATAAAGAAAGAAAAGTCACAATAGTGTTAAAGAGTATGAAAGTAGTACACATAGAGATGTAACTTAATTAAAACTTCAAGTACATGAATATAATAAATTACCTCTACATCATATTATCAGAAGTAACCGCATTATTGTCCTGATGGTCCTTGCAAACAAGTTGACTTTTCACAGTTGGTTCAACAATATAAATAAGAAATGAAAATATTAATATTGAAAATCATAATAACTATTTCAGAAAACTTACTGTTTGGATATATGTAAGAAGGTATTATATGAGAGGATATACATGTAGTCAAAAAGTGAGGAGTTGAGACACCATATATAAAGTACAACAAATGCTCATGACAAGTGCAGCATCACCCCTCCCTGCATGCACACACATATATGTGTGTATGTACAAGTGATTACTTCTTTCAATATGCAAATTGGTCATAACTAGATATGCCAAGAAGAATCAATGACATCAAAGGTATGTGCTTTTAGAAGCCATTGTCATTCAAGAGAGGAATGACATTTATGAGAATACATATCTAGAAAGATATAGGAAAATCAATCTCACATGACTTACAGAACATTTATGAGAGAACATATCATGTTATGTCCAACCAATGAAGTTCACCAGTGACTTATAGAACACCTGAATTTACAATTGAAGTGATAATTCATTTATACACAGTCCAATCATTACGAAAGCAAAATGGGAACGATGACAGAGGCCAGAGAGGTATTAACAGCGCAGATGCTCGAGGACCACACAAAAGAAGACATACTTGATGATATATTAGAGAACAACTTTATAGAAAACAATATCTCAACAGTTTCACAGCTTGTATATAACACCCATCTCTCTTAAAGTGGGTTGACAAAAGAGAAGAAAAACAAAAAAAGGATGAGGAAGAAGAAAACAAAAAGGAGGAAAAAGAAGGGAAGCAATTACACCTGCAAGCAAATGGTGGAGGAAAGCGGCGGAAGGGAGCGACACCTGGCAGAGAAGAGAAGGTCCCATTCAAATCTCCCTACCTTCCTCATTTACATCCTCAAAACCAAAGTTTTCATGAATACCTTGATATCCTAATGCCTCTTTACCGACATGTCCATTTAAGTCTCCTCCTAAACAAATCATCTCCCTTTGTGGAATCTTTTGAATCACCTTATCTACCTCTTCCCAAAAAGCTGTCTTCATACTATCTTCTAGTTCTACTTGGGGTGCGTAAGCACAACCTATATTCAAAACCTATGCTCCTAACACGTCACCGTATCGTTGTATGTCTATTACACTATCCTTTAAATCTTTACTTATGATAATACCAATTCCGTTTCGAGCATTTTCTTTACCTGAGTACTGTAATTTAAAACAAATATCCTATCTCTGCTTTTTCTCCAACTCATTTTTTCTCTTGTAAACATAGAATATGAATCTTTCTCCTAATCATAGTATCTACCACCTCCATTAGCTTACCGGACAATGTTCCAATATTCCAAGAACTCATACAAATCTTATTATCTAGGACTAGCTTCCTTACCCCCCGCATCCGTCTATATTGAAAATGCGGAGACCCTCCCTGAAAATTATTCACTACATTCGGGTGACAATATTGTGGGACTAACTTCTTTACTCACACCCGTCCATGATGTGTGAACCCTCTTCGTAGTGACCATTGCTTACTTATCACTGCATTCGGGCTCTACAGCGTGTCGCTAGGCGGGGCCGCCCCAAAGCAATGCTCATAATTTTTGTAATCCATGTTATAAAAATGTGATGAAGTTTTACGCTGACTGTCAGAAGCCTAACACAACCCTTCTCCTTTATCTGGGCTTGGGACTGGCAATGCAAGGGTGATCCCTTACATGGGCGGAGTCCCATCTAATTTTTCATCACTCTAAAAAAAACTGACCTTAGGTACTTAAAAACTTTCCTTATAAGAGATACAACTTATGTGAATCTTAATTTTGATGTCATTTATAATAACAAAATGACTAGACTTACATTTCATATGTTTTTACTTTATTCTACTACGCCGAAATTTCTAATGTTTCTCTCCATAGTTCCAAATTTCTATTAATTTTTTCCTTAGATTGATCCACTAATATAATGTCATCCGCGAATAACATACACCAAGAAACTTCATCTTAAATATGTTTTGTTAGCTCATCAATGATCAATACAAATAAATATGGACTTAAATTAAAATTAATCCTTGATGTAATCCAATATTAACATCAAAGAAATATGTCGGTCCTTCATGAGTCCTAACACATGTTTTTGTACTATTATATGTCTCTTATATGGTCGATATGTCAATAGGATGCCTCTCTAAAGAATATCTCTTGGCACCGTATAATACGCTTTTGACTTAAAATAAAAATTTTCTAAGCTAAATATTATATTTTTTAGAGAAATATATCAAGAAAGCTATTTATATTATATTATATTATTAATATATGCATCTAATAGGAGATGGACCACTAGGGCCCGTTGGTCTTGGTCTAACTAGCCCGACCACTAGGGCCAGGGCCAATTACATGTATAGGCCTCAAACTAGCCGTTGGGGGTAAACTAGTGGACCCCAACGTCTAGTTCAAGTAACCATTGGGGGATCTCCCTTTGTATTTCATCTCTCTTGTTGCTTTAAATTCACTTACCCTTGGTCTATAAATAGATCTCATTCACTCCTTAATAAATATGTTGTTTTGCAACACTTTGGATATTTGATTTGATTCATTCGTTCTTTGTTTGACTTGGTTTGTGTGTTTGAACCAGTGTTGTTCGTATTGATACGTATCGTATCGTGGGCAACCACAATACGACTTTTATCGCCTGTATCGTACGATACGACTTGTATCGCCCGTATCGTACGATACAGGCGATACGCCCAAAGACCTATATAAAGGGTCCCTTACCAAACAGAAACCCACATTTTTGTGGGTTTTTGAGGTTTTTTCAGAGCACCCCAAGATATCTTCCGGTGGTTTTCCCCCTTCTTGGTGTTAAAGGATCTCAAAAAAGTGCTCTACGGTGTCCGTGCAAGCCTCCTAAATCGGATTGTGGTATATTTTGAGTGTTTTCTAAATTTTTTTCTTTGTATTTGTTGGTTTTTGGTGTTACTTGTGTTTTTCTTTTTTTAATAACAAAATATGAAGTTATTAAGTGTGTGGATATGATTTTTATTGTATTCATGAAGTGAGAGACACTTTATTCGAGTGTTACGTGAAGATTGGGGATTTATGAAGTGCTTTTATTTTAAGGTTTTTTATTGAATTAAAGTACTCAATTGAGATGGCATGAAGGGGTGTTAGAGACTCTGAATCTCGGTCTGATGATCCGGTATGGCAGTGGGGTACAACAGTTGAGTGTTCAAGATTAAAGATCAGATATTTGTTTTGTGAGAAGGTGGTTAGTGTTAAGGAAATTAGGGAAAGTCGTATATGTAACTTTGAGTCTTATGTCACTTTAGTTATATCTAATACTTATTAGGGGTAGATTAGGAAGTTAAGTTAGATAGGGTATAAGTAGGTCATTAGGGTTAATTTTATTTGTGTGTGAAGAGTGTCTGGACACCATCCCTAGAGGAGCCGCAAGAGCATATTGGAGGGATGCCTCCAATCTGCGTTTTCTTGTAAGTCATTTGTTGATTTAATTATTAAATATTTTCCTTAAGATGGTATCTGATGTCAGCCTTTTTTTGTTTGGACCATCAACAATCGTGAGAGGTCTTCATCCATGATCTTCTGTGCATGTTTTCATTCTATCCCAGCGGACCCAGAAGACATCCTTAGATTTCTGGTTGGAGACCAGTGCTCTGTTATGCTTGAAGACTAATATTCAGATCCGCGACATCTTTCATTGGAAAAGGCAATCGGACAATCACCACGATCACCAGACAGTTTGTTCTCTTCTGTTTCTATACATATCTTGTGGGTTGGAAAGAAATCATAAATATCGTCTTGTTCAAACAACTTTCGTGCTCTCCAGCCAGACCACTTCACCTTCACTTTCGTGCTATCCCAACAGATTGGAGAATTGGTACATTGTGCTGTATTATTGTGTGGGTTGGAATCTGATAGCCCTGTAGAGTCGGCGTTGATGCATTGCACTGGAATCCCTAACGACATTATGCCCAACAGTATCCATTGCTATTACAAAAGATGCACGAGCTGAATCCCTTGCAGAAGGCACAACAATCAACTGATCTTCCACACTCAGACTAGCTTCAGTTTTTTTATTTTTTTGTCTTTCACTTGTATCCTCCATGGCTGGCAAATGTAAAGCCATTGACAGTACCTTTCCTACGGGCGATCAATCTGGGCTGTTTGAAAAATCAGAAAATCTTCAGCTTACCATGACTAAATTCGATGGTCGCAATTACATGGAATGGGCGCGCTCTGTGGAACTTGCCATTGTAGCAAGGGGGAGATGGGCACATTTAATGGGTCACTCTTCCATTCTCGAACCTCATGACAGTCTTTATTCCACCTGGAAACGCGAAGATGCATTAATCTCCTCGTGGTTGCTACAGTCAATGTTTCCTTCCATTGCTAAAACTTTTATGTTTTTAGAATCCGCTCATGAGATTTGGTGTGCCGTAGCAGAGACTTATTCCAGGAAGAAGAATGTTGCCAAAGAATATGAAATTCAGGAGAGAATCCGAAAGTGCATCCAAGCCAATCAGTCTATCAGTGACTATTATGCAGATCTACGAGGTCTTTGGGATGAATTACTCTACTATACAACTATCAAGTGTTCTGCTTGTTATTCGTGAGCGCACCGTTGAGCTTGAAAAGAAGAAAGTCTTTGATTTATTGTGGGGTGTCAATCCAGAATTTAAATCAGTGAAAGTGAATATATTGGGCAGAGAAGAGCTTCCTCCTCGGACACTGTTTACTCCTTATTAATCCGAGAAGAAGATCGCCGGAATTTGGAGAAGAATCATGTTATTAGTACAGATCAGCATGCACTTCACGCCAGAGGCGATTCTTCTCACTTTGGTGGTAGAGGGGGACACACGAGTCATGGCTGTGGCTGTGGTCACTTTACTTCTGAAGACTGGGAAAAACTTGTTTGCTCCCATTGTAGAAAATCACGTCATACCAGAGATCATTGTTGGGAATTACATGGCAAACCAGATTACTATCGCAGTCGCAATACCTCAGTCCATTCTGCAGAGAGTTCAACTCCCAACGTTGATGGCATTCAGGAGGTCTAGAACAGAAATTCTCTGAAAAATCCTCAGCTTCCTCCACCCAAGCTACAGTGGCTCAAGCTACACATATAGTATAGGGTAACCACTCCTCTACCTCTAATTCTAAAACATGGATTATTGATTCCGGGGCTACAGATCATATGGTAGGAGATTTCACATATTTTTCAGCTTACAAGACTCTTCAAGCTCCGGAACCCATTAAATTGGCAGATGGTTCTTTCACTTATATGATTGGCCAAGGCAGTGTCTCTACCTATATTTCTGACTTACCCTCAGTATATCATGTTCCACGTTTTCCCATCAATCTTCTTTCCGTCAGCTCTATAACACGTGCATTAGATTGTTGTGTAACTTTTCATCCTATTGGTTGTGTATTTCAGGATCTGAAGACGGGAAAAACCTTTGGACATGGTAATCTACAGAATGGCTTATATATTCTTGAAGATTATTCTCAGCCTTCCACCTCTTACCGCGTTTCCGCACCACCAGCTCCCGCTGCAGATCTTCGTCTTTGGCATTATCGTCTTGGTCATCTCCCAGTGTCAAAAATTCCTTATGTTATTCCTCATATTAGAGTTCAGTCCAATAAATCTCAGTTTGAATGTGAAGTCTCTCAACTTGGGAAACACCAACGGGCATCTTCTTCTTTAAGTGATTCTCGATGATCTACACCTTTTAAACTTATTCACTCTGATGTATGGGGTCCTAGTCCAGTCACCTCTTTGTTTGGTCATAAGTATTTTGTCTCATTCATTGACGATTGTACTCGTCTTACCATTGTTTACTTAATGAAAACAAAGTCTGAAGTTGCCTCTATTTTTCCCCTTGTGCATAAATTTATCTATACTCAATTCAATACTTCTGTTAAGATTCTTCGGTCAGATAATGTGGGAGAGTACATTGGAGAGTACATTGGGACTCAGTTGGCCACTTATTTACACTAACAGGGAATTGTTCATCAGACTACCTGTCCTTATACACCTCAGCAGAATGGTCTTTGCTGAACGAAAAAATCGTCATATTCTGGAAGTCGCCAGAACACTTCTTATTCAAAGTAATGTTCCCAAATCCTATTGGGGCGATGCTGTCCTTACTGCTATTTATCTTATAAATCGAATGCCGAGTAATACCATTCAGGGGGAGAGCCCTATTCATCATCTTACTAAAACATCCAAACCATTTCACCTCGTTTTGGTTGTACTTGTTTTGTCCATCTCCCTCTTTCCCACCGTGATAAACTAGATGCCAAGTCCAATAAGTGTATTTTTCTTGGCTATTCGACCTCTAGAAAGGATACAAATGTTATGATCATTTGCTTAACAAACTCTACGTTTCCATGGATGTTACTTTCTTTGAACTTACTTCTTATTATTCTACTCCCATAGACTCTCCTCATCCTCCCTCCTGTATCCTTCCACTAGTTCCTAGTGAGGGGGAGTATCATGAGATAGTTTCACCTTAGAGTGAGACCACACAACCATCGAAAGAGATTCTGACATATAAGAAAGGACAACGGAATATTGTGTACTCTCACGAAGAACCATGTGCTAAAGAGATTTCCCCTGAATCAAATCCTCAAGTGCAAACGGACAATAACCTTGAGATTCCTATTACAGCTCTCAAAGGTAAGCGTACATGTGCACGATATCCAATCTCCAATTATATTTCATATGCCAATACTTCTCAGAGTTATTAAAACTTTATTATAAATGCTGAAAAACATAAGATTCCTTCGAAGTTTGAAGAAGCAATCAAGTGCCCCTTATGAAAAGCTGCAATTGAAGAAGAATTGAATGCACTGGAAAGAAACAATACCTGGATCATCACACAGTTGCCTTCTGATAGGAATACTGTAGGATGCAAGTGGGTTTTTACTATTAAATATAAGGCAGATTTAACAGTGGAGAGATATAAAGCAAGATTGGTTGCTAAGGGATACAATCAGTCATATGGCATTGATTATACAAAAACTTTTGCACCAGTGGCTAAACTTACATCAATCAGAATACTTCTGAGTACGGCAGCAAACTTGGGCTGGAATCTATGGCAATTGGATTTAAAAACGCTTTCTTATAGGGAGACTTAAATGAATAAGTGTACATGGAAATACCTCCAGGAATGATCAGACATTTATCACCTTCTAATAGAGTATATAAACTCAATAAAGCAATATATGGGTTGAAATAGTCTCCAAGAGCTTGGTTTGATAAATTCAGTAAAGCAGCGTGTAGTCTGGGATACAGCAGAAGTCTTAATGATCATACAATATTCTTCAAGAAAGGGACAAAATTATCTATTCTTGCGGTTTATGTTGATGACATTATTGTTACAGGAGATGATCTTGAAGAAATATCAAAGTTGAAAAAGAATCTTCGTAAATTATTTGATATTAAGGATTTGGGTAGGCTTCACTATTTCTTGGGTATAGAAGTTCTATACTATGACAAAGGTATCTTCTTAACTCAACGGAAATACCTAATGGATCTTCCTGAAGAAACGCAAATGCTTAATGCAAACTTAGTGACACTCCTATGGAGGTAAACCATAAATTCTTTAATGGTGACAGTGAAGAGTTCAAGGACATCCACAAATATCAGAAACTAGTTGGAAAGCTTATATATTTGACCATTACTCGACCAGACATTGCTTATACAGTTGGGATTGTGAGCAGATATATGCACTCACCAACAAAAAATCACATGGATGCAGTGTATAGAATTCTTTGCTATCTCAAATTAACTTTAGGAATGGGTTTATTTTATTCAAAATCATCAAATTTGGACATTGAACTTTATTCTGATGCTGACTGGACTGGTTCTTATGATGACAGAAAGTCAACTACAGGCTATGTTACTTTACTTGGGGGTAATATTATATCTTGGAAGAGTAAAAAGCAGACTGTGGTTGCAAGATCTACAGTAGAAGCTGAATATAGAGCTATAGCACAAGCTATATGTGAAGGAAAATGGATATCATCATTGATTAGTGAATTGACTTATTCTTTTAACCACCCTATACCTCTATATTATGATAGCAATGCAGCAATTCAGATAACATCTAATCCGATATATCATGAAAGGACAAAGCATATAGAAATTGACTGCCACTTCATCAGGAAGAAGATATCTAATAAAGAATTCCAGCTGGAGTATGTTCATTCTATCAAACAGAGGGTTGATTTCTTAACTAAAGCTACTACCAACAAACTATTAAAAGAGACCTTATCCAAGTTGGTTGTCACCAACATTTTTCACCCAACTTGAGGGGGAGTGTTAAGGAAATTAGAGAAAGTCGTGCATGTAACTTTGAGTCTTATGTCACTTTAGTTATATCTAATACTTATTAGGGGTAGATTAGGAAGTTAAGTTAGATAGGGTATAAGTAGGTCATTAGGGTTAATTTTATCTGTGTGTGAAGAGTGTCTGGACGGCAGCGCTAGAGGAGCCGCAAGAGCATATTGGAGGGATGCCTCCAATCTGCGTTTTCTTGTAAGTCATTTGTTGATTTAATTATTAAATATTTTCCTTAAGAGTTAGTGGTGAAATTTCACGGTTGAAAACCACTTAGTAGGGACTAAATGCATTAAATGATAATATCTTTAGATGATTGAGAGCATACAAGAAAGGAGACAACAAAATATGTTTTAGGAAGATGATGATGCTTTTGGATTGACTGATAGTATTCCTTAAGATGGTAGAACAGAGATTGGTAGTAGTAGTTCTTGACCACCAAACGGGGGAAAGAGGGTTGCTGAAGATTTTGCAAGTGAAAGTGGTAGAAGAGAAAGTTGAGGAAGAGCTGCTTCTACCATATATTTATTTTTTCCTCCTATTACTACACGTGATATTTAACCTGAAACCCATGCTGCTATGACTTCAGAACAACTGCATGATCAGGCATACCTTGTAGTGGGTAGATGGTTTTATAATGCATGCATTCCACTTAATGGAGCAAATAGTTTTCATTTTCAAGTAATGACAGATGTAATTGCTAATATTGGTTCAGAATACCAGATGCCCTCTTATCAGAAGTTGAGAGGAAAGATATTAGATAAGATCGTCGTTGAAGTGAAAGATATTGTTTGATTTTAGAAGAGTCATGGAAGGAGACATGATGCACTATCATGGCAGACGGATGGACAAATAGATGAGGAAGAACCTTGTTAAACTTTCTTGTCTACTGTCTTAAATGACTTATGTTTTTTATATCTCTAGACATGTGAAAAGGGAGGCACATTACAGAGATCTTAAGGCAAGAATTTTATAAGGTGATATGCGAGGTTGGGCTAAAGAATATAGTCCAATTGATTACAGATAATGCAACTAACTATAAAGCGGTTGATGAGTTAGCAGATACTTATGGGACTTCATATTGGATACCATGCGCAACCAATTGTTTATATCTCATCCGTGAGGATATTGGTGGGATGGATGAAATAAAGGCAACAACTAAGTGTTACCAAGATATCACCAAATTTATCTACAACCATGCCTTTGTATTGTGTACGATGAGGAGATATACAGATGGTGCAGAGTTTCTTCGTACAACTGCAACTCGGTTTATAACTAATTTCTTATCTGTACAGAGTATTGTGAGACAAAAGTAAGCCTTGAAGAGAATGTTCTCTTAAAATGAGTGACAACAATTTGTAGAGTTGCCTCAAAATAGAAGAAATAGAAAGTTGAATGAGATTTCAGAGACAGTCTTCAGGAGTACATTTTGGAATGCATGTCTTAGATTGTTGAGGATTACATGTCTTTTAGTGAAGGTTTTGAAAATGATGGATAGCGAGGAGAAACCATCTATGAGCTACTTTTATGAAGCCATGGATAGGGCAAAAGAAGCCGTTAGTGTTGAAGAATATGAGTTTTAGAGTTAGTTTTAGTAAAGTTGATGTTTTATAATAGTAAATTTGATGTTTTAGGTATTATTGTAATTGTCCGAAGTTGTAAGGGCATTTTGGTAATTTTCTATACTAGGGGGGGGTATTTTGGTAATCTTACGTTTTACAGCTCCTTATATAAGGTCTGATAGGTTGTATTAGGGTTTAAGTTGCTGGGATTAAGAAAGAGAGAAAGAGGGGGGCGGACCTCCAAATCCATTGGAGGTCCGCCCCCTCCTCGGATCTCTATATTTCCTCTTTCCAACATGGTAACAGAGTCTATTAACGAAAATATTAGCGGCCATAGTCAATGGTGCGGTGAGCGTGGATTTGAAAAAGGTTTTGTGAGCATAGGAGGACTGCATACCACAAAGGAGTTTGTCTCAAAGCTGGACCTAAAGCCTAGTAAAAAAGTTCTTGACGTGGGTTGTGGGATTGGTGGAGACGACTTTTATATGGCAGAGAAATATGACGTTGAAGTTGTGGGGCATAGATCTTTCCCCAAATATGGTATCCTTTGCTCTTGAACGTGCAATAGGCAGGAAGTGCAATGTGGAATTTGAAGTGGTTGACTGTATAAAGAAGACGTACCCGGAGGGCACATTTGACATAATATACAGCCGTGGTACAATTCTCCACATACAGGATAAGCCTGCATTGTTTCGAAGTTTTTTTTTCAAATGGTTAAAACCAGGCGAAAAGATTTTAATCAGTGACTACAGGCGAAAAGATTTTAATGAGTGACTACTGCAAGAGCCCCAAGGAGCCATCGCCAGAATTTGCAGAATACATTACGCAACGTGGATATGATTTACATGATGTACAATCTTATGGCCAGATACTTAAAGATGCTAGCTTTGTCGATGTTTTGGTTGAAGATAGGACACATCAGTTTATTAGTGTGTTACAAAAAAGAGTTGGATGCTGTTGAGAAAGAAAAGGATGACTTCATCCATGACTTCTCACTAGAAGATTATAATGAGATAGTTGAGGAAGTGGCTCGCAGGCAGATACGCTTCACTGTCCGAGCACATCAACTGTTCGACGAAATGCTAAAAAAAGAGATGATTAACCTGCACATCAAATGTTTGAGTAAATGCCCAAGAGAGATATTTACCAACGCATCAAGTGTTTGAGGAAATGTTAAAGAAGGATACAAATTCGGAAAAAGATTGCAGAAGATGTAAAGTAGTACGTGATGATGGTCTTCGTTAGAAAATCAGTCTTTTTCACTACACATGCATGACAAATCAAATCATAGAAGATGCCAGAAAATTTGATGGTATGGAATATGGCAGTATCACCAAGAAGCATGAAAGTTAAAACCTTGAGTTACTGAAGTAAACAGCCAGGAGGGCTGAAAAAGCGACTGTAGTCACCATGTGAAGGGGCGCATACCGACTAGTATAAGCAGATGTTTGTATTATGCTATTTGAGTGGTAGAGAGAGGGCACCCAACCAACACATCGGCTGCAACCCCCATGTGAAGGGGCGGAGGAAAAGCCGTGTGAAGTATGTATGGTGGAGTAGTACCTCTTATCGCAAAAGATCAACTTTCTCAAGAGTAGAAGAAACATGACTTTTAAGTGTAGCTGTCAAATCACTTTATGGAAAAGAAGAAAGAGAGAGGGAGCAACCGACATCAATAAAAGAGTCGTGTGTTACCCATGTATTCTTGATTGTTCAAGTCGTTTTACAAAAGCCTCAAAGAGATTGCTCGTGCACGTGTGGTGAAGAAAGAACCAGTTCTTTTGCAAGTTTGGAGTTCGTAGTATCTCACTCCCAACTTGAGAGGGGTGTTGAAGAATATCAGTTTTAGTAAGGTTGATGTTTTAGGATAGTAAATTTGATGTTTTAGGTATTATTGTATTTATCCGAAGTTGTAAGGGCATTTTGGTAATTTTCTATACTAGGGGTATTTTGGTTATTTTACGTTTTACAACTCCTTATATAAGGGCTGATAGGTTGTGTTGATATTTTGTATTATCCGCTGTGCAACCACGTTTCTAACAGTTAGAAATAATTTTAATGTAAAAAAGAGAGATTATGTACCCGTGTGAAAAATTATAGATAATAGATGGAACAAATAATTGCATAAACCTATTCATGTAATAACATATTATCTAAACCCAACATTCACGTACTCACTAAGCTTAAAAAAGGATGATGAGGTTAATCGAGGCATCATTGATTGTATAGATAGATTAGTCCCTGATTAGAGTAGAGCAAATGCTATACATCGAGAGATGGAGATCTATCATAATGCTCTTCACTTAATAAGTTTGTCTTTAGCAATTCACAACTGCACAACTGCACTAATATGCTTCCAAGTAAATTGTTTATCTTCGTATTTAAGTTTCTTAAATCTTATATTATTGTGAATTAAGTATCTAATGTTTACCTTTTTCTAAAGATGTTAGGTGGAATAGGTTTGGAAGTGATTGCCCAAACCTTAGAGATTTTGCAGTAAGAGTTCTGAGCCAAACCTGTGGAAACAAAGAATCCATGTAGCCGACCCCGTCTAGTATGGGAAAAGGCTTAGTTGTTGTTGTTGTTGTTGTAGTTCTGAGCCAAACCTGTGGTGCAACGGGTTGTGAAAGGAATTGCAGTGTCTTTCAACACATCGATACAAAAAAGCATAAAAGGTTGGAGCATAAGTGGCTTAATGACTTAGTTTTCATCCGTTGTAACATGCGGCTTTGTCAAAGGTAATCTTGTATTAGTTAGTACTTAAAGATTCAATTCCATATATTCATATATTGTTTGACTTCAATTGTTAATGTTATTTACTAATTACTTATCTTTCTTTCTTAAGGCAATTAAAAAAGGTAAATAGAGAAGAAAACCAACTTGATCCAATAAGTTTGGATAATTTTGATATATTAGAAGACTGAATTATGGAACATGACGAAGAAAATACCCTCGTAACTTAAGAAGATATTGCATGGATTAATTTGAAAGGTGCGCAACAATATTATCAAGGAGATGAAGATTTTGATTTTGAAGCAGAAGGTGACGATGAGGATCTTTAGCAAGGAGAAGATGAAGATTATTTAGTTGACGATCTTGATTACAATATGTAAATGTAAATGTATTTCATTTTTTGCTTTATAATATGTAAAAAAAATTCTATTATTCAATCGTGAATGATCAGTATGTACTAAACTTTGCAT
The DNA here is from genome assembly GCA_036023115.1 of Brasenia schreberi. Classification (NCBI taxonomy): domain Eukaryota; kingdom Viridiplantae; phylum Streptophyta; class Magnoliopsida; order Nymphaeales; family Cabombaceae; genus Brasenia; species Brasenia schreberi. The sequence continues at coordinate 16,219,197 of JAYKKT010000091.1, read as the reverse complement.
TATATGAATTCTTTATAATTACTAGATTTTTTCTATTTTTTTCTAATTTTTTTTTGGATTTTACTTTTTTTTTTAAAATATTAAAGTACGATACGCTACGCTACGATATGATACACCCATATCGTAGAGAAAAACGACACACGATACGATATGCATCGAACAACATTGGTTTGAACACCAATTGTTTGGTGTATTTGGAGTATTGATCTCGTGGCAATTCTTGGTTTGTGATTTGGTGAAGACTCTTAAGCAAGTTGAAGAGCTATTCTTACATAGTATGAGATCCTACTCGAAAGAATATCATAAGATATGACTGCGTTGGGAAGCATGTCCAACTTGAAGCAAGTTTTCTTTACTTGTGTTTGATATTCAAAGGTTGAGGTAATCTTCAAAAACTCGTCTTTGTAAGAAATGGAAGGGAAAAATGAAGTATTTCATTGCTTGCTTGACCCAAATTGCTATCAAAGTAGGGTAACAACAACAACAACAACAACTAAGCCTTTTTCCGTACCGAAAGATCATGGTTTGCTTAGTTATTTTTTAGGAATTGAAGTTGTTAATTGTGATAGATGATATGTCTAAAATAAAATTTGCAAGTGATATTGTTAACGGGTTAGGTCCAACCGATGAGAACAAGACAGATACCCCAGAATTATTAAGAACAAAATTGATAGCAACAAATGAAGATAAACTAAAAGATCCTATACCGTACAGGCATCTAATAGGAGCATTGACCTATCTTCCTGTCACTTACCCATATATATATCACATGTACACACTGAAAGCCAATTTTAACAAGCTCCTATTAGTGTTCACATGAGTGCGCTTATGATAATCATCAAATACATTAAGCACTCTGTAGATAAGGCAATAATTCTAACTTCTTCCACTTCTCTTGATTTGAATGCATATACTTATGCAAATTGGAGTGGAGATGTCATATATCGATATTCCACCACTGTTTTTTGTATATTTTTGAGTGAATCCTTGATCCCATGGATATGCAAAAAGCCGAAGAAGGTGTCACTATCATCCACAGAAGTAGAATAATGAGCCACGATGTCTATTATTACTGAGATCTCATGGATTACAGAGGTGTTGAGAGACATGAGGATCACTCTTGAACCACCATCCACCATGTTTTGTGACAAGAGTGCCATGTATTGAAGAATATGCTTTTTAGTGTCACTTTTAATAATTTTTGATGTTTTAGGTATTATTGTAACTGTCTATAGTACTAAGAGCATTTTAGTCATTTTGTGTCTAAGAACCCATTGTATAAGGGTTGAACATGATATATTAGGGTTAAGAGATTAAGATTAAGAAAGAGAGAGAGAGGGGGGCAACCTCCATTGGAGAACCTGCCCCCTCCTTCGATCTTCACATTTCTCTTCACTGCTTTTTATCATTCTATGACATTCAATCTTCTGTTGTGCTTCTACATTTTTCAACACCATGGACATAACATCTAATAATATCTTTTATGAAAGAAGGAAACATATTAAGATGAACTATCATTTTGTTAGAGAAGAATGTTTCAAGATGAAACTGATTATGTGTTATGTATTCTCATAACTACAACTTGCAAATTTTTTTACCAAGTTGACCCTAAGGTTTATTTTTTTGTTAGATAAACTTTTTACATACACATTGTAAGTTTGAGGTAGTGTGGTAATTATTAGGAATAAATCTTGTATTAATCAAAAGAGAAATAACTTACAATATGTGGCAGATTGGAGTCATTCCTCCAATCTGCATTATACCCAAAAATGGCACCCTCTGTGCAGCCGTCCCCTTCCTTCTCTTATGTCTCTGACTAAACCCTAATTAACTATTAATACCCTATCTAACTTAATTTATTAATCTACCTCTAATAAGTGTTAACTATTTCTAAGATGACATAGACTCAAAATAACATGAGTATGCATTTACACGACCCGACTTTCATTACACTACACGACTTTCCTTAACACTCCCCCTCCACCCAACTTGGATAAGGTCTCTTTTAATAGTTTGTTGGTAGTAGCTTTAGTTAAGAAATCAGCCCTCTGTTTAATAGAATGAGCATACTCCAGCTGGAATTCTTTATTAGATATCTTCTCCATAATGAAGTGGTAGTCAATTTCTATATGCTTGGTTCTTTCATGATATACTGGATTAGATGTTATCTGAATTACTGCACTGCTATCAAAATATAGAGGTATAGGATGGTTAAGTGAATAACCCAATTCGCTAATCAATGAAGATATACATTTTCCTTCACACATAGCTTGTGCTATAGCTCTGTATTCTGTTTCTGCTGTAGATCTTGCAACCACTGTCTGTTTTTTACTCTTCAAGATATAATATTACCCTCAAGTAAAGTAACATAGCCAGTAGTTGACTTCTTGTCATCATAAGAACCAGCCCAGTCAGCATCAGAATAAAGTTCAATGTCTAAATTTGATGATTTCGAATAAAGTAAACCCATTCCTGAAGTTGATTTGAGATATCGAAGAATTCTATACATTGCATTCATGTGATTTTTAGTTGGTGTGTGCATATATCTGCTCACAATCCCAACTGCATACGTAATGTCTAGCCGAGTAATAGTCAAATATATGAGCTTACCAACTAGCTTCTAATATTTGTGGTTGTCCTTGAACTCTTCACTGTCACCGTTAAAAAATTTCTGGTTAACCTCCATAGGAATGTCGCTAAGTTTGCATTCAAGCATTTGAGTTTCTTCAAGGAGATCCATTAAGTATTTTAGCTGAGTTAAGAAGATACCTTTGTCAGAGTAGAGAACTTCTATGCCCAAGAAATAGTGAAGCCTACCCAAATCCTTAATATCAAATAATTTATGAAGATTCATTTTCAACTTTGATATTTTTTAAAGGTCATCTCTTGTAACAATAATGTGATCAACATAAACAGCGAGAATAGATATTTTTGTCCCTTTCTTGAAGAATATTGTATGATCATTGAGGCTTCTGCTGAATCCCAGACTACACACTGCTTTGTTGAATTTATCAAACCAAGCTCTTGGAGATTGTTTCAACCCATATATTGCTTTATTGGGTTTACATACTCTATTAGAAGATGATAAATTTCTGGTCATTCCTGGAAGTAGTTTCATGTACACTTCTTCATTTAAGTCTCCCAGTAAGAAAGCGTTTTTGACATCCAATTGCCATAGATCCCATCCCAAGTTTGCTGCCATACTTAGAAGTATTCTGATTGATGTAAGTTTAGCCACGGGTACAAATGTTTCTGTATAATCAATGCCATATGACTGACTGTATCCTTTAGCAACCAATCTGGCTTTATATCTCTTTACTGTTCCATTTGCCTTATATTTAATAGTAAACACCCACTTACATCCTACAGTATTCCTATCAGAAGGCAACTGTGTGATGGTCCATATATTGTTTTTTACCAGTGCATTCAATTCTTCTTCATTGTAGCTTTCCATAAGGGGCACTTGATTGCTTCTTCAAACTTTGAAGAGATCTTATGTTTTTCAGCATTCATAATGAAGTTTTGATAACTCTGAGAAGTGTTGGCATACGAAATATAATTAGAAATTGGATATTGTGCACATGTACGCTTACCTTTGCGAACAACAATAGGAATCTCAAAGGTCACTGTCCACTTGCACTTGAGGATCTGATTCAGGGGAAATCTCTTTAGCACATGGTTATTCTTGAGAGTACACAATCTTTCGTTGTCCTTTCTTGTACGTCAGAATCTCTTTTGATTGATGTATTTTCTCATTCTGATGTTCAACTATCTCATTATACTCCCCCTCACTAGGAACTAGTCGAAGGACAAAAGATGGAGTTGTAGTAGATTCCATTGGAGTAGAGTAATAAGGAGTAAGTTCAAAGAAAGTAACATCCATGGAAACATATAGTTTTTTAAGTAGTGGGTAATAGCATTTGTATCATTTTTAAAAGGTCGAATAGCTAAGAAAAATACACTTATTGGACTTGGCATCGAGTTTATCACGATTGGGAAGATGGATATGTTCAAAACAGGTACACCCAAAGATACGAGGAACTAGATGAAATGGTTTTGATGCTTTATCAAGACTATGAATAGGACTCTCCCCTTGAATGGTATTACTGGGCATTCAATTTATAAGTAAGGACAGCATCTCCCCAATAAAATTTTGGAACATTACTTTGAAGGAGAAGGGTTCTGGCTACTTTCAGAATATGACGATTCTTCCGTTTAGCAATACCATTCTGCTGAGGTGTATAAGGACATGTAGTGTGATGAACAATTCCCTGTGCTTATAAATAATTTTCTGAGTCCCGGTGTATTCTCTCCCATTATCGGACTGAAGAATTTTAACAGAAGCATTGAATTGAGTACAAATAAATTTATGCACAATGGGAAAAATAGAGCTTCATACTTTGTTTTCATTAACTAAACGATTGTAAGACGAGTACAATCATCAATGAAGGAGACAAAATACTTATGACCAAACAAAGAGTTGACTGAACTGGGACCCCATACATTAGAGTGAATAAGTTCAAAAGGTTGAGATCTTCGAGAATCACTTAAAGGATAAGATGTCCTTTGGTGTTTCCCAAGTTGACAGACTTCACATTCAAACTGAGATTTATTGGACTGGACTCTAAATTGAAGAATAACATATAGAATTTTTTACACTGGGAGATGACAAAGACGACAATGCCAAAGACGAAGATCTGCATCTTGAACTGGTGCTGCTGAAACGCTGTAAGAGGCTGAAGGTTGAGAATAGTCTTCAAAAATGTATAATCCTTTCTGTAGTTTACCATGTCCAAAGATTTTTCCCGTCTTAAGATCCTGAAATACACAACCAGTTGGATGAAAAGTTACACAACAATCCAAGGCAAAAGTTAAAGAGCTGACTGAAAGAAGATTTATCGAAAAACTTGGAACATGATATACTGATGGTAAATCTGAAATACAGGTAGGTGCACTTTCCTGTCCAATCATATAAGTGAAAGAATCATTTGCCAATTTAATTGGTTCCTGATCTTTAAGAGTTTTGTAAGTTGAAAAATATGATAATTCTCCTACCATATGATCTGTAGCCCCTGAATCAATTATCCAAGTTTTAGAATGAGAAGGAGAGGAGTGGTTACTCTTTATTGTATGTGTAGCCTGAGCCACTGTAGCTTGGGTGGAGGAAGTAGAGGATTTTTCAGAGAATCTCTGTTCAAGACCTTCTATTCTTTTTATAATCTCTTGAATTCCATCGGTGCTGGGAGTTGAAATTTCTGCAGAATGGACTGAGGTATTGCGATTTTTATAGTAATCTGGTTTTCCATGTAATTCTTAACAATGATCTTTGGTATGATGCGATTTGCCACAATGAGAGCAAACAAGTTTTTCTCTGCCGTCTGAATTAAATCGACCACGGCCACGACTGTAGTGTCCCCCTTTGCCACGAAAATGAGAACGGTCTCCTCTTACCTAAAGTGCATGTTGATCTGTACTAATAACATGATCCTTCTCAAGATTCCTGCGATCTTCTTCTCTGATTAATAAGGAGTAAACAATACCCAAAGAAGGAAGCTCTTCTCTGCCTAAGATATTCAATTTTACTGATTCAAATTCTGGATTCATACCCCACAATAAATCAAATACTTTCTTCTTTTCAATCTCAGCGTTTCTTTCATTGTAACAAGCAGAACACATATTTTGTATAGTAGAGTAATTCATCCCAAAGACCTCGGAGATCTGCATAATATTCATTGATAGACCGATTAGCTTGTTTGTACTTTCTGATTCTTTCTATTATCTCATATTCTTTTGTAACATTCTTCTTCCGGGAATAAGCGTCTGCTACTTCACACCAAATCTTATGGGCAGATTCTAAAAACATAAAAGTTTTAGCAATTGATGGAATCATTAACTAGAGCAACCACAATGATCTTAATGCATCTTCTCATTAACCAGGTTAAATAAAGGCTGTCATGAGGCTCTGGAATTGGAGATTGACCCATTAAATGTGTCAATCTCCCCCTTGCTACAATTGCAAGTTCCACAGATCTTGCCCATTCCATGTAATTTCGACCATCTAATTTAGTCGTTGTAATCTGAAGATTTTCTGTTTTTTCAAACAAACCAGATTGTTCGCCTGTATGAAAGGAACTGTCAATGCATTCACCTTTGCTAGCCATTGATTATGAAATCTGAACTAAAAACTTAATCAAGTCTGAATCGTGTATTGTGGTAAAACAGAAAGAAGGTCTTCTTTAATATTCCACGTGATGCAAGAAGTTATCCACAATGAGCCAGCGGATTGAATCACTATCAACGATCCACTTGATATTACCAACAAAAAACGCATAAATGAATATTAATGAGGATCGCCCGCAATAGGATTTGATGATATTAATGGGAATCGACCACACAAAAGATAACGCACAATTGAAGAAATCGGCACAAATTAGAACTTGATTGGCACATAAATTGGCATAAAAGATAATGCAGATTGGAACCACAATGATGAAAATCCTCACTCTTAATGAGGATCGGCTACCCAATCTGTGATTTGCTTGGGATTGAATGAATAACGATGGAATAAATCATACCTCAAATTAACAAACAAAATTTTGGTGTCCATTATTTGAAAAGAACTCACTTCACAGAATCATATAAGATTCAAACAAAAAAATTCTGCTCTGATACCATATAGCTCAGATACCATATTAGGAATAAATCTTGTATTAATCAAAAGATAAATAACTTACAATATGCGACAGATTGGAGGCATTCTTCCAATCTGCATTATGTCCAAAAACAGCACCCTCTGTGCAGCCGTCCCCTTCCTTCTCTTATATCTGACTAAACCCTAATCAACTATTAATACCCTATCTAACTTAATTTTCTAATCTACCCCTAATAAGTATTAACTATTTCTAGGATGACATAGACCCAAAATGACATGAGTATGCATTTACACGACTCGACTTTCATTACACTACACGACTTTCCTTAACAGTAATTGTTGAAGAATATGAGTTTAGAGTAAGTTTTAGTGAATTTGATGTTTCTAAGTATTATTGTAATTGTTCGAAGTCGTAAGAGCATTTTTGTAATTTTCTGTACTAAGGGTATTTTGATTATTTTACTTTTTAAAACTCCTTATATAAGGGTTGATAGGTTGTATTAGGGTTTAAGTTGCTGAGATTAAGAAAGAGAGAGAAAGAGGGGCCCTCCTCCGATCTCCACATTTTATCTTCTTTATATTTGTGTTTTTAAATCTCTGCTGCGCAATTACGTTTTCCAACATGGTATCAGAGCCATCGATCGTTTGGAGTAGCAAGGAGGGTGAGTTGCAGTAAAAAAAAGATAGAAAAAGAATGTCCTGATTTTTCCAATGAGCACAAACATGATGAAATGAGACAAGCATTTGTTGTAGTTGAGCACAATGCTACATTAACAACAGGTCGTAGCCTGCGAAGAGAACTATGCAAATCTGCTACATTTCCTTACTCGAAGTTACAAGCTACGAAAATCATCAAGAAGGATGAGGCAAATGATCCAGACCAGCAAAAAGCATATCTTCCAGCATGTTTTCGGTCTAACTCTCTGCCTGCTTATGTTAAGTTAGTCTCTGCAATGAAAGGTGGGCGCAAACAATTAAGGTATTATTCAAACAACAAAGCCTCAGGTCACATGGGCTGCAGATGTTGTTGATCCCCTAGTGACATTCGTTTCCCATACCGTCAGAAGCAGCCAACATTGCCCAAAACACAAAAAAGACAAGAAGCATAAGCACGACAAAGGCAAGTCGAACCACGATAGTGGCAATGGCAGCAGGAAGCAGCATTCCAAGAGAAGCACTTTCTCCATGGATAATTTGCATTCAAGGCTAGACACACATGCACTGTTGCCCATGGAATCCAAGATAATGATGGATAGAAGATGTCGATAGCATGCAAGATGCAACTCTGCAGTACCAACTGTTTGATAAAATGTTTCAAAAAAACTTCAACTCTACAGGACAAGTGTTCGATGAAATGTTCAAGAGAAATATTCACTTGCACATCAAGTGTTCGATGAAATGCCTAAGAGAGATGCTTACCTACATATCAAGTGTTTGCTCAAATGCTGAGAGGGCTGAAAATTCAGAAGAAAAAAAATGAAGAAGGTATGAATAGTAGTGATTATTTCTTCATTGGAAAAACAATTGAATGAAAATAGAAGGAAAGATGGAATGCAGAAAATCAGTCTTTTTCACTACACATGCATGACAAATCAAATCATAGAAGAGGTCAGAGGAATTTGATGGTATGGAATGTGGCAGTATCACCAAGAAGCATGAAAGTTAAAACCTTGAGTTGTTGAAGTAAACAGTCAGGAGGGTTGGAAAAGCGGCTGCAATCACCATGTGAAGGGGTGCAGACTGACTAGAATAAGCAGATGTCTGTATTCTGTTATTTGAGTGGTAGAGAGAGGGTATCCAACCAACACACCGACTGCAGCCACCATGTGAAGGGGCGCCGGAAAAGCCATGAGAAGTATGTATGGTGGAGTAGTACCTCTTATCACAAAAGATCTTCTTTCTCAAGAGTAAAAGAAACATGACTTTTATTAGTAGCTACCAAATCACTTTATGGAGAAGAAGAAAGAGAGAGGGAGCAACCGACGCCCATAGAAGGGTCGTGTGCTACCCATGGTGTTCTTGATTATTCAAGTTGTTTTACAGAAGCCTCGAAGAGATCGCTCATGCATGTGTGGTGAAGAAAGAAATTTTTTTTTGGCAAGTTTGGAGTTCGAAGTATCTCACTCTCAACTTGAGGGGAGGTGTTAAGAATATGAGTTTAGAGTCAGTTTTAGTGAATTTGATGTTTTAGGTATTATTGTATTTGTCCGAAGTCGTAAGGGCATTTTGGTAATTTTCTATACTAGGAGTATTTTGGTCATTTTACGTTTTACAACTCCTTATATAAGGGTTGATTGATTGTATTAGGGTTTAAGTTGCTGAGATTAAGAAAGAGAGAGAAAGAGGTGGGCCGTCCTCCATTGGAGGTTCGCTCCCTCCTCCGATCTCCACATTTTCTCTTCTTTATATTTGTGTTTTTTAATCTCCGTTGCGCAATCACGTTTTCCAACAGTAATGTTTGAATGTAATAGGAGACGAGTCACTAGGGCCTATTGGTCTTGGTCTAACTGGCCCGGCTACTACGGTTAGGGCCAGTTAATGTAGTGGCTCCAAACTAGTTTACCCCCAATGGCTAGATCAAGTAGCCGTTGGGGGATCCCCTTTGTATTTCATCTCTCTTGCTGCGTTAAATTCACTTACTCTTGCTTTATAAATAGAGCTCATTCATTCCTTAATAAATATGATGTTTTGCAGCACTTTAGATATTTGGTATGATTCGATGGTTCTTTGTTTGACAACAACACTCCCCCCGTGTGTTTCTTGACGCCCTCCTCAGTCCTCCTATCTCATTTCTCCTACTCTCTTCTTCTCTAATCCCCACCCTCCCTCTCCTTTTCTTTCTCTCTCTATGTTTTGGTTCCTTGGTTTACGATGTCTGAAAGCATAATGATGTCGGCAAATAGAATATTGATTGCCAAGGTAGATAATCTTTTTCTTTATTTCCTTATTTTTGGTATAAAGAAGACTAGGACATGTTGACCAAATAATTTTTTGTCGAAAATAACCCCAATATGTTTGAACGGTCTGGTGCATTTTCATCTTTGACCAAGAGTCTTAGTGTGTCCCGTGCAATGTCAATGTGAGACACTCTACCCCTTGGAGTGTCTATCTGACATAACTCTCATGAGCAATGTTGTAAATATCGTACTGGAACATGATATGGCATTGGGTACCGATACTACATATATCATAACATATTGCACAAGTAATCTATTAAACTATTGTCTTTAAAAATTTATAAAAACTGTAAACAAATCTTCTATGACATGCACCATGCCAGGGGATGACAAACTCAACATCAAACAAACCGAATTATATGCATGTATTGTGTGGGCTTCATTTTTGGAACGTAGGATTGACGACCATTGGTGGATGTATAACAGATTTGGGATGTTGGGATAGAAAGGGGTTGGTTTTCTGGAGAAAGGGTTAGCCATGCAAGAGGAAGCCAAAGAAGTTGGCCTAAAGGGGGTTTAAGCCCAACCCTGTCCTTGATTTTCAAAAAACAAAAACATAGTTCCCTAAAGCTGTCATTGAATCAAAGGATAAGGGAATGCATCTTGTGATATGGTGCATGTATCACTATCATATCGTACCATATGCACTGATACAGTGCGTTAAATTGTTTTCTGTGATACAAATGCTTGAATCGTATCATTTCAGGTATGAGTATGCATAATATGCATACCATGTATAAACACGATACAATTTTCATAACATTTCTCATGAGGACCTAAGCATTTTCTATTTTGAGCTTGAAAAGATGGATATGGTTAACCTTTGTTTATCTTCTGCATTCCTAAAGGGATATGGCTATCATGGAATTAGAGGTTTTCTTTTTGCTTTTCCTTTTGTGAAGAAGTGGTACCTGGTGATTTACACTTGTACCGCCAGTATATGATGAAGTGAATATTCTGTTGAAATATTTCTTGCTATCATATAAGGAGCAATTGGTTCGATGAACAGTCACTGTGGAATTACATATATCTCCTCAACTCTCAACTTCATTTGTAGGCAGCAGTTAGGCGTATGAGTTGATAGGGATCTCTTTACGTGCATTTTGTTGTTATTTTGGTAAAACATTCTTGGTTGCCTCTTTATAGGCATCAAACACTGTTAATCATTAAAGGGCTGCTGGTTACTCGGGGTATACCACCTATGTAAAAGCTTGAGAATTTGGTACTTAGTGTGATTAGCTTTTGGTTGGCACAGGGAAGTGGAGGGATTACACACTTTCTCAAAGAAGCATTCTGGGGACAAATTTTGAACATTTTCTTCACTACACATTCAGGTTACTATAAGCCCAGCTTATACATAATATATGAATGACAGATGGTTGGCATAAAAATAATGCAAGAATTCACTCTTTACTATTGGAGATCGTTTGATCTACACATATAAGAATTAATAGATGATCTGCTTTATTCATGTCTTTTAGCCTTGAGTTCAGCCTGAAATTTGTTCAGTGAAAATTTGATTACCTTTTTCCAACTTGCCTTCCAAAAGTTTCTTGTCTCAATAAGTTCAATTGAAATTACGTTTTCCAGACTCAATACTTTTTCCCGAAGTACCAATTGCATTGAGATTGTCCAGCCATCTGCTGCTTGGGGTAGTAAGGATTTATTCCAGGAAGGTGAATTATCTATTCCATGACTGCAGCGAGGCTTTGCTCAAAATAAAGCAGGCTTTCCGCTCAACTACAGTTGATCTCCCTCCTGAAGAATCTACTGCACCATATCACTCCATTACTCTTCCAGAGACATTCGATCTTGATGATTTTGAGCTGCCAGATTTTGGGTTCTCACATGGGTTTGTTTTGACCACCCTAGCTTCTTCCATTTTCCTTTTTTCTCTATGATAGCTTGTCTGCTTGTATGATTTCTTAAAATTCATTTGATTGACTGTATGGAATTCACAAACTGTTAATTTGTTGCGCATGCAGCAACTATGTTGATCATCACATCAGTACAAGGGAGCAGATCACCCTTCAAGATACCATGGATGACATGGTATTCTCAACATCTCAGTTTGGGTTAGATGGTTGGTATTGGTTTCTTTCTTTCCCCGATGCTAATATTTTCTGCGAATTGTTTGACCTGTGTTACCTGCGCTATTTGAATGCTTGTTTGATGTTTATTGTTCAGAGAGGTTTGGTGATGCAGATGCTTCTCAGCTTGCTCTTGATTTTGACGAGGTAATTATCGTAAAATTTTCAGAATAAGTTGAAGTAACCTCTCTTTATCCTCTAAAGTGATTGAAAAAGAATATCTGAGATATATATTTTATGTAGCGTAACATGTTATGTAGAGATTTATTCTGCCAATATGACGAAGGGCTGAAAACTCATACACTGAACATGTTAACCGTGTCGATGCTCTTGATGATTCATTCTTTGAAGAGTTGTAGTTTTGTTTTTGGATAGATCAGTACTTCCTTCTCTTTCATTATTCTGCATACGGTATTGGAATGAAGAACTTATAGCTTACCATTGCTGTTTATTCAAGAGCATTCAGGTTGACGATGAATGACATTTAGGTAGACAACAACAACAACAACTAAGCCTTTTCCCATACTAGATGGGTAAACCCAGTGAATTGCTTCAATGTTCATCTCATGTCTCTCAAAATGTCCCTTTTGGTCTGCATAGTTCAAAAATTTATGGAGAGAAGGTGTATGCCATAATTTAGCTTGTTGGGACATTTTAAGAACTTGATACACTGGTACATTTTGAAAATTTACGTAGATATTATCACTACTTTAACATCAGAATTTGACATAGTTCCTATCGTGAAGTTTCCCACACTGTCATATACTCTAACATCCAAATACTTGGCAGGGATAGTTCTGAGAGAACATAAGCTCAGAGGATAAAAAACAAAAGTATTTTTTGAATTTTCAGGGTGTGAAGTTTCATATTTTGTTTATAACAGATTGCATAACAATGAAAGTCTTGCCTTTTTCAGTTTCCACACAATTCTTGTGAATATCTCCAGAACTTTGCAAAATGTGGAGGCACTTCAGTGCTGTCAGTCCCTTTCGAGAAGCATCAATTATTCTAACGCAATGCTGTTAGCCATGACTTTCTTTTCCACTTGTCAGCTGCCTTTCTCATAAGGCAACTTAACTTTTAGCGATTTGCCATCCTTGAAAGAATCTGTCTTTATGGTTGTCATTGTGTATATTGGAGATGTTGAGATGCTCTTTTTGATGATGCATCTCGTTCACTTGGCTTTTGTAGGATTTGTTCCTGGATAGAGCTCATTCACCAGTTCATACTTCCGTTTTCTTAAGCCTAGAAGATGAGTAAGTTTTTAGTGCCTAACTTGAGTGGTTCGTTGCTTATCTTTGTTTTGGAAATTGAAATGAACTCCTGTACTTTTGTTGTATTATGCTATTTGTTCTACTTAAACTTCCTTGATCTCAGTGTGCATGAGCAGGTAGATGATCAAACAAAAACATCCATTACCTCTGTGGAGTTCGATGAACATCCACAGGATGTTGCTGCCACACACAACTCTGGAAGTGTGAAACATACCGAGCAGGTCCCTTCTCTTAGTTGTGATGAGCAGGCTGGCTTCAAATTGCTAAATTCTGGAGGAAATGGTTCTGCCAATCTAACGGGCATTGGAATCAGGTCCCCAGAATTGATCAAAGAGAGCCTTCCTTGCTCAATTGATCAGGAACAACTTCTGGACCCTCAGGGAGAGGTTTCTTATCCTACCGTTCATAGTGAATCTGGTATAAATAATGAAGAGGATTATCCTTCTCCAGCTGCACAGGCACCATCCACGCCTGGGTTAACAGAAAAAGCGATCCCTGTGAGGGTGCATGGAGTTTCTAGTTTGGGAAGTCCTAGGAAGGGTTCTCTTTTATATCCTGGGGATTCGTTATTGAAGGAGTCAGATAATTCTAAGCCTGCTGCTAGGGGTAAGATTTGCATGATTGAGAGTATTTTCTTGGCAACTTGGTTATTGTCTCCATCTTAGATTCTCTTGTTGTTCCAGGCTCAGATGACGGAAAGATAATGGAGAGTGTGATGCCAACAGATATAGTAGACTCATTGAACAACAGAGACTGTGATGATGTTATGGAAATTGATCAGGGATCCAACAGAGTGCAAATTATTCTTCCGAATAATGATGATGCTAATGAACAGCAGGGCCCTGATACACTGCATGGTGCAACAGTTATATTGGATTCTGGTGATCCCAAAGTTGTCAATTCGTCAGAGGTTACCAGCCAAGAAATATCAGAAGACTTAAGAGCTGTTAATCATGTTGAATGTAAGGATTGTTCTGCCCCTCATCAGATTGTGGCTGTAGCTTCTGCTGAAGACGATGCTAGAATATGTGCCAGCAGCATTGTTCTGCGTCCATGCAATGGAATTGTGCAAGCAGCTCACCCAGTGAACTTGCAAGATAAATCTGCAGAAGAGGTCATTTTAAACAAGGCTGATCATGGATGCTTAGACATTGCCCAACTAGAAGTTGCACATGTGGAGGAATCTGAGTATCCTCGATTTGAAACCTTATGTTCAGCCCCTCCAGAGGCATCAGATTTTTCAGAAGATTTAGTTGCTAAGGATTCCTCTGCAGGTGATTCTTCCCTTTTGTCTAACGAAAGGGGCATGTTTGTTGGGGAGACTATTTCAGGGAAAAAACGCATGACAATGGATAGCTCTCCCATCTTACTAGATGGGAATCCATCTAAAACATCTAAGCTTTCCCAGTCTGCAAGAAGTGTGAATTTTATTCCTGATGATGATGATGTGCTGGCTTCCATCTTAGGTAAGCTGATCTGTATTTGGTTCAGCAGTTATTATCTTCCATGTGGGCTTGCATTTTTTTATTGTTAAACAAACTTTGTTTGTTTGTTTTCAGACAGATTTTACTTTTCACTCATTAATTTTGCTTTCTTTTCTTCTTTAGTTGGAAGGCGAACCCCTATATTCAAAATCAAGTCTACTCCTACAGCCGAAATTGTATCTCCCAGACGTCCTCAAGCATCAACCAAAGCAAGTGCTCAGAAGCGGAAAGTGCCATTAGATGACACAATGGTTTTGCATGGCGAGTATGTCCATTATGCTGATATATATAGTCTTGCATTTAGTTCCAGTATCTTCTGTTAGTGTCTCAGTGATGTATATTGATTATACATGATTGGTTGTACTTGGCTCTACTTTTATGATCCAGTGTAATACGACAACAGCTGACAAGTACAGAAGACATACGTCGGGTACGAAGGAAAGCACCATGTACCCCTTTTGAGATATGGAGAATCCAGAAACTTGCTTCAGCTGATGGTATTTTTAGCGAGCCATTATTGAGTGGTGAGTGAGTCAATACAGTTGCACAACATTAGTCATGTTTTTTATTGGCTTTTAACTTTTTGCTTTGATTATTTGTGTTTTTCTTTTCCTTATCGAAAAGCAAAATTTCTCAATAAATCTTGCTGGTCCTCCCACTCTTTCCTGCATCTATGGTCGATAGGTACTTTCTTGTGTAGTAGCTCACTATATCAATCTTGCTTGTAGTTTTCTAGTGAATTGGATCTGTTGTTAGTCCAAAAGACAGATGACCAATGGTTCCTTTGTGATTCTACTTTTGTTCTGTGTGTTTTAGTTTTTTAACCTTCTGGTGGTTTTGGCTTTCAGGATTATGCACAGAGATCACTTGTTTATATAGGAAGGCCCTCGTTTTGACTGGTGATGGGGTGTTTTCTGTAACATCAAAAGGTACGGAGCCTATGGGAGACTTGGAATTTGTCAAGGAACCTAGCAGTCATACGGTTGATGAGTCTCTCAGAATTTCCCTTGAAAGTAACTGCCTTCAAGCCCAGGAATCTGCAGATACGGTCATGATGACTCATAACAGCCTATCTCATTCAAGTGAAGGTCTGAAAGATGCAGATGGAACCTTACCACATGAACCTGGAATATGTCTAAATGGTAACTCTGCGACTAATGGCACACCCTCTGACGTGCAACTGGAAAAAGACACATTGGTGGGGTCTCCTGCAGCTGAACCTTTGCTTGATAACAGATCTGCTGGTTTGAGCGACCATGCTTCTGTCATTACAATTAATGGAACCACTGAACTTGATCCTTGTCATTCTGGCAAAGGTTCTGATGGTGATAGGGTTGGGCTGACAGTTACAGAGAAACATTCTGATTATTATTTGGACAAGGATGCACCCATTGAGGGTGATATGCCAGTGACGGAAGCAACTCAACACAAGCATGGTCTAGTAGATATTGGCGACAATGAAGCCATTGAAGACCATCACCTATTGGGTGAGAAATCTGACACATTAGTCGCTGGTAGGGTTTCAGTTGAAAGTGATCCTCCACATCAAGGCCTTGATAATGGTGAAATATCATCTACGATACTTCCTGGGTTAATTCAATTCGAGCATTCTGTGTCCAAGGGAAATGAGAATTTAAGTTCAGTTGGGAATGATCGTAGTAACCATGAAGGAGCTATTTATGTTAACAATGCTGATGATAAATGTGCACTGGGGAATGAAAACATCATGGTCAATCATGATGACATGCTCTCTGCAAAGCATGTGGATGTAGATAATGTTGCATCTTGTCCAGAATCACGACAGTCTGAAGCGCAGCTTGACCCCATGCATATAGAAGATGCTACGGATCATAGAATCAGTATGGAGCCTCTACTGGATAAAGATAATGCTGTTGAGTGTACTTCTTCTGGAAAATGCTTGGATCAATTTGAGGTCAGTATTCTTTTTCTATTATAAGCATTTCATTACTCCACAAAGTTTGCCTTATGAATGCTATTATTGTTCAGTCTTGTCGTTGCTCAAGGATATACTAGCTGGCAATTGCATTGGCATATTCATAGATTCTTGTTCCATGGTGCACTTGGTGTCCAGCTCTTATAACAATATGGCTTGCATATAAGTCACATAAGGCTTAAGCATTGTGCATATCTATTTTGAGAAACTCAACAGGTTCAAGTAAGTAATGGCATGCACCCGAAGCAATCATATCATCTGCCAATCACGAGTTCACATTACTGCAGCTAAAGGCATGGGTAAGAGTGAAATGATAAAGAACTAGTTTGTGCAAGCATCTAAACAAACAACAAATGGCACCCATTTCGGAACTCCTTAAGCTTCTCTACCAACAAAATGCTACTAATTTATGCAAATAATGCATTATGTGTAAAAGATAACCAAAAAAATTAATTAATTTATTGACAATATACAGATAAATTGGGCAACATATTTCACAAATGGAGGGTATTATGTCAATCAATAGGAATGAGCTTACAAGTTAATTTATATTCTCGGTTGTCCCAAATATACAAAACAACAACAACTAAGCCTTTTTCCATACTAGATGGGGTCGGCTTTGGTTGTCCCAAATATATTGATAAAAAATTAGGCTTGCCCATTGTATAGGATAGTGAAACCATTGCACGTCCGAGCTCAAGGTGAGATGGATTGTAGTTGGTTTCTTCTCCAATGGTTTCAATAGTGACCCCGGCACATACACTTATTTCTCTCAAATGGGACTTCTTGTGGTTTCTGATACCTTTTCGTGTGTTTTGATGGCAGTCACAAGCAACAACTACAACAACAACTAAGCCTTTTCCCATACTAGATGGGGTCGACTACATGGATTCTTTGTTTCCACAAAGCCCTGTCATGTGTCATGTTAGCAGTTAACTCATAATAAGCTAGGTCATTCTTTATTGTTTCTTTTCAACACTTTTGTGGTTGTCCTCTACCTCTTTTAATACTTTCAAAATTTAGTTTTTCATACCTTCTTACAGGTTCTTCTTTTAATCTTCTTTCTATATGTCCAAACTATCTTAAACGATATTCTCTCATTTTATCCTCTATTGGTGCCACTCTTAATTTGTTTCTAATAACCTCATTATTTATACAGTCTTTTCTTGTATGACCACTCATCCATCTCAACATCTTCATTTCTGTCACAGATATCTTTTGTACATGTTGATGATTAACAGCCAACACTCATAACCATAAAACATGGTAGGTCTAATTGCTGCTCTATAATATTTACCTTTTAACTTTAATGGAATCTTCTTATCACAAAAAATACATGATGCTCCTCTCCATTTTAACCAACCAACATTAATTCTATGCGTAATATCTCCATCAATTCTTCATCAATGTGAAAAATTGACCCTAGGTATTTAAAACTTTCCTTTTGGGGGATGCAATGTGTACCAATTTTAATTTCTATGTCCTCTGAAGTAACCAAATGATCAAACTTACATTCCATATATTCTGTCTTTGTTCTACTAAGTCAGAGGCCTTTGCTTTCTAATGTTTCTTTCCATAGTTCCAATTTTCTATTAACTTTTTCCTTAGACTCCTCCACTAAAATGCCATCTGCAAATAACATACACCAAGGTACTTCATCTTGAATATGTTTTGAGCCTCTAAAGTTTCGTTAGTTTTCTTAGCATAATGTAATTTGTGACATGCCCTCTTTGCCTTTGCACTGCCCTCCCTTAGATTCACCTAACAAATCTTTTGCCACTTTCCTAATATGTATAGCCATATTGTTCCACATATCACAAAGTGTACCAACATAATTCCAAGCATTTCCTTGAAGAAGTGTATGTTTAAATATATCTTCTTTCTCGCTTTTGGGGTTCAACCATTTAGTCCGAATAGCTCGTTGTACTCTTTTCTTCTTTATCCATTTTTTTAATGTGTAAACGCATAACTAAAAGTCGATATTGGGTGGTTAAGCTTTCTCCTGAAATTACCTTGCAATCTATACAACATGCTCTATCTTTTTTCTACAAATAAAGTAATCAATTTGTGTTTGTGATAAGCCACTCTTATAAGTAATTAAATGTTCATCTGCTTTTTTGAAGATTGTATTGACTATAAATAGATCAAATGTCATAGCAAAATTTAAAATCTCCCTACCTTCCTGATTTATATCCCCAAAACCAAAGTTTCCATGAATACCTTGATACCCTAATGCCTCTTTACCGACATGTCCATTTAAGTCTCCTCCGAAACAAATCATATGCCTTTGTGGAATCTTTTGAATCACCTTATCTACCTCTTCCCAAAAAGCTGTCTTTATACTATCTTCTAGTTCTACTTGGGGTGCGTAAGCACAACCTATATTCAAAACCTATGCTCCTAACACTAATTTCAACATCATGATTCGGTCACCATATCGTTGTATGTCTACTACACTATCCTTTAAATTTTTATTTATGATAATACCAACTCCGTTTCGAGCTTTTTTCTTATCTGATTACCATAATTAAAACCTGTATCCTTAATCTCTTTTGCTTTTTCTCTAACCCACTTTGTCTCTTATAAACATAGAATATGAATCTTGCTCCGAATCATAGTATCTACCACCTCCATTAGCTTACCAGACAATGTTCCGATATTCCAAGAACCCATACAAATTTTATTATCTAGGACTATCTTTCTTACCCCCGCATCTATCCATATTGAAAATACGGAGACCTTCTCTGTAATTTATTCACTACATTAGGGCGGCAATGTAGCGGGACTAACTTATTTACCCACACCCGTCCATGATCTGGAAACCCTTTCTGTAATTGATTCACTACATCCGGGCGAAAATGTAGTGTCACTTGCTTACTATTCACTACATTCGGGGTCTGCAGCGTGTTGCTAGGCGGGGACGCCCCAAAGCAATGCTCATAATTTGTGTAATCCATGGTATAAAAATCCGATAAAGTTTTACACTGGCTGTTAGAAGCGTAACCCAACCCTCCTTTATTCGGGCTTGGGACTGACCATGCAAGGGTGATCCCTTACATGGGCAGAGTTTGATGGCAGTCACAAGCAATGTTATAAATATTGAATTGTACGATACGATACATAATACGAGTGTCTCAGTACCTGAATTGATTTGATTCAGGTACATGTATCGTACGATACACCTAGGTATGGGTATTATATCGTACGATACACCTGTATTGCAATACATCTTATTACGATATGGGATGATTTTTTTATTATTTTTCAATATTTTAATGTACCATATTATATGAAAGTGCATCTTCCCGGACTTTTCTAGCCATTAGTGTTTTGGTTATTTGGCACCGGCTCTCCATTGTGATTCCTTTGTACTTGCAACAAGAAAGTTCTCTATTTTGTCATATGTGGTGAAAAAGGAAGTTTTGATGCCAGTTTTGCAAGTTGAACTTTACCAATTATGACATATGTTATGAGGATATTGAAGTTTATATTGTTGGGTGGGAGAGAATTGTAGGTCGATGGTTGATGTCACTGTCAAGCAGCTTCCTTTGCCTGATGTTTTCAAACCCTCGAGGTGATAAGAAGCTAATATCACACGAATGTGGATGTAGGGACATGGCGGGTATGACTATGTATACTGTATACATAAGTTATATATATAATGAAGACGATGCTCCAATATAGCAGCGGAAGATCGATGAATAAATATTACCAAAATGTAACTATCACAAAGCCTTAGAAAAGGCTATAGTCGAGTGCAACGAGGGCACACCGAAAGAGTAATGAAAACAAAGCAAACCAACCGAATAATAAATAATCATTATTGATTAGTCACGAAAGGCTTGAGAATATGTTACACAATTGTCATATTTATAGGAGAGAGTACATGAGAATAAGAAGAGAGAAGGGGGAAGAGAGGAGAAGAGGGAAAGGGGGTTGGTCACAGCCAGCCCCCAACGACTAGTGGCCCTGCTGGCCAGGGCCACTTGGGCCTATTTTCTAATATCCCCCCTCAAACTGACAGCTCCATGACTTGAAGTTTGCCAATTAGAGACTGAAAGCGAGGAGTAGGTAATGACTTGGTGAAGACATTTGCAAGTTGATACTCTGATTTTACAAATTGTAACATTAAATTGCCTTCTAGATGTTCTTCACGAACGTAGTGACAATCCATCTCTATATGTTTTGTATGCTCATGAAAGGTATTATTATTTGCTATATACATAACACCTTTGTTGTCACAGAACATGATTGGAGGGGCTTCCAATTGTATGCCCAAATCCTGAAGTAGTCGTCGCAGCCAAGTGAGTTCGGTAGTTGTGTTTGCCGTTGCACGGTACTCAACTTCGGTGGAGGAAAGAGACACATTTTGTTGTTTCTTGCATCTTCATGAGATGAGAGAGTGGCCAAGGAATATGCAGTAGCCGGTGGTAGAGTGTCTGTCATTCACATCACCACCCCAATCAGCATTAGTATATGCGAGTAACTGAGATAAAGAGGAAGATGATAGAAATACTCCATTGGTTGAGGTTTGTCGAATATAATGAATAATCCTCATAACAACACTCATATGCATTGAGGTGAGCACATGTTGAAACTGACTTACAGTATGAACGGCATGGGCATTATCTGGCCGTATTATGGTAAGGTAGGTGAGTGCTCCAACCATCTGTCTATAAGGTATGTGATCAGTCAAAAGTTCGCCATCAACTAGTCGTATCTTTTGGTTGATTATCTCAGGTGTCTCAAAAACTTTATCATATGTAATACCTGATCTAAGAATAATATCATTAGTAAACTTGGTTTGTGATAAAAAGAAACCTCTATCATCACGAGTTACCTCAATGCCAAGAAAATAAGAAAGTTGACCAAGATCCTTCATTTCAAACATATTACCAAGTTCTTGCTTGATTTGCTCGATACCGGAATTATCACTACCTTCAACCAACCAACCATTCAAAAAAGCATTTTTAACATCTAACTGATAGATATTTCAATGATGAATTGCACACACAACTATAAGTGTTTTAACAGTTGTCATTCTAGCCATAGGAGTAAAGGTTTTTTCATAATCAATTCCATATTCTTGTGAGTAATCTTTGGCAACTAATCTATCTTTATAGCGATCTAATGAACAATCACCATTAGTTTTAATTTTATAGACCCACCGACAACCTATAGTCTTTTTGTTTGGTGGTCTAGATACAACAACCCAAGTTTGGGTTCTATATAAAGCATCCAACTCTTCGTTCATTGCATGAATCCAGTCTTGTGATAACTAGGCTTCCTTAAAGGTTCTAGCTTCCTTTATAGGTGAAATATTTGTTACGAAAGCTCTATGCCGTGAAAAGTTATCATATGAGACAAATCTTTAAGGAGGTCTAGAATCACGGTTTGACCTTCTAGGAATAGGCCCAGATCTCCTAGTATAATGTTGATCAAAAGGTCTAATAGAGCGTCTTGTAATCATATGTTTATCAAGATCATTTTCTACATGAATTACCTCTTCACATAAAATATCATTAAGAAGGAATAGGAGTCATCAAGAGAACCAACATCATCCATGCCTTTAAAAACATATTCATTTTAAAAAAAACTTGACATCTCGCGATACATAAAGCTTATCATTTTTACAATCATAACACCTATAACTCTTTTTGGTTATTCCATATCGTAGAAAGACATTCTATGGGACAAGATGACAGTTTATCGTCTTTGTCAGTATAAACAAAGCATTTACATCCAAAAATACACATTCTTGAATAGTTCAGAGAAACTTTAAAGAGTTTTTCTATATGAGACAAATTTTGTAAAACCGAAGAGGGCATCCGACTAATTAAATAGATTGCAGTCATAATAGATTTTGCCAAGAAATTTTTAGGAACACCACTTGATAAAAGCAAGGTTCTTGTGGTTTCCAAAATATGTCGATGTTTACGTTCGGAAATACCATTTTGTTGAGGAATCTTAGAGCAAAAAGTTTGATGTATAATTCCAAACGTATTGAGATGGTTTTTAAAATCCTTTGAGATAAACTCTCCTGAATCGGATCTAAAATCTTGATTTTGGAATCAAATTGATTTTTTACAAGATTGAAAGATAACAAAATTTTGAAAGACATCGGATTTTGCTTTTAAAAGATATACCCATGTATACCTAGTAAAGTCATCTATAAAAATGACATAATAGGAAATACCGCCTTTAGACAAAACGGGTGTCGGACCCCATACATCCAAATGAACTATTTCGAAGAGTCTTGTGATAACATGTGTTTTGTTTGGAAATGGAAAATATTGCATTTTACCAAGAACACAATCTTTGCAAGAAAAATATTCCTTAAATTTCATTCTAAGAGGACATTGATACAAATTTTTAGCATTAAGATGTCCTAGTCTCTTGTTTGGTAGGAAATATCTTTCGATGAATAAGAGATGACCTAACTCCTTCAAATTCTTCTTGAATACTTCTTAAAAATTGATATACAAAATCTTCATTGTCTTCACATTGTCTCTCATTAAGACATTGTGTAAATTTCTTTCTATAACCATATAATGGTTCTAAATATTGAAATATTCGCCAAAGAGATTGTTTACCTCTTTATCTCCTTGTTTAAGAGAGACCAAATTGTCTCTTAATGCCATTTTATGAGCAACATCACTTTGAACATGAGATTTTTTTAAGTATTCTCATGCTTCTCTTGTATTAGTGAAGTCGACCAAAGTGTCCATAGTGTGCTCGCTTACATTATTCAGGAGCACCCATAGGACCGTTCGATGGCCTCCTTCATATTCTTCTTTTTGCTCAAGCGTAGCACTAACGGAGGGTTCTACCTTTGAACCACTTAAATAACCCCATAATTTTTTCAAATATAAATAAATTTCTATAATTTAGGCTCATGTTTTGTAGTTTGAAGGTGTTAAACGAAAATTAAATCTTTTATTTTCATCCATATTTCAAGGAGAAAAATAATTATAAAGAGGTAAACTTACAACAAAATCAAGATCACTATTGACACGCATCCCGAGGTGGCAATCGGCGTTTTCACGATCGAAAATTGGTCTGATACCATGTAATGAAGACGATGCTCCAATATAGCAACGGAAGAAATATCACCACAATGTAACTATCACAAAGCCTTAGAAAAGCTATAGCCGAGTGCAACGATGACATACCGAAAGAGTAGCGAACACAAAGCAAACCAACCGAATAATAAATAATATTTATTGATTAGCCACAAAAGTCTTGAGAATATGTTACACAATTGTCATATTTATAGAAGAGAGTACATGAGAATAAGAAGAGAGAAGAAGAGGGAAAGGGGGCCGGTCAAAGCCAGCCCCCAACGGCTAGTGGCCCTGTTGGCCCACTTGGGCCCATTTTCTAACAATATATAAAACAATATACATATATAGTTTTGAAAGAAATATTTAAATAAAGTTATTTATATGCTATTTATTGAAGATATATTTTGTATAATGAGTTTCAAAGTCCCTGCCCCTTAAATTTAACCTACAAAGCCTTTTTCTTTCACCACTCTCTCTCTCTCTTTGTGTAAAACTCGTCTTCTCCCTGATGCCTTGGTCCACGTACACCTTCTCTTTCTCTGCGTAACTATCCTCTTTTTCTCAGCATGACTCATTGTCTTTGGCACCAGCCCCTTCACTTTCACCCACCCACTTTCTAATCTCTCTTCCCCCTGGCTCCAACATTCTCTCTCAAACCGGTGCCAGTGCCAGCGAATGGCGAACTTTGATCAACAAAGTGAGGAAGTCAAAACCTTTTCTAACTCTAAATATTTTGATAGCTTATCTTCTATCTGAAATAACCCCGACATGTTTGACTGCGCCAAGTATGTTTACCAAGAGTTTTGCATGTTTACCATTGTTTCGTTATCGCACTTGTGTATCGTACGATACAATATGATTATCGCGTATCGGTGCCCTATACAATAGGACACCAATACACTAATTACAACATTGGTCACAAGTGTTGTAGTACCACAAATTTTATATTGTAAAATGCGACTTATTATAGTATTACCAAGAAATATCAGCATGTCAGATTCTTCGGTGCTTTGAGTACGGCAAAGTACTGAAGTAGTTAATTACATAAGAAACAAATCCCCTTATTAACCTTCTTTACTATATAACTGGGACAGGATCAGCAGTAATAGGATAATATTTTGTGGCATGAAAGTCATGATGTGTCTGCCAGTTCCATCTTGCATCAATTTCCTTGTGGACCTGCTCACAAAGCAACTTTTACGACAGAGTTTGCTTTTTCTTTCTAGTTTGCTTTTTCTTTCTAGTTTTTCTTTCTCTCCTGAGCACAATATCTGTTCAAATATACACTGGTACTGCACATGATCTCTTCTCTCTCTCAAGCACAGAAGCTGTTGTTGTAGTTAATAAAGTTAATTGATTGCATCTCTAGCAGTAACTGGGAAATTATCTAATTATTTATATTTATTTTCTTTTGTATAGGTACTCAATTATGTGGCTGATGAGAATGCTATAGGTATGTATTCGTTGCATCATTTAACCAGACATTAGTTGGCATGCTTGTATTGCTGTCAGTTTTATGTTGTGTTTGGGATTTGCAACTGAAAATCACCTATGTAGACGAAAGAGTAGCCCATTCAGCGAGCTAATAATACATTATTTATGTGGTGAATCTTCAAAAGAGGTAGAGAAAGGCCTCAAAAGTGTTGGAACAGAAAAAGTGAACCATGATTTATTTTCTGGAGTTAAATGTTAATGTCCTAATATACAACAGGATCAACCTCAGTGGCAACTAAGAATCCTACAGCCTCCAACCTGGTAAGGGTGAACACGTGGTGTTGGTTGTGATTTTGGATAAAACTGAAAATATTGACCCTTCTTGATGTGCATCACAGAATTGGCAGTTTGTTAAGTCATTCATTTCACTTGGCAGTGGTCACCAATGATTATGACACCATTATTTTCCCTTCATTCTCTCCTAAATCCTCAAGTAACTCAATTAGTATATAAGCGTATTAAATAACAACTAAGCCTTTTCCCATACTAGATGGGGTCAGCTACATAGATTCTTTGTTTCCACATAACCCTATCATGTGCCATGTTAGCAGTTAACTCACAATAAGCTAGATCATTCTTTATTGTTCGTTCTCTACCTCTTTTAATACTTTTAAAAACTAGTTTTTTCATACCTTCTTAGAGGCGCTTCTTTTAATCTTCTTTTTATATGTTCAAACCATCTTAAACGATATTCTCTTATTTTATCCTCTATTGGTGCCACTCCCAATTTGTTTCTAATAACCTCATTATGTATATGGTCTTTCCTTATATGATCACTCATCCATCTCAACATCTTGATTTCTGTCACAGACAACTTTTGTACATGTTGATGATTAACTGCCCAACACTCAGAACCATAAAACATGACAGTGCTAATTGTTGCTCTATAATATTTACCTTTTAACTTTAATGGTATCTTCTTAACACAAAGAATACCTGATGCTCATCTCTATTTTAACCAACCAACATTAATTCTATGCGTAACATCTCCATCAACCACTCTTAAAAATTGACCCTAGGTATTTAAAACTTTTCTTTTGGAGATGAAATGTGTGCCAATTTTAATTTTTATGTTTTGTGAATTAACCAAATGATCAAACTTACATTTCATATATTATGTCTTTATTCTACTAAGTCAGAAGCCTTTACTTTCTAATGTTTCTCTCCATAATTCCAATTTTCTATTAACTTTTTCCTTAGACTCCTCCACTAACACAATGTCATCTGCAAATAACATACACCAAGGTACTTCATCTTGAATATGTTTTGTTAATTCATCAATCACCATTATAAATAAGTATGGACTTAAAGTTGATCCTTGATATAACCCAATATTAACTTCCAAGAAGTCTTTCTTTCCTTGACGAGTCCTCACACATGTTTTTGCACCATCGTACATGTCTCTTATAAGGTTTATGTCTATCAATGGGATACCTCTTTTTCTCAAAGTTCTCTAAAGAACCTCCCTCGGTACCTTATCATAAGCTTTTTCTAGATCAATAAATATCATGTGAAGGTCTTTCTTTTTTGCTCTAAAATGTTCCATAAGACGTACCAAAAGGTGAATCACTTCAAGAGTAGATTTTCCTGGCATGAATCCAAATTGGTTCTCTATTGTACTTGATACTTGTCTTAACCTACGTTCGATAATTCTTTCCCACAATTTCATAGTATGGCTCATTAACTTGATACCTCGATAATTCATAAATTCTGAATGTCTCCCTTGTTCTTATATATGGGCATAAGTGTACTCGCTCTCCATTCCTCGGGCATCTTTTGGTTTCTTCATATTTCATTAAATAGTGATGGGAGCCAAGTGATTTCTATTTCTCCTAGGATTTTCTAAACTTCTATAGGAAACCTACTGATTTACCACCCTTCATATGTTTAAGAGCCTCTTTGACTTTATTCTTTTGAATACGTCGATAGGAATTATGGTTTATATACTTTTCTGATTTAGCTAACTCTCCTAAGCAAATACTAACATCTTTACATTAAAAAAACTTATAAAAATAGTTTTTCCATCTATTTCTTATATCATCATTTGCCACTAGAATTTTTTCATCCTCATCTTCGATGCATCTAACAAAATTAAAATCTTTAGTTTTCTTATCTATAGCCCTAGTTATCCTAAAAATATCTCTTTCACCCTCTTTTGAGTTGAGTTTTTTATATAAATCCTCCCAAATTTTTGCTTTTGCTTCACTTACGGTCCTTTTCGCTTCCTTCTTTGCTTTCTTATAAGCTTCTAAAGTTTTACAAGTTTTCTTAGCATAATGTAATTTGTAACATGCCCTCTTTGGTTTGATTTTATTTTGCACTACTTCACTCCACCACCAAGCTTCTTTTTGTGCCGGTGCACCTCCCTTAGATACACCTAACACATCTTTCGTCACTTTCCTAATATGTATAGCAATATTATTCCACATATCACACGGTGTACCAACATAGTTCCAAACATCTCCTTGAAGGATTTTATGTTTAAATATATCTTCTTTCTCGCTTTTGAGGTTCTACCATTTAGTCTGAATAGCTTGATGCACTCTTTTCTTCTTTGTTCATTTTTTTATTTATAAATTCATAACTAAAAGTTGATGTTAGGTGGTTAAGCTTTCTCCTTGAATTACCTTGCAATCTTTTACACACTCTATCTTTTTTTTTACAAATAAAGTAATCAATTTGTGTTTGTGATAAGCCACTCTTATAAGTAATTAAATGTTCATCTCATTTTTTTGAAGATTGTATTGACTATAAAGAGATCAAATGCCATAGCAAAATTTAAAATCTCCCTACCTTCCTTATTTATATCCCCAAAGCCAAAGTTTCTATGAATACCGTGATATCCTAATGCTTCTACCAACTTGTCCATTTAAGTCTCCTCCTAAACAAACCCTTTGTGGAATTCTTTGAATCCCCTTATCTAACTCTTCCCAAAAAGTGATCTTTATACTATCTTCTAGTCCTACTTGGGGTGCGTAAGTAGAAACCATATTCAAAACCTCTTCTCCTAACACTAATTTCAACGCCATGATTCGGTCACCATATCGTTGTATGTCTAATACACTATCCTTTAAATCTTTATTTATGATAATATCAACCCTGTTTCGAGCCTTTTCCTTACCTGAGTACCGTAATTTAAAACCTGTATTCTCAATCTCTTTTGCTTTTTCTCTAACCCACTTTGTCTCTTGGAAACATAAAATATGAATCTTGCTCCGAATCATAGTATCTACCATCTCTATTAGCTTACCGGGTAATATTTCGATATTCGAAGAACTAATAAAAATCTTATTATCTAGGACTAGCTTTCTTACCCCCGCATCCGTCCATATTGAAAATGCAGAGACCCTCTCTATAATTTATTCACTACATTCAGGCGGCAATGTAGCGGGACTAACTTCTTTACTCACACTCGTCCATGATGTGAGAATCCTCTCTACAATTGATTCATTACATCCGAGCGAAAATGTAGTAGTCATTGCTTACTTTTATCTGCATTCAGGCTTTGCAATGCGTCGCTAAGAGGGAACGCACCAACACAATGCTCATAATTTATGTAATCCATAGTATAAAAGTTTGACAAATTTTTATGCTGGTTGTCGAAAGCCTAACACAACCCTCCTCCTTTATCCAGGTTTGGGATCGGCCATGCAAGTATATAAGCATATTAAGTTTAAAAATTATTCTAAGGCTTTAATTGTCATTGGTAGCGATGGAATGGAGGAATGGAATGGAAAATCTGCATGACAAATTCTAACAATTTTGACAAGGGTTCTCTTCTCAAAAGCTATATGATCTGCATGGCATCAGTCTTGTTAGCAGTCCCTAACTTTGTTTAAGCCAAACCATATGACACTAGGATGGTTATAAATATGGAATGCATAAAGGGGATTCATAAATGATGTCAGCTTCAAGAAAATTTGTGTAAAGTGCTGGTACAACAACTAAGCCTTTTCCCCATACTAGATGGGGTCGGTCGGCTACATGGATTCTTTGTTTCCACATAACCCTATCATGTGTCATGTTAGTAGTTAACTCAACATAAGCTAAATCATTCTTTATTGTTTCTTTTCAATATTTTTGTGGTCGTTCTCTACCTCTTTTAATACTTTCAAAATCTAGTTTTTTCATACATTCTTAGAGGGGCTTCTTTTAATCTTCTTTTTATAAGTCCAAACCATCTTAAACGATATTCTCTTATTTTATGCTCTATTGGTGTCACTCCCAATTTGTTTCTAATAACCTCATTATGTATATAACTCTACCCATATAAGGGATTACCCTTGTATGACCGGTCCCAAGCCCGGATAAAGGAGGAGCGTTGTGTTAGGCTTCCGACAGCCAGCGTAAAACTTTGTCGGACTTAACATGGTTTCTACAAAAAAACAAAGAATTCATGTAGTCGACCCCATCTAGTACGGGAATAGGCTTAGTTGTAGTTGTAGTTGTAGTAACCTCATTATGTATATGGTCTTTCCTTGTATGATCACTCATTCATTTCAACATCTTCATTACTGCCATAAACATCTTTTGTACATGTTGATTAATTGCCTAACACTCAGAACCATAAAACATGACAGGTCTAATTGTTACTCTATAATATTTACCTTTTAACTTTAGTAGTATCTTCTTGTCACAAAGACTACCTTATACTCCTCTCCATTTTAACCAACCAGCATTAATTGTATGCGTAACATCTCCATCAACCACTCTGAAAAATTGATCCTAGGTATTTAAAACTTTTCTTTTGGGGGATGCAATGTGTGCCAATTTTAATTTTTATGTTCTCTGAAGTAACCAAATGATCAAACTTACATTCCCTATATTATGTCTTTGTTCTACTAAGTCGAAAGCCTTTACTTTCTAATGTTTCTCTCCATAGCTCCAATTTCTATTGACTTTTTCCTTAAACTCTTCCACTAACACAATGCCATCTGCAAATAACATACACCAAGGTATTTCATCTTGAATATGTTTTATTAACTCATCAATCACTATTATAAATAAGTATGGACTTAAAGTTGATCCTTGATGTAACCCAATATTAACTTCAAAGAAGTATGTCATTCATTCATAAATCCTCACTAATGTTTTTGCACCATCGTACATGTCTCTTATAAAGTTTATGTATGTCAATGAGATACCTCTTTTTTCCAAGGTTTTTCAAAGAGCATCCCTGGTATCCTATCGTAAGCATTTTCTAGATCAGTAAATATCATGTGAAGGTCTTTCTTTTTTGTCCTAAAATGTTTCATGAGATGTCTCAAAAGGTTAATCTTCGTAGAAGATAGTTGCTTCCATGAGGATTGACCTCCCAGGCATAAAACCAAATTGATTCTCTGACTATATGAGTCTCTTGTCTTAATCTCTCGATTCAATTACTCTTTCCCACGTAACTTCATGGGTATGACTAAATGAGCTTAATTCCTCTGTAATTTGCACGGTTGTATAGATCTCCCTTATTCTTATAAATAGGGATTTCTAGTGACTTCTCCTCAGATTTCATTTTGGCATTTTCTTAGACCTTATTATCTCGTTAAGCGAGCTTTGTGATCCTCAGCTTATACCTTTCTCTCCTAGGATTTTCCAAACTTCTATAGGAATATTGTTTCGTCCTACCGATTTACCAACCTTCATATGTTTAAGGGCCTCTTTAATTCATTCTTTTGAATACGTCGGTAGAAATTGTGGTTTATATACTTTTCTGATTTGGCTAACTCTCATAACTCATAAGTTAATACTAACATCTTTATTTTCATTAAAAAGCTTATAAAAATAAATTTTCATCTATTTTTTATATCATCATTTGCCACTAGGATTTTCTCATCTTCGTCTTTGATGCATCTAACAAAATTAAGATCCTTAGTTTTCTTATCTCTAATCCTAGCTATCATAAAATATCTCTTTTACCCTCTTTTGAGTTGAGCTTTTTATATAAATCTTCTTAAATTTTAGCTTTTGCTTCATTTACTGTCTTTTTCGCTTATTTCTTTGCTTTCTTATAAGCATCTAAAGTTTTAGTAGTCTTCTTAGCATAATATAATTTGTAACGTATATTTTTTACCTTATTTTATCTTGCACCATTTCACTCCACCACCAAGCTTCTTTTTGTAGTGGTACACCTTCCTTAAATTCACCTTTTTGTAGTGGTACACCTTCCTTAAATTCACCTAACACATCTTTCACCACTTTCCTACTATGTATAGCATATTGTTCCATATATCACAAGGTGTACCAACATAATTTGAAGCATCTCCTTAAAGGATTTTATGTTTAAACATACATTTTTTCTCGCTTTTGAGGTTCCACCATTTAGTCTGAATAACTCGATGCACTCTTTTCTTCTTTGTCTACTTTTTTACCTGTAAATCCATAACTAAAAGTCAATGTTATGTGGTTAAGCTTTTTCTTGAAATTACCTTACAAGCTTTGCAACGCGATCTATCTTTTTTCCTACAAACAAAATAATAATATTTGTGTTTGTGATAAGCCACTCTTATAAGTAATTAAATGTTCATCTCGTTTTTTTGAAGAATGTATTGACTATAAAGAGATCAAATGCCATAGCAAAATTTAAAATCTTCCTACTTTCGTCATTTATATCCCAAAACCATAGTTTCCATGAATACCTTGATATCCTAATGCTTCTTTACCAACATGTCCATTTAAGTCTCCTCCTAAACAAATCATCTTCCTTCGTGCAATTCTTTGAATCACCTTATCTAACTCTCCCAAAAAACCGTCTTTAAAACCTCTACTCCTAGAACTAATTTCAACGTCATGATTTAGTCACCATATCATTGTATGTCTATTACACTATCCTTTAAATCTTTATTTATGATAATACCAACTCCGTTTCAAGCCTTTTCCTTTTCTGAGTACTATAATTTAAAACATGTATCCTTAATGTCCTTTGTTTTTTCTCCAACCCACTTTGTCTCTTGTAAACATAGGATATGAATCTTTCTCTCAATCATAGTATCTACCACATCCATTAGCTTACCGGACAATGTTCTAATATTCCAAGAACCAATACGAATCTTATTATCTGAGACTAGCTTCCTTACCCCCGCATCCATACATGGTGAAAATGCGGAGACCCTTTGTACAATTTGTTCACTATATTAGGGTAACAATGTAGCACGACTAACTTCTTTACCCATACCCGTTAATTCATATGCTTCAACCAATGTAATATTTGCCAAGAAACACATCCATCCTCTTGTTGAACTCTTGGTGGAAACTCTGGGAATCCATTCTGATCCCTAGAATCAGGGGGCCGAGCTGCTATATGCGGTGCATAGTTAGGTGGTTGATCAAGAGATTACCTATAAATGGGTAATAGAAGGCGTGTTATGGTTTAATGATTTAATCTTTGTCTTCACCTATCAATTTTGTGTTTCTTCATAAGTAGTAAATCATGCTCGTAGTTTAGTGATTCTAACGTCTTTTTTTTTCCTTACCATGAAAAACTCAAAGTTGATCACACCCCTTATGCCACACGGATTTGGATCACTTAGTCATGAAGTTCCTCGCAACAACAACAACTAAGCCTTTTCCCATACTAGATGGGTCAGCTACGTGGATTCTTTGTTTCCATGAAGCTCGATCGTGTGCCATGCTAACAGTTCCTGCGGGCTATGAAATTCCAAATATGTTGCATCATCTCTGGATAAAAGCTTGGATAGTGTGGTCTTCTTACCTCAATCCCATTAGTTGTTCGACTTATATGACATTGTTGTTAATGTAATAGGAGCACGAGTCTTTAGTGCCCGTGCCACCATGATGGAAGAGGACCAGGGCCACCATGGCCCTGGCCAGACCGTTGGGGACCCCAAGGGCTAATAGCCATTGGGAGTCCCCCAACGGCTAGTGTTGGACAGGGCCAGCACTAGCCCCCTTTACACTCCATTTTGCTCTCCTTAATTCATTTGTGTAATGCCTATAAAAAGGTCATTCAATCTTTAATAAAATATGCAGTCTTGGCACTGCTTTTGACTTGTTTTGTATATGCTTCCGCTCTCGTATCAGTTATTCTTGAAGATTGGCATTCGTAATTGAATGCCACTTGACTCTTGGCGATTTGGTGGATTTGATTCGGGAAATATCAATTTTCGATTGTCGATAATTATTTACATGGTATCAGAGCCTCGGATTGAAGAAATCGAGTACATTGGGAAGCATGCCAAAAATGTGAAAGTTGAAGAATTACATCAAACTTGAGGTTAGTCCAAAATCTTCATTTTTGCACAAAAATGGAAGGTAAAAATGAGTCGTTTAGATGTATTCTAAACCCAAAATGCTATCAAAGTTGGGCTAGAACAATGAAAAAATATTTTTTATCGAAAAATTTTTGGGATTACATTGATGGAACCATAAATTAACCAATTTTGAACGTTGATGGCTTAGATGATGATGAAATCATCAAAGCACATGAAAAATACAAGATAGATTTGAAATTATGGGAAAAGATGAATGCAAAAATCACATGGATTATTTGTCAAAATATGAATGAAAAATTTAGGAATAGGATTAGTACTTTTGAAAATGCGTTTGAAACTTGAGAATACTTGAAAAAACTTCATTCTCAAGACGATTTTGTTTTTCAAATCGATCTAATGGAAAGAATGATTATGCTCAAACAAGGGAATCTAAGCATTAGGGATTATCATAATGAATTTTCGAATTTATGGACTCAATTAAGAAGTTTTGACAAATTTGGAAAACTTCACAAATTAGACGAATTTTAAGAATTTTTGAACAATCAATATTTTTTCTTGTTTATGCGTGGTTTAAGAGACGAATTTGAAAACATTTGATCAAACCTTATACATAGAAAACCTAGACCTAGAGGGGATACCTTTTTAGCCGATTTTGTTATGGAGGAAACAAGATTAAAGAATATGCATGTGGCATGAGAAGTCGTGCTTGCCGCATCAAGACCCGGAGCAAACTTGAAGACTTACAAGCCTCCACATGCCAAGAACAATGAAGGCACGACCAAGAAGCCTACGGGACCATGGCCCAACAAGAATACTATTTGTCATTATTGTAAGGAAAGTGGACACATTAAAACCATTTGTCCTCTACTTCGGAAAAGGGGTGGAAACGTGGGAGCCGTGGAAGGAGGTGTTTTGCCCAACATCATCAAAGCATACATAGAAGAAATCTTTAAAGAAAAAGCAAGCATCTCCGGGAATGCTCTATCTACTTCTCAAGGTATGTCCTAGTTTTTGGATTTCGGGGCATCTTTTCATATGACACACAGTGAAGATGCTTTGATTAATTCTTGTGAGACTATTGGAAAACATGTGTTTACGGCTGATGGAACAAAACTCCAAATCAAAAAGATCAGAAATTTAAAAAAAAAAACTTTAAAATTCAAAATGTGGGCCTTATACCTAAACTTAATTTGAACTTGCTTTCGATTGCTCAAATATGTGATAATAATTGTATAGTCACTTTGTCATCCAAACACTGTGTGGTGCATGATCACCTATCGAGGAAGGTGATTGGTCAAGGCCATAGAGAAAGTGGACTATACAAAATGGACTACCTTGTTATGCCAAATTTTGAGTTTTGTAATGTAGCCAAAGGTGCTACTCTTTGGCATAAAAGACTTGGACACTTGGATTCTAAAAAATTATGTAATATTTTCTTGATGAAAACAATTAGAGAGAAAAAGTTTGAATGTAAAGATTGTATTCTTGGAAAAATGGATCATCTTCCTTTTTGGAGAACGGAATTATGTACCAAACAAAGCTTTTGATCTAATACATTCGGATGTTTGGGGCCCTGCGCCCGTTGCCTCTAAAGGAGAAGTTCAATACTATGTAATTTTTGTGGATGACTTTACTCGTTTCACATGGATATACCTATTAAAACATAAATCCGAAGTATTTGAAAAATTTATCGTATTTTGTAATATGATCAAAAACCAAATTGGAACCACCATTAAAATCTTTAGATCTGATTCGGGAGGAGAATATATG
The DNA here is from genome assembly GCA_036023115.1 of Brasenia schreberi. Classification (NCBI taxonomy): domain Eukaryota; kingdom Viridiplantae; phylum Streptophyta; class Magnoliopsida; order Nymphaeales; family Cabombaceae; genus Brasenia; species Brasenia schreberi. Next base: position 16,184,236 of record JAYKKT010000091.1, on the reverse strand, counting down.
TCTAATGAATTTCAAAAATTTGTTGAAACAAATGGTATTTTTCATAAAAAATCATGCACCAAGACACCCCAACAAAATGGTCTAGCGGAAAATTAAACATAGATATATTATTGAGACTTGTAAAACCATACTAATTGCTAGTAAGGTCCCTAAAAATCTATGGGCCGAAGCCACTCTTATTGCAGTATATCTCATAAATAGAATGCCTTTGTCTAACCTTAGAAAATACCTCACCTTTTGAAAAATTTTATAATATTCCCCCATACTATGAAAGACTTAGAGTTTTTGGATGTAGGTGTTTTGTGTATGCAAACAAGAATGATAAATTATCTCCAAGAGCCATTGAATGTGTATTCCTCAGTTATGGTATTGATAAGAAGGGGTATAGGTGTTTTGATTCTATAGAAGACAAATTATACGTGTCTAATGATGTAAAATTTTTTGAGAATGATATTTCTTATAAGACCAAATCCTTACAGAACTCTGAATCTGTATTTCCTCGAGATTTTTTTGAACTAGAAGAAGATTATTGTGACTCAGTAGATCATCAAGCTATTCAAGAGAACCCTATTGACGACAATGACGCTTCACACACAACCGTTGATACTCACTCAATTGTCGAACCCTTCCCCTCACATTATATAAGACATTCTAGAGAAACCATTGATAACCATCTAGACCCTGATAGTACAAGGTTAGAACCCAGGATCTCACGACCTCCCTAGCGATTTGTGTCCTATGAATCTTTTGAACCACAATGAAAGAATTTGATTGCCACTCTTCGTCAAGTTAAGGAACCCAGGTTCTAACATCAAGCTAAAGGCATTCCAGAATGGGAAGATGCTATGACAGATGAACTCAACGCACTAAACAAGGCTCAGACATGGATAATTATGCCTATACCAAAGGACAAGAAAATCATTGGATGTTGATGGGTATATAAAATCAAAACTCATAGCAATGGTCACATTGAGAGATACAAAGCTAGACTAGTTGCTAAAGGTTATGCCCAGGAATATGGAATTGACTATGATGAAACCTTTGCCCCAGTAGCTAGGATGACTACAATTAGAATTCTCATAACCATTAGTGCAATTAAGCAATGAAATATTTATCAACTTGATGTTAAGAATGCATTTCTAAATGGTTATTTGAATGAAGAAGTCTAGATGAGTCCTCCTCCTGGTCTTAATCTCCCTCTTGGTCATGCTCTTAAATTGCGAAAGGCTTTGTATGGTCTGAAACAAGCTCCTAAAGCTTGGTTCGACCGATTTGAAAAATTCATGCATTTGCATAATTTTGTGACTTGTTACACTGATACCGCATTGTTTGTACGAAAAACAAAATCAGGTATTGTTATCTTGCTTTTGTATGTAGATGACATGATCATCACTGGCAGTGATGAAGCAGGTATTGCCGAAGTTAAACTTAATCTTCATCATGAATTTGACATGAAAGACTTGGGCCTGCTCAACTATTTTTTAGGTGTTGAGATAACTAAAAATAATTGTGGATACTTTATGTCTCAAACAAAGTTTGCTAATGATATTATTGAAAGATCTGGTCTTACAGATACAAAGATTGTTGACACATCGGAAGTTCTAGGCACCAAATTGAGATCCACTGATAGTGAGAAATTAGATGACCCCACTCCATACCGATAGCTCATAGGTGCACTTACTTACCTCACCATCATTAGACCATATATTTCTCATGCAGTACACACAGCAAGTCAATTTCAACAGGCACCCACTTCTGTTGATATGAGTGTTGTTTTGCGCATTATTCGATACATTAGAAATACTGCCCACAAGGGGGTCCTCTTAACTTCCTCTTCTTCTTTTGATTTATCTGTATATACGGATGTTGATTTTGGTGGAGATATCAACGATAGACACTCTACGACTGGTTTTTGTGTGTTTTTAGGTGAATCTCTTATTTACTGGAAGTGCAAAAAACAACAACAACAGAAGGTGTCCCTCTCATCTACGGAAGCCGAATATCGAGCCATAGCTACAACCGCAATGGAGATCTCGTGGATCACAACCATTCTAGCATATATGGGAGTTACTTTGTAACACCCTGCCATTATGTATTGTGATAATAAAAGCGTCATGTATATTGCCTCCAACAATACTTTCCATGAGAGGACGAAGCATATCGAGATGGATTGCCACTTTGTCCGTGAAGAATGTCTGAATAAGAAGATCTCCTTGTGTTATGTCACATCCGAGATGCAACTAGCTGATTTCTTCACCAAATCTCTTTCGGCGATTCGGTTTCAATTCACTTTCTGTGTATACCCCGTAAGTTTGAGGGGAGGTGTTAATGTAATAGGAGCACAAGCCTTTACGGCCCGTGCCACCATGATGGAAGAGGACCAGGGCCACCATGGGCCCTTTACACTCCATTTTGCTCTCCTTAATTCATTTGTGTAATGCCTATAAAAAGACCATTCAATCTTCAATAAAGTATTCAGTCTTGGCACTGCTTTTGACTTGTTTTGTATATGCTTTCGCTCTCGTATTGGTTATTCTTGAAGATTGGCATTCGTAATTGAATGCCACTTGACTCTTGGCGATTTGGTGGATTTGATTCGGGAAATATTAATCTTCGATTGTCGACAATTATTTACAATTGTCATGCGAATTTACTTATTTATGTGCTGATACTAGAAATCTTCTTCCTCTATAGCTCTGGTGCTTAGACAGATTGGTTATTTCTCCTGCTCCTGAGCATTAGTAGCTTTAACTGTATTCAGACGTATCTTCAAATATTCATAGACAGCGGGCTTGACATCAATACCATCTAGGAACTCTTGAACTTTGCTGCATTCCACCATAATTTTCATGAACTCGTCCCAGAGGGTATAACTAGTTCTGTCTGACTTTATTTGGAACTTCTTGATTTGCCTCTTGTTTGTCCCTTCTTTGCCAGAAGTCATCCGAAAATCTTAAAACTGAAAATGAACCGCTTATTGTGCCCGGTAATTAGCAATAAGATGTTCAACTAGTCAACCCGCCAAGAGGGTACCTTACTGGGCAAAAATATATTATTCTACATCTACTCTTTTACTAACCCATTTTAGTGTACCATTTTTTAAGGAAAAAACTGGTTACTGCCCCTTCTGTTTCCTCTAAAACACATTAATGATCCTCTAGATTGTCATCTTCATAACAACTTTCACTGCCTCCTAAGTCAAAAGTTACTGTCCAAAAACCCAGCCAAGACGACCAAACACAATTAGAAAAACTATTTTCCAGAACAACATCAATGAAAATAATCTAAAACTATAGGAGAAACATAATCCAACCGTGTGTGACAAGGATGCAGGATATGGCAATTTCAAAATGCGTGAGGGGACAGGACAACATTTAATTATAATATGTATGTTATTTGATATAATTGATACTATCTCATAAAACTAAAATAAATATTCTCTATAACAATCAGCAATATTCTCTGAAATATCCCTGTGACATAACTCTAAACTATTTAGTCAGATCTTTTAGTTAAGAAACCAGTTAAGAAATTTGAAATAGTTAGTACTGAGTTGGACAAGAGAAAAGTAGGAGTGTCGGTGTCATTGTGTCTGACGATGGTGCAGACCTTCTTAGAAGCGTCTATGTGACATCTATTGAACCATTCGAGGAGTAATGGGACTCGTGCCAAAATTCTTACTTCTTCATGCTGCAGAAGCTGCTACTAGGTAATCCTTCTTCACAATGTCAGGAGTCGGACATGGTTCTGAAGTCAGCACCCTCCTCCGCAAGCCACTGGTCTCTTTCTAGCCAAATTTCTCTTCTTCCATTGATGCTCATGCCTCAAATACCCCTCAAACAAACTCTGATCTGCAAATTGTGTATAAGCGTTGCAAGTGTACAGGCAATGGTTGGCCAAACCATGTCATGTATCATTAGATCAGGGCACATTTATGTGGCTAGTCTAATTTCTTTGATAGGGTTGCTAAAACGTATAATAGCAAAAAGTCTCACTGCTTCATTTCGACACAGACACACACACACGTGTGTGCATGCATACAGACACAATGCAAACCTTTACTTCACAAATTAATACCTGTATCCTAGAATTACTTGGGGATTAGACTAGCCCTAGTGCAGATTTGAGCGGTCAGTCAAAATTTCTCAAATGGGGGCCTGCATCAGCTTGCTAAAGCTACATAATAATAGATTTCTTGTGGTCGAATTTTCTAAGTGTCTTGCCTCTGAAAGAGACAAGAGGAAGTCTTTGACCGATGCTTGGTATGCATTGGCACTTCTATTTGTAGTCTGATGCTTCTGTGACTTGTGCAGTTAGGATATGCAATTAAAGCTCAGAATGAGTTACTGTTATTGGTGTATAATAAGTTGTTCTTGGTGTATATGATAGTCTAGTGGTGTCCTCTTGTTCCGTCAAACGCATACTTATAAAGTTTTGCTTTCTCAGAGTTTCTGAATGAGGACAATGAACCAGAAGTTGAGGAAGATGGAGGAGCGAGTGTCTCGCCAGCTGGACATGAAAAAATTGAAGATAACAGTGGATGGTCAGTAAGGACAAGGTATGTGGTGGAAATTTTCTTGTTTTCAATCGATTATTTACTCTATTTACATTGCTTCATTCTTTTGCTGTGAAGAACTTTAGCTTATCATCTCATCTGAGAATATGAAGCCTCATTGTTATGGATTTTCTTCTAGGGGTGTCGCTAAATACCTCAAATCGTTGTTTGAGTCATTAGAATCCAACTCTAACAGGCTCGGGCTAGCAATTCAGAAATCTGTACCTCTTGATCGCCTTCTAGCTGGTAAAACCCGGAAAGAAGCATCCAGAATGTTCTTTGAGACACTGGTACGGCGTTCTCTCTTTTTTCTTGTCTACGTGTGGCATTCTTCTATGAGCTTAACCATGTGTGTGTGTGTCTGTATCGAGTAGAGATGCTGAAAAAGAAGTAATGCTTTCCTTGAAGTACATAGCCTAAACATGTGGTTGTATGTTATCATTCAAATTTAACAGCTTTAACGTTTTATTTGTATGGGCGTGCAATCTCATTTTCTGCAGAGATTGTACCTTCTGAGAAATTTAACTCGTCGTGATCGGTACCAATTTCAAATCTCAACTGAAGCAAATTTAGGTTGACCAGAAAATGGCATTGGTTGTGGGTAGGATACCGAGTGGCAAGGGCATGATCCTCATCCTCTTTTCAGTCAATGGAAACTTGTAGGCAAGTTCGTCAAACTGAGGCATCCAGGAACTGGATAATAATGTTGCTTGGGAGTAACGAACTAATAACATTATAGAAACGATTAAAAGAGTGTGTTTCTGTTTTACGATGAATGCATGTTTTCAAAAATGACAGATGAGCCCAAATTGACTTACCTTACCTGGGCGAGGGGGTCAGCTCCTAATATGTAGGTCAGGAGTCTGATAAACTTGACAAAGTGTGCTCAGTCATATGGGCAACCGAATTTCCTTATTCTGAAATGGTGGTTCTTGATGGTTTGTTCTTTACTGTCTTACTTTGTAACAAGTGGGTCGACAGACAGTGGGGGTGAGGTGAGTTACCTTTCTTAAGCTAGTCGGTCTGTTATACAGTATCAGTGTACTTCAACCTTAAACCAAGCCTTTGATGCACTAGATGGGGCTGGTTAGAGGGTTCAAGATGAACCATCTTAGTACAGCTCTTGTTCAGACTTGCTTAACTTTAGAGTCCCAATGGGAGAGGGTATTAATGACTGTTGGGAGATCTTTTTCTGGCTGTATGCTGCCAATAAAGCCCTCCCTTTCACCTGGGCTTGGGAAGACCCTTACCATGGGACTGAGTTAGAGTGTCAACATACTAATGTCATAAAGTTAGACACTCAGTCTACCCTATTACTTTAAAGCCAAGAACCAATTACCAAACTCTAAGGTGAATTTAGACTTATCAGAGGAATTTGAATTTTAATAAGCTCCACTTGGTCATGCAGCTGGAAAGAAGCACCAAAGTGATCTTTTGTCAGTTTGTTACGTGAACTCCGAAATTATTTTGTGAAACATGTACACACTTAGCAGAGTCCATTTGGTTTAATAGTTGGTTTATCATGCACAAGTGCAATAGTTCATCTGGCTAGGGGCTCATAGGCTGAAGGTAACGTGTTCGATGCCCGAGTCCATGCATTTGGCTTCAGCCTCTCCATTGTTCCAAAAACAAAATATTGGGTTTATCGTGCACTGATTCTGGTATATGGTTTAACAGAGGATTTCTTTTCCGGAATCTGTTCTGAATGTATGTTTTGCCTGCAGGTTTTGAAAACCAGAGATTACGTTCATGTTGAACAGCGTCATCCGTTTGATAGCATTGATGTTGGGTCCAAACTAAAGCTGATGAAGTCAGAGTTCTGATACGCTAACCTTTACCGTAACATGTGCTTATTTGGGTTTTTCCCAGCGTCATCCTGTAACTTCGATTTTTTCCCTTTGATTTTTGTTGTTGTTGCGTTTTTAACGTGTTAACTCAAGATGCCACTGCTGTATTTGTATTAGACTAACAATGTAAATATGAATGTAAAATAAGTCATTTTAATTTGACCGATTAGCGCCCTCTTTTATGCAAAAGGTTATGTTTAGTGGGTTTGGTATTGGTCACTTTCATGACTTGCTTCGGTGCTTTTGTTGTGGAAAAGACATGAAGTCACACGGTTTAAGTTTCGAGCTTTATCCAGCATGTGCAAGCCAACATCGCGGACGTGCTTGCAGCGAGGGTCCTAGCTGGGGTTGTCCATCTTCATGTTAATAAGAAAATGGGAACTCACGGCCCAGGAACAAACTCCCACATTGATAACTTGGTGAAACTACTGTTCATGTGCTAACCCAGCGTTGAACCCAGGGCCCCCAGGCGTGCTGGCATTTGCTTTGGAAAGATGGTCATGAATTCAGTACTCGGGGCCCCAGCAATAGCTCACCTGGCTAGGGGTCGACTTACAAGATGGTCATGAGTTCAATACCTGGGGCCTGCATCTGTCCTTGGCCTCACCGTTGTACCCAAAAAGGAAAGGGACATGATCTTGTCTGGATGTCACATTGGCCCCCAAGGTAACTTGATTAGGTCAAGCCAAAACAAAGACTTCGATGCTGAGTGATCAATCAGCGGGGAATGTTGTTCAGTATCTCCTCAACTGGGATGTTAACAGCTAGGGCTCCTAAAGGAGATGAGCTTCTCGTTATTTCATCTCTCAGGCTTGCACTGAGTTTCTGCTTGGCATGATAACCTAAAGAGACGGCCTGAGTTCAGTTCATATAGGTTGCTGAGATGGGCTGCAAATATGTGACCATTCGTCTTGACCTCTCAGATCGTATAAGTTCACGTAAATATATGTTTTATAAGCGTAAATTTTTGGGAAACATGGTAACCAATTGGTTTGCGAGATGTAAATGTCTTCAATCATTGATAGAATTGATAGTATTAGTAAGATAGGAACTGACATTATTAAGTTTAAACGCTAAAGTTTTTTGTTTGATTCTTTACAAAACTTTAGGCTCCTTTTCTCATCTTGGCCGTCTTATCCTGAACAAGTTAACATCTATGAGAGAAGACACTGACAGGATCAGCTTGGTTTGCTTGGCTTGTTGCAGTCCTACCCATCATTGGTGGATCTTGAAAGCCTTTTTAGGTAAGGTGAATATCCATGATTTACCGAGTGGTGCACCACAGACCAGAAACGAATCATGGGTTTACTTTTTGTTGAAAGCATTTTGGGGTTGAAACGGAGTTTCCGTACCTTAGAAAATGGCATAGGATTTTAAGCAACGGTACGTTTGTGGTCTACTATTTCAACAATGGGTAATACCTTCTTTTTGTTTTTCAAAATTGGATGAGAAAGATGCCTCGCTAGATCCACCAACACTATTCGTATTACTCTGATAGTGTTCAATAGATGGTAATGGCAGACTAATCCCTTGAACATTGCTTTGGGGCATTCTCGCCTAGCGACGGGTTGCAGAGCTCGAATGCAATAATAAGTAAGAAAGGGCCACTATATTTTCGCCCGAATGTAGTGAATCAATTGTAGAGAGGGTTCCCACATCATGGACAGGTGTGGATAAAGAAGTTAGTCCTACTATATTGCCGCCCGAATGTAATGAATAATTTGTAGAGAGGGTCTTCGTATTTTGATTATGGACGAATGTGAAAGGTAAGGAAGCTACTCCTAGATAAGAAGATTCGTATTGGTTCTTAGAATATCGAAAAATTATCTGGTAAGCTAATGGAGGTGGTAGATACTATGATTCGGAGAAAGATTCATATCTTATGTTTACAAGAGACAAAATGGGTTGGAGAAAAAGCAAAGGAGATAGAGGATAGAAGTTTTAAATTATGGTACTCAGGTAAAGAAAAGGCTCGAAACGGAGTTGGTATTATCATAAATAAAGATTTAAAGGATAGTGTAGTAGACATACAATGATATGGTTACTGAATCATGATGTTGAAATTAGTGTTAGGAGCAAAGGTTTTGAATATAGGTTGTGCTTACGCACCCCAGTAGGACTAGAAGATAGTATAAAGACAACTTTTTGGAAAGAGTTAGATAAGGTGATTCAAAAGATTCCACAAAGGCAGATGATTTGTTTAGGAGGAGACTTAAATGGACATGTCGGTAAAGAGGCATTAGGATATCAAGGTATTCATGAAAACTTTGGTTCAGGGGATATAAATGAGGAAGGTAGGGAGATTTTAAATTTTGCTATGGCATTTGATCTCTTTATAGTCAATACAATCTTCAAAAAATGAGATGAACATTTAATTACTTATAAGAGTGGCTTATCACAAACACAAATTGATTTCTTTACTTATAGAAAAAAAGATAGAGCATGTTGTAAAGGTTGCAAGGTAATTCCAAGAGAAAGCTTAACCACCCAACATCGACTTTCAGTTATGGATTTACAAATAAAAAATGGACAAAGAAGAAAAGAGTGCATCAAGCTATTCAGACTAAATGGTGGAACCTCAAAAGCGAGAAAGAAGATATATTTAAATAGAAAGTCTTTCAAGGAGATGTTTGGAATTATGTTGGTACAACCTGTGATATGTGGAACAATATGGCTATATTATTTATAATGGTGATTGATGAGTTAACAAAACATATTCAAGATGAAGTACCTTGGTGTATGTTATTTGTAGACGACATTGTATTAGTGGAGGAGTCTAAGGAAAAAGTTAATAGAAAATTGGAACTATGGAGAGAAACATTAGAAAGCAAAGGCCTCCGACTTAGTAGAACAAAAACAGAATATATGGAATGTAAGTTTGATCATTTGGTTACCTCAAAGGACATAGAAATTAAAATTGGCACACATTGCATCTCCAAAAGGAAGTTTTAAATACCTAGGGTCAATTTTTCAAAGTGATGGAAGAATTGATGGAGATGTTACACATAGAATTAATGTTGGTTGGTTAAAATAGAGAGGAGCATCAAGTATTCTGTGTGATAAGAAGATATCATTAAAGTTAAAAGGTAAATATTATAGAGCAGCAATTAGGCCTGCCATGTTTTATGGTTCTGAGTGTTGGATAGTTAATCATCAACATGTACAAAAGATGTTTGTGACAGAAATGAAGATGTTGAGATGGATGAGTGGTCATACAAAAAAAGATCGTATACATAATGAGGTTATTAGAAACAAATTAGGAGTGACACCAATAGAGGATAAAATGAGAGAATATCGTTTAAGATGGTTTGAACATATAGAAAGAAGATCAAAAGAAGAACCTGTAAGAAGATATGAAAAACTAAATTTGGAAAGTATTAAAAGAGCTAGAGGACGACCACAAAAGTATTGGAAAGAAACAATAAAGAATGATCTAGCTTATTGTGAGTTAACTAATAACATGGCACACGATAGGGATCTGTGTAAACAAAGAATCCATTTAGTTGACCTTGTCTAGTATGGGAAAAGGCTTAGTTGTTGTTGTTGTTGTTGTAGAGAGGGAGAGAGAGGAAACAATGCTCGAACCTTATTTACGCTCAAATCTACTTTATCATCTCAACCCTTTAATTTTTGAGATGAATGGTTAGGGTAATAAAACATAAAGCATTGTGCATTAAATGCAAAGTGCAAAAGTTCTATGATATTTTTAATTCAAATATTTGTTGTTTATGCTAATCATATGACATAGATGTTTGAGTTGATTTTAACATAGGTGGGGTTTGAGTATTTACTATAGGGAGAGAGGATACTGGTAAATGCTCAAACATCTCCACCGATGTTTGAGATGGGCAGTTGAAATGATAAATCATTTTACATTCAATACACATGTTATATTAAATGCACAATACAAAATCATAATGACACTTTTAATTTAAACCTCTATCGTTGATCATGTTAATCTACCACTAGAAATATTTGAGTAGATTTTAGCATAGATGAGAGCATTTAATGCTCTCCCTCCCTCTCTATTTATACATACACATATAAGTAGACGTATATATACACCAAATGCACATGTAATGCCTACTAATGCTAAAGCATTTCTTAAAACTATCACAATATTAACCAAACCAATATTTATTAAAGAAGTAATAAATCACTTTAATAATACATGCACGATATAAATCACGTAAAACAATTTGTGCATGACAATATAGAGGATACAAAATCTACCTACTTTGAATGACACCAAGATTTGGTTCCAAATGCTTAGATCCATATTTCTTACCCTTAAATGGCTATGCGGAACACGTTTTGGGCTCCACATAGGACATGCACAACTCATGTTCTTCATCCACTTTATTATGTTTTGAATGCAATACTTATTTTAGATTTTGTAGTAAGAATGGCTTGGAGAGGTGATGATGTATCCCATGGATGAATACAAGTAGAATGTTGTATTGTTACCGTATCATCAAGAAGGTAAAATGCCTTTAGCTTAGCATATAGTAGATGATTGTGACAACATCATGAAGAGGGTACATGGAGTCATCACATGCATATTGTCCTATGATGAATCCACACTTTGAAGAGCACCCTACGACAACTTATTCAATATAACATAATTAAACTAGTCCTTCAAAGCTTCATCTTGATGAGTACTATGTAGAGTGTGATGATGATGTCAATCTCCTAATTTCGGAGTTGCTCCCTAGCTTTACTGGTCATATTGCATATACAATTTGATAGGAGTAAGTAATTCATTTCATTAATTATAAGTAAAAGATCTTAGATATATTACTAACAAACATTATATCTAAATATGTAGGGATTGTTGAAATTGATGACATACTAACACTATTTTAGTTGAGTGATATTTCTATGAGAAATAATACTACCAAATAGTTAGCAGGATATTGTGCAACGATCTAGGTTATCTAAGCATGGATGTTTGTTGATTTGAACTTTTGATCAATCGTTGTCACTATTTTTATCGAGAGATGACAACCCAATACCAACAACTTCTATATGTCGTGGGGTGAGATGATTATCACTCTGGATAATATTCATGAGATTTTAGGTCTTTCGATAGACAACTATATTGTAGCCTTCACACGTGCGATGGAAGCGATGAATAAAATAGATATTATGACTGAACTAATAGGTATGAATTATGATGAAGTGAAGTTATAAATAAAGTCAGGATGTGTGAAGTTCAAGATGCTCTAGGTACGTGCTTAGATAAGGGAATTATACATAAGCAAAATGTATTGTTATTTTGTTGTATCATATAGGGTGTAGATAAGTCAAGGGATACAGTCTCGATTTCTATCGTTTGGTTGTTGCCTTCTGTATTATCGATAGTCGATGAATATACTTGAAGTGTAGCGATGTTGATCTACTTATACAAATAGTTAGAGAAGGCTTCTCGCACAAAGACACACCAGCTTAGTGACTATATTACTTTGCGCTAGGTATGAGTTTCTATATTATGTTTGTTTGAGTTTAGCAATAAGTCGATGTTGGCTTACTTGTTTGTTTGAGTGATAGGACAGAACAAGTTTTATGTGTTATAGGCGTATATTTACAAGAATTTTCCTACCTTTAGAGTTATGCAACACTTGGGGTGGATTGAGGGGTAATGCCATGCAGTTGGTGGATGAACAATATCACTCATAGTGATCGTTCTTTTGATCGTCTTGTTGCATATCATGGGCAATTAGACTCGTTGTAGGCTCCTAAGGTATGTGTTTAATAGTAGCTAGTTGATTGTTATTTATGTTACACAATGAATGCTATTATAATATTGATATCACTTCATCTATCTTTTTTTCTTGCGTCACTTGGTAACTTTATTATTGTAATAGATAACGAACGACACCTATCATTTTTTTCTCTTCCACGGATGTATTCAATGTTTCGATATTGTGGATCCATATATGCCATACCTAGTTTCTCGTTAATTCGATCATTGTCACCAAATCCCTATTGAACTATTAAGACCCATTATAGCACATAGGCCAACAAGGGCACATGCCTATAAGGTTGAGTACCATCCATAAGATAATTAGTGGAATTCATATAGCCCATATTGTCTTCAACCACAACACCTTGGTGTGCAAACGTCATACTTGCATGAGTGCAATAATTCATATACAAACTGGTATGTTGCACATACGAATACATTTTTATTGATTGATTATGTTCGGCAATATAGACACCTCCATTACTCCAATGAGCAATTTTAATATCATGAACAATAGATCAAGTAATGTAATCATTTATTTATCATTCATTTTATATTTTATGTTATGAAAGTATTTACTCATCAATTATTTTTGTTGTAATGCATTGTCAATGTCTTACGTATTATGAGATTTATGATTCAGAAAATCAAATAGTACTCGCATTGTTGGTATTATGTTGTGATGTGACAAACCTCCTTCACGATTATTGTGAGAGTATATAAAATGATGATTGATTACATATTTGACTATGATGAAGAGTAGATGTCTATGTTTTACATGTAACTAAATGAATGTATATGTATGTGTATTATATGTGAGTAATTATATTTATTTTTCCTTTCTTTTGTTTCTCTTTATATATAAATATCGGACGACTGCAATATGTTTTTCATCGCATGTCAAAAAATTTAAGCAAACAAGTAGATTCATTGTACAACTAGATAAATAGGTAAAGTGATGTTACAATTGAAACATAGAAACAACATGTAACTTAATAAAGAAGCTACTAATTATCATCCACATTGTATACATTATCATTTACTCAATCCTCTTAGTTTAAGATAATATGAAATAGGCCTATGAAACGATAAATCTCAATCAAAAAGAATATTATGTCTATAGTGTTCCTAAAACGAAAATATAGGCGGTATCGGGGATTCATTCACCATATGTATCCGCGAAGATATAAACTATTATTATCTCTAACCCACTATCTAGAGTCTACTATACGACAATAAACACTTTCACTTGATTTTTTTGACATCTTATAGATTAAAGAATAACACTATTAACATAACAACATCTTACCTAGCTCCAAAAAACTGACCCTAATGCATCCAAGTAATGAACCTTTTAGAGGATGATTGCACACAAAGTACGCATGCCTTAACAGCACACCACACAATTCAATAAAAGCCTAATGCACTTGTGCCACGATGACTTATAATGAAGGTGTGTGTCAAGAACATGATAATTGGTAAGGACTGATGCATTTGGCATGCCTCTTTTCCAATCAAAGACACTCATCTCGTCAAAATCACCCATCTAAAACTTGATTTTTTAATCTAATATTGTATCATTCTTTGTTAGATTGATGTAAGACTTTGAATAATATTTGTACTACGGTTTTGAGAGAATTGATTAAGGTTGAAAATAGATTAAAAGTAATAAAAATAGATTGAAAATGACGGTTGAAAGTGAAACAAGAGTGCACATATGAAGGTGGGAAAGAAACACTATCAGTGGTGGTGTAGAAATGATGGTGGTGATGGTATAGAACTTGCGGTGGGTTGTTAGAGTGAAGATATGTGAGAAGGGAGAAGGAGATGTGGGATGAGACACAAATAGTAGGAGGACAATTTCTGGATTTAAAAAATGTATGTTTAGTAAAAAGGGTGTATGAATATCGATTATACTTTGGGTGTTTTCTCTCTCTTTCATTCTCTCGTTGTGGATGCCATTTTCACAAAACAAAAAAAAAGATGTCACCACACATCACAATTTAAACAGTGACGCGCCCACCGTGCATTACAATTTAAATAGCAATGCACCCACCACACATCTATCATTTTAGTACAATACACCTTAAACACATTTTATCATCGATCATGAAGAAGGACGTGCTTCAATTGTGTCATTCTTAGGAAAAAACCGTACTCATGGAGCGTTGCTCCTCAAATAGTGATGCATCATTGGCATGTTTGACTTTGAAGTAAAATGTGTTCTTCTGTAGTAAAAAATGTTCGTCATGATCGATGATTTAGATCTCTATTTTTCTATCGAATTTTTATGAGATTTATGTAGAGATTGAGAATAATAGAGAAAGAAGTTTGAGATGATTTATAAAAAGATAAAAAACCATTCATGAAAATTAAAAAATAGTTGAAGAGGGCAAGATTTAAAGAGAAATTAACCGATTAGGAGATATAATGATATTAAAAGAAATTGCCCGAAAAAAGAAGATCGAGAAAGGTTGTTGGGAAGAAAGGAGAAGCCGATGATGTGCATACAGATCATCAAGAGGAGAAAAAGCCATAGAGTTGGAAGAGAGGAGAGAGAATATGGATCAAGGATAATTTGAGATTTTTTTAAAATGTATGTTTAGTAAAATAGATGTATGAAGGGTGATACTATTCATACACTTTTAGAATGACAATTATGTTTCATACATCTTCCTTACTAAACATGCAACTTTTTTCAAAAAAACCCAAAATTATCCTTATTGTAGATTCTCTCTTCTCTTCCTTCTCACCGATTTCTCCTTCTTCATTAGTTTTTTTCTCTTCTCGATAATCAATGTTGGCTTTTCCTTTCTGTCCAATAACCTTTTTCGATTTTCCTTTCTTCGATAATCTCCTTTAATGTCATTGTCACTCTCAATCATTTGATTTTTTGAAAATCTTACCATTTTCAACTCTCATTTTTTTTTTACTTTTATGTATGATGTTTTTTATCTTTAATATGAATCTTGATCGCTTTTGAACTTTTTTCTATTTTATTCTCGATCTTGATCTCGACCTAAATATAAATCTTAAAAAAATCAATAGAAACAACAACAACAACAACTAAGCCTTTTCCCATACTAGACGGTGTCTGCTACATGGATTCTTTGTTTCCACAGATCCCTATCGTATGCCATGTTAGCATTTAACTCGCAATAAGCTAGGTCATTCTTTATTGATTCTTTCCAACACTTTTGTGGTCATCCTCTACCTCTTTTAATACTTTCTAAATTTAGTTTTTCATACATTCTTACAGGTTCTTCTTTTGATCTTCTTTCTATATGTCCAAACTATCTTAAACGATATTCTCTCATTTTATCCTCTATTGGTGCCACTCCTAATTTGTTTCTAATAACCTCAATGTGTATAGGGTCTTTTCTTGTATGACTACTCATCCATCTCAACATCTTCATTTCTGTCACAGATATCTTTTGTACATGTTGATGATTAATTGCCCAACACTCAGAACCATAAAATATGGCAGGCCTAATTGCTGCTCTATAATATTTACCTTTTAACTTTAATGGTATCTTCTTATCACAAAGAATACGTGATGCTCATGTAAGGGATCACCCTTGCATTGTTGGTCCCAAGCTCGGATAAAGGAGGAGGGTTGTGTTAGGTTTTCGACAGTCAGCGTAAAACTTTGTCGGATTTTTATAACATGGATTACAAAAAAATCAATAGAAAATAAAATTTTAATTATTGTTTACGACAAACATTTTTTACAGAAGAAGAAATCGGCGATTGATGACAAGACGCGTCTAAGCCACATTTTAATTAAGGGAAAAATAAGTCCATAATGCGTTACTATTTGAGGAGCAATGTACTTTGTGTATGTTTTTATTACGATCGCTATTGAAACGTGCTTAATATGCATTATATTAAAATGATAGACGCATATGAGGCACACCACAATTTAAAGGTTGATGTGTTTTATTTGCATGAAGGTTGATGCATGGGAAGCACATTTATTTCTCAAGAGATGAAAAAAAAGAAAAATTAAAAAGACCAGAATTTAATAAAAAGAGTGTATGTTTAATAGGATGAAAAAGAAGAAAAATTTAAAAAACCAGTATTTAATAAAAAGAGTGTATGTTTAGTAAAAAGGATGTTGACCCGTATGTTACTTTTCATAAGTCCATGTGAGCGGGGCAGGTTAGACCAAAGCGGGTATGCCGGATGCGGGGTTTGATACTCAAGACGTGCGCGGCGGGGCGCAACCGGGACTAATAAGTGGTTTTCAGTGTGGGGCGGGTGCGTGTGTGGGGTGAAAACCCGCCCCACCCCGTCCTATTCTACTCATGGGCTTAGTCGGGCCTATCATTTCTACTGGATTCGACCCGTCCCGAAACGATTCTGCCGTTGCTTTCTGGTTGTTGCAGGGAACCAGATTTTAGGGTTTTATTCAAGCAGGGGTTTTACTAAAATCTTTAGGTTTCGCTTTGGGGTGAAACTCCAAGGAGCGATCTGTTGTGTTCCAGTTCAATGGATACCTTGAAGAGGAAGGCAACGGAGAGTCCTACCGGAGATTCTGCGTCTTCGCCGCCGCCTCAGAAGAGCTGGAGGATCGATGGGGATGCCGCTGGAATCACATGCCTTCACGACATCTCCTACCCGGTCGAAGGTTACGACGTTGCCGCGCCGGCGAAGGAACCACCTTCTAAGCCAGCGAAGGAGTTCTCCTTCGAGCTCGATCCTTTCCAAAAAGAAGCCATCCACTGCCTCGACCGTGGCGAATCTGTCATGGTTAGAGTTCTCTCTCTCTCTCTCTCTCTCTCTCTCTCTCTCTCTCTCTCTCTCTCTCTCTCTCTTAAGTTCTCCCTTTTCTGTTGATTGTGTTCTGTTCGGTTAATTCCTTGAAAACCCAAGTTGTCTGATAAAATAATGTAAAAACGGATGATGACTATGCATATCCACATCATCACTAGGATATAATTAAATTGATATATATATGTGTGTGTTTGTTCGAAAGGTTCCGCTGTGAGAACAAATTCTGGGGTTAGTGCTTGTACTTCGGAGTTTGTAAGATGGTAATACCAAATTCTAGGATATTAGCCACTTACTTGAGGGCGGCTCTTGAGTCCCAAAGAAAGATCTATCATGACTACCCCTAATCTAATCCAAATTCTCTCCTTATTGATCAGAAGATCTACCCGGTTGTTAGATTAATTTCTTTTTGCTCGCTTTGATTTGGTGTGAGTCTGTGCCAATTATACTAGTTCAAAAAGTTCTTAAGGATGTCTTCAAGATTTTTGGTTAATGGTTCTATTGGCATTAAGATGCGGGACTTCATTGTGTTATTACCTTTGAAGAGTTCAGGTTTCTCTGTATTCCTGTTTTGGTACAAACTGTAGATCTTCATTGCTTTTCTTCGATTATGACATGATTCTGTCTATGCTAGAGTATTGAACTTCATAGTTATTTCTTCTGATGTTTCTCCCTCTCTTTCTGTTTTGGCACAACCAATACCAATACCAATACCCTATTGGTTTCTTTTTTGTCATTTTTGCACTATTTTGGTTGTTCCAAGTTGAAATTTCTTACGTTAAATTCATCAGTCCGGAGTGCCAGGGGACCTTCTTCATGGTAGTAATATTCTAACAAGTGGACCTTTTTGAATTCTTCTTAGGTGTCAGCACATACTTCGGCAGGGAAGACTGTTGTAGCACTGTATGCCATTGCAATGTCATTGCGTGATAATCAGAGGGTTATCTATACATCTCCCATCAAAGCACTAAGTAATCAAAAATATAGGGACTTCAAAGAGGAGTTCTCCGATGTCGGCCTCATGACTGGGGATGTAACCATCGAACCCAACGCGTCATGCTTGGTAAGATTGAACTCTCTCTATCTCTCACCCCCTACCCCCCACCCCCTCATGCGCGCATACACAAAAGGATGCTTTTTTAGCCTCTGTTCTTTGACAATTTAATCCCACTTCTTTTCTGGCTTAGTCAAATTCTGCTGTTACCTAATGAACTCGTCAGGTTGTTCAGATTTGATTCACGATCAATGTTGTACATGTTTTGATGTATCTTATGATACAGTATGTTACCTGTCTTATTATTAGGGAGAAGGGATATAACACATTACCATTTATTACAAAATCATGTACTTTTTAGTTAATAGTTTTTAAAATCATATTTTGAATTAATTACTTTCTGCGATAAGTTGAAAGAGTTTCATAAATTGGTCGAAACAAATGTAACTCTGTACGTGGGAACTGATTCATGGTGGAATATAGTCTCTTCTCTTTGATTTGTGTAATTTGAGTTTGAAAATGGCGTGAAATATGGCAAATTTGGAGCTTCAAAAGTACACTTTTAGGCTTTTAGCATTGTTGTTCGGCGCGTATCGTATTGTATCGTGTATCGTTTTGGTCCACGATACGGGCGTATCGTATCGTATCGTAAAATCAGAAAAAAAGAAGAAAAAATCCAAAAGAATCAAGAAAAATTAGAAAAAATCTGATAATTACAAAGAATTCATATAATGCAAAGTTTAATACATATTGATCATTCACCATTCAACAATTGAAAAAAAATTACATATTTTGAAGCAAAAATAAAATATATTTTCTTGATAAAAATCCTCACCAGCTTTTGCTTAAAAATCAAAATCTTCATCTCCTTGATGATGTTGTGGCACACCTTCCAAATTAACCCATGCAATGTCTTCTTCGGTTAGGAGTGCATTTTCTTCGTTATCTTCCATAATTTACTCCTCTAATATATCCAAATTAATAAACTGCTATCTTTGTATATGTAGTTGGCACATTTGCTCATTTTCATATGTGAGCAAAACGATGAGCTCCATTTCTTTGATTATTCAGTCCATGACACCCCAGTGATATGATATTTTTACTTGATGATATCCTCTTGATATGGTATTTTTACTTGATGATATCCTCTTTTTCTCTTACTGGAGACTAGCTTTTTAATTAATGCTTGAAGTGGTTTGAAACAAAAGGATGATGGATGGATGTTGTGGGTCAAAATTATGTCATCTGACTACTTCTGAGTTGCTTGATCGAAATAGGAATTTTTGATGTGTAATTATGATGACATGCTCACTTCACAGGCTGAGATAAGCCCCACACACGCTGCGGCGAACAGAAGCCAGAAACCCACACAAAAAAAATCAAGAAAGTGTTTTTGGCCGTCGCCTGTATCGTACAATACAGGCAATACGGCATGATAACTTCGGTTGGGCGATACAGATAACACTGACTTTTAGGGCATTTGATATCTTAGATTCGTTTATTCTAAAAGTTTAATGTTTCAAGATTATGATAAATAAATATATATCTTACTGATTGTATCTCAAGCTGTTCAAATATACGTTTTGAGACACTAACAGCTACAGGGACATAAGAACATGTGTGTAAGATGACATTTGTTGCTTCTTCTGCATGAAAGAAAAACAATAGAGAATTTACTTTCATGTTGATCACCCTTGCATGGCCGGTCCCAAGTTCGGATAAAGGAGGAGGGTTGTGTTAGGCTTCCAACAACTAACTTAAAACTTTGTCGGACTTAACATGGATTCTACAAAAAAAATAAAGAATCCATGTAGCCGACCCCTTCTAGTGTGGGAAAAGACTTAGTTGTAGTTGTAGTAGTAGTGTAGTTGATGAGGACTCGGAGATTACATGCGTGATCGCGAAAGAGGTGTGGTTTGGGAGGAGAGCATTGTTATGTCGCCCAAGAATTCTGTTTTGTGTTCCTATCTGCCACAGTGCCTAATGCAAAGGAATTCGCTGATTGGGTGGCTAAGGTGATTTACTCTTGATTAAATCTGTTTCTAGAATTCTAGGGGCAGGGTTATGTGTCCTCCAAAGCAGAGAGACTTAAAGAAAACAAGGAGAGCCAAAATGGGTTAAAAGAGAAAATGACGATATACAATCACCAACTTGTTGCAAGTACATTGCCTTAGATTTCATAATTTGTCATATTTGAATTTTAGGCTTGTTACTGAACATAGATTCTGAGAAGTATACTCCTTTTTGTTATCCTCTTGTTCTTCTACTCTCCCTATCCCTCTGGTCTGCTGTATGTGTGTGTGTGTATGTATATACGTATGTATAGCTGGTCTGATGCTTTAGGTTACTTGCAGGTGCACCAACAGCCTTGTCATATCGCTTATAGCATGATTACCGACCAACACCACTTCAACATTATATTTTTCCTTCAGGAGGTGAAGGGTTGTACCTTGTTGTTGATGAAAATGGAAAATTTCGGGAGGAAAGCTTTCAAAAGGCTCTGAATGCTCTTGTTCCAGCTGGTGATGGGGATAAGAAAAAGAAAATGTCAAGTGGCAAAAGGGTTTGGTGCTGGGCAGAGTTAGTGAAGAAAGTGACATTTTCAAGATGGTCAGAATGATAATGCGGCGTCAATATGATCCTGTAATAGTCTTCAGCTTTAGCAAAAGGGATTCATTTTCAAGCACCTTCATGGATATTTGGATAGTTTTAGTGTTCCGCCCTTTTTATGTATGTTGTATTCTTGTGAAATCAATTTGACTGGACCCTTTGACTAGGAATGAGAGCTAGATGCTTATTTTTCCCTTCATATGTTTCCTATGACATTATTCTGTGATCGTTCTGTAAACTTGCTCTTCTAATATTATTGACTTCAAGGCCATTTATTGTTTAATGATAATGTAATTTAATAGATTTTCCCCAGAAGGAAATACTTTCTGTACAAATTTCATGGGTAGTGCTTCTAACGTTTTATAGTAAATGTTTTTTTCTAATCATTTCCCTTTCGCTGGTTTACACTTGTCAGATGGCCAGGTTGGACCTTTGTGATGATGAGGAGAAACAGGTTACAGAAAATATCTTTTGGAGTGCGATGGATGTCCTCTCTGATGATGACAAGAGGCTACCTCAGGTCTGTGTGTGTGTGCATGCATGCATGCGCTTCTGTTACTGTCCTGGGCCATCATCGCTGTACCATTTCTGTTAGATCTTAAAGACAAATTTAGTTCATCATTACCATAGAAGTTGAGTAGCTACGTGAACAATGACGGTGGAAATGGGAAGAATGCAAATATTCAAATAAAATACTTGCTAATGCTAGTACTTCTTTTAGAGTTTCTTTATTTCTTTTGCTGGGATCGGGGGGGGGGGGAAGAGGGGTTGTAAGGGGCCACAGTATGTGGGTGTTGGAGGTGGTATGGAAGAATTTCAGAGCACAAGGGGAAAGGTCAACTTCTCTTGCTAGTACTGGTCCATTGTTTGTTGTGTATGAGGCACTCATTTATTATTCCTTTTCTTTTTCTCTGGATTATTGTCTCTTGGTATCAGTGACTTTTCATCTGAACTATTTGATTTTTGCAGGTTTCAAACATGTTGCCCTTACTAAAGCGGGGAATTGGAGTCCACCATTCTGGTTTGCTTCCTATATTGAAAGAAGTTATTGAAATACTCTTCCAGGAGGGCCTCATCAAGGTTTGTTAGTTCTTGTGATTTAGTCCTGAGATTTTATATTTACCTTTACTGTTATGTAGCTTATGTTGTACTTTTGATATTTATGAATTTGTATTCTGTCTTTATGAATACCTGGCATACGAGATGCTACCCTGCTTTCTGCTTAATTTTTTAAACCTTTTATTTTAGTGTTTATTTGCAACAGAGACTTTCAGCATAGGCCTGAACATGCCTGCGAAAACAGTTGTTTTTACAAATGTGCGGAAATTTGATGGGGACAAATTTAGATGGATAACAAGTGGAGAGTACATACAAATGAGTGGACGTGCTGGGCGCCGAGGAATTGATGAGCGTGGTATTTGTATTCTGATGGTGGATGATAAATTAGAGCCATCCACTGCTAAAGCAATGGTCAAAGGCAGTGCCGATTGCCTGAATAGGTTGGTTCTTTACTTGTAGCATAAATGTATTAATTTTGAATATGCTTCTAAGCGGGAGGTTTTGCCTTTTCATTGTACTTGTCACTCAAAACTGTTGTACTACAAGCTAAAGCTCTTGTCCTTAGCTTACCTGGTCTACCTTCATAGTTGTCATTATGTACATTTCTTGATGCATTGCGTTGCTATGCCCATATAGTGCTTTCCATCTGAGCTATAACATGCTGTTGAACCAAATGCGGTCTGAAGATGGTGACCCTGAAAACCTGCTGAGGAATTCATTCTATCAGTTTCAGTCTGATCGTGTGCTACCTAATCTTGAGGTAACTGGCCTCCCATGCAAAAGAAAGCTATTTTAAAGTTTTTTTCTTAATGATAATTTTGTTTATTTCAATACTCAAATTTTCCTTGTTACCTATGTTATTGAGTTTTCAGTCATCGTATTATCTGTTGGTAATGTACATTTTTTGTTCTAAACAGGAAGTGCTTTCCTATATAAATTTGTTAATCGCTAGTTTAGTTAGAGAAAGATGAAAACTCTCTGGTCATTTTAGTTTTTCTTATGGATAAAGATGAGTTGCATAAACAAACAAGTGATTTTACAATAGCACATTTGATGAAAAACAGCATCCATGTGTCCTTTTATGTTTTAGCTTTTCTGATCTTCGTTATTTAGTTATTATTTTGAAAATTGTCTGCAGAAAGAAGCAAAAGCTTTGGAAGAAGAAAGAGATTCCATTGTTATTGATGAGGAGGAGGAAGTGAGGGACTATTACAACCTATTAGGGCAGTATAGGAGCTTGAAAAATGAAGTACGTGACATTGTGTTCCAACCGAAGTACTGTTTGCCTTTCTTGCGGCCTGGAAGATTAGTGCGCCTTTGTTGCAGCAGGAGGAACGATGAAAAGGACCCATGTTATTCTTCTGAGGGGAATACAACTTGGGGTGTGATAATCAGTTTCGAGAGAGCGAAAAGTTCATTTGAAGGTGCAGATTTTTGAACATTGTTTTGATACTGAGTAACTATTTCCACTTCGTGCTTGTAGAGGATATTAAATGTAATTGCAGGTGCTTGTCTGCTAGGTGTTTTATGACATCCTCTGAACTATATAGAAAACTCACGTATGTGGATGTGTTACTAACTACAAAAATCTGAAGATATCATAGGAAGTGGCAGAAGCAAATCGGAAACCTTATAGGCAAAGAGGTCTTTATCATGGATACACTTGCTGTAGCAGTGACTGATGGATTGGATGAAAATCAATAATATATTTTCCACAATCCCAATCCTACTCTTGAAGGACTTCCCTGTAGTGCTGGAACATAATGGAGACAAAACAAGGAAAACTTGAAAGAACTAGGGCTGATAAACATAATGGAGCCAAACACGAGCAAGTTTATTACGGTTTGCAATGCAAGCACAAAGAACTCTTGTTTGTTCTCATCTTGGCTCATTTAGCTCGTTTAACAACTGCGTTTACCAGAATTGTTATTACAGGTGGTAAAGAGTGGGATACATGATCGTTATTTTGAAGACGTGCCCTCTTGACTAAAACATGGACCTTCAGTTTTACACTGAAAAGTGTAAGGTTCCATATTTGTTCAAGAGGGGGCTTCCTACATCATCAAATGGCACAACCATGAGTAAAGCCACCAGTCACTATCCCTAGGCCATTTGTCCTTTTTTTTTGTTTTCAACGTATCTCTTTTTTTCTTTCATCCGTTTCTCTTCCATTTCTTCCTTATTCCCTCGTGAATCTCTTTCTGTCCTATTTAGTTTTCTTCCTATGATGGATCTCTTTCTTGTTGTTTGCTATTTATTCCCACTTTCTTTCTTCTTATTCTTCTCTCATCTTTCATACTCCATTAGGTCTGGAATTCAGCCCACCAGGGGCATCATAATGACTGTCTGACATTAGTTCTGTTGCAGTCAATGAAAGTTTATTCAGGTTGTTTGCCAGCCCCAAAAAGAAGATTATAGCTCAGAATACATGAGTATTGATGATTTTCTGATGTATATCCTGGTGAAAAGGAGATGATCTTTTATTGAAAGTGAAGGGAGTCAGGGAAGATACATCTTTGATTGGATTTGTTGCACATGACATTCTTCTGATACTTTACCTTGCTGCATTTCTGCTGTTTTATTTGTTGGTAATTATCGGGCGAGTTTGTTGATTCTTTCACCCTTTGTTTTTAGGATAGGATTTTCTTTTCATATTTTTAATGTTATCTGAAGTCGTAACTCATTTGGATGTTGCTAATGGATTTTCATCTCTATGTCGAACATCTCATTCTTCTCTTAATATGTTACAGCAAGTTGGTGTTGGATCATTGAATTTCATGCCATCAATTTGCCTTTTCTTAATTGTGGATAAATCTATTTTAATCATTTGAAAGTTGGTTACTTTTTCTGGAACTCTGAATATGATATAATGTGTTGTTAAATTCATGTATTGAGGTTTTGCAGCTTCTTGTGTTCTATTCTCTCCTTGATCTCACTCACTACTGATGCTTTTATAATCTTCTCTGAACCTTAGATAATACAAGTAAAAAACCAGAAGATGCAAACTATACTGTTGATATATTGACTAGATGTGCTAGAAATGAAGATGTACCTGGCAAAAAAGCACTCAGGATTGTCCCGATATCGGAGCCTGGAGAACCTCTTGTTGTTTCAGTACCTTTAGATCAGGTAAAGCTTAATGATTAGCGACTCATTACTATGATCCCCTATTTCAGAGTAATAGTGCATGTATTGCTTGAAAAATGAATTTTCTTGGATACATTTTTGAAATCAGAGATTTGAATTTAGGGTAACTTTCAAGTAGAAGGTAGGTAGGTTGCATCTGCCGATACTTGTCCATATTTGTAACTTCTCCTGTTTTGGAGATTAAAGCCAAGTCCCATATTCATGCAGATGCATTCTTTGAGCAGTGTGTGCACACTCCTTCCAAATGATCTTCTCCCTCTCAAAGCAAGGGAAAATACGTTGAAGAAAGTACCCGAGGTCCTCTCCAGATTCCCTGAAGGGGTTCCTTTTCTGGATCCTGAAGAAGATATGGAGGTTCTTTATTAGTAACTTATGATATCAACTTGCATGCATCTTTTCTTTGTCGTATACTTGTTCATCTCTATTGGCTACTTCAGGTTCAGAGTAACTCTTACAAGAAATCTGTTCGGAGATTAGAGGCTTTGGAGAACCTACTGGACAGACATAAAACTGGCAAATCTCCTCTTTTTCAAGAAAAACTTGGATCTCTGCACAAGAAACAGGAACTTACTGCCAAGATCAAGTCAGTCAGAAAAGCAATGCGAACATCTACATCATTGGCTTTTAAAGATGAACTAAAGGCCAGAAAGCGGGTTCTAAGAAGACTTGGGTAATGCTGGCTGAAAGTTAATACTATTGGTTTTGAAGCAGTCCAATTCTTTTTATTCTTTACTCTTGATGCATTGTGAATAACACAGGTGGAATGGGAGTTTATATGCTCTTATAAAAATTGGCGTGGTGTTTATGTTGGTATTTTTATAACCCAAAATTGTGAAACTTGACCATTTTGATCCAATTTTAGAGCCAATCACCCATCTTTGTTGATGCATACTGAAGAATATAGTCGAGTCGAATGGGTTGGTAATGCCCCCAAGCTTTTTGCTGGCGCCTAATCATGTTGGCTGCAGCACAAGTCTCATATGCACGCTGAGATGGGTATGACTCAGTGTGTTCCACTTCCACCCTCCTCAGAGTGTGTTTCATGGATCTTTTCTGCACATTGAGTTTTATTCCTCTGGTGTACCAAAACTTTCAACTGAATATCTGTTGCTCTCTATCCTTCAAAAATTTGGGGTCTGGAATAACTTGCATAGTAACATTATTAGTAGCCAGCTTGCTCTTTCCTGTCATGTTTCTGTTTCTTTGCTGAATCTATTCCCATTGTGTTTGCACTACAATTGCAGGTACATCACTCGTGAGGATGTTGTAGAGTTGAAGGGCAAGGTTGCCTGTGAAATCAGTAGTGCGGACGAGTTGACATTGACGGAACTCATGTTCAATGGTACGCTGAAGGATGCAACAGTTGAGCAGATGGTGGCTCTCCTCTCATGTTTTGTGTGGCATGAAAAGCTTCAGGATCCTCCAAAACCAAGAGAGGAACTTGAAGGCCTCTTCTCTCAGCTCCAAGAAACAGCAAGAAGGATTGCAAAGATGCAGCTGGAATGTAAGGTATATATTATTTTCCAACTTATTGACAAATAAACCCATCTTATTTTCCCACAAGAGATGGGTTAAGTTCATGATCATGACTTTGGTGTGATACATTTGTCTGTTTCAAAGAGCATGCAGATGCACATGCATGCCTTTTGTACATCGAATGAGTCACAATCTACCGAGACATACATGAGGGGGTAGCATGCACCAAATCCTTGCCATATCCTGAGCCTGACCGTTGCTAATTCGGATAATGTCATACACTGGGTTGTCTCTCGAGTCAAAATAGATCATGCTGTATTATATTTCAAATTCTTGGTTTCAATCCTCACGATAGATATCACTTGATGGACTTGTGTGCATCTCCCAATTGCACTGCTGACCGGATGGGGTCCACTTCTCGAAGATTAGATATGCGGGGATTGAATATGACATGCGGTTGCATTCATACAACATGACTTAATCTTCCGTTGCTTGAGTCTATCACTGTTGAAAGCAGTGAAAGGTGGCAGTAGCTACTGCATGTCATAGAGTACCTTGACTTGCATGTTTCTATTTATCAGGTTCAGATCGACGTGGAAAATTTTGTTCAGTCCTTTAGGCCAGACATCATGGAAGCAGTGTACTCATGGACCAAAGGGGCAAAGTTTTATGAGATCATGGAGATTATACAGGTCTTTGAGGGTAGCTTAATAAGGGCCATTAGAAGATTGGAAGAAATCCTCCAACAGCTAATACAGGCAGCAAAATCGATCGGAGAAACAGAACTTGAAGCAAAGTTTGAAGAGTCAGTTTCAAAGATCAAGCGAGACATTGTTTTCGCTGCATCCTTGTATATTTAGCAAATTCTTTTCTTGACGAAGTATTTAGCTCCCTGTTGTCATCACTCATCACTATTGCAGAAAGGGAAATAATACCCTTCATGCTGTCTTCTGTCGAGGCACATGGCCATTTTGTAAGTAGAATTTTTTATCATTTGCTTATTTATTTATTATATATGTGGTTTAATTGTCAGAAAGAAATTTGGAGGCACCTGTGAATGCTTTGTGGACAGAATATAGGTGGCGTCTATTCTTTTTCTTTCTAAAATTTATCATTACTCATTTTTCGAGGTTACTGGAAGATGCAAGAGTTTTGGGAAGAGGACGTGGTCCTGCTAATGGCAGAGAGAGGTCATGCTCCTATCGCTAGATTATAATTGGTTAGATAAGAGTGCTCGTCGTTCTTTCCTAGTCAAAGATTCTCACTCCTTCCCGAGGCTATCCAATAGACCTGAACGCGAACTGTGAAATTGAGAAGTAGCTGAGGACGGATCAAGAATGATATATATATATATTGGTCCGTTTTCGATCTCCGGTAACATGTCTACTACGATCTATGCGATGATAATAGACAATTTCATGCTGTTGTACTTTCTATACTCACATTTAACGTACAAAGATATAATAAATTTTTTATATTTAAATCTTCATTGATTATATCAATAAAATAGTAAAAATATTTGAGTAAATTTAATCATGGATCGGATTTAGTATATATTATTACAAATAAAATTATATATAGTGGTTCATACTCAATTTTTAGTCGTACTTAAATTTTTTCAAACATCTCTACCGTTCAATCCAAGATTTGAATTAAAAGACAACTTTATATTGGAACTTTTTTATAGATTATATCAATACTCTCCGTATTTAATATGTAACGATACAATAACTTTTTTAGATTCAAATCTTACGGTCGTGTTGATCAAACACTAGAGATATTTAAATAGATTTAATCATAGATTAGATTGAGCATATACCACTTTCTCTCTTTGTATATAAGGTATTGGTAGATTCATAATTTCTTTTGGTGTATAATCTTATATAAACATCTTCACTGTTTGATTGACATAATCATTGATGTAGACTTGAATGAAAAATACTATTGTGCTTACATATTTTATATTTAATTTATTAAATTCTTTTTGTTTTATCATCTCAATTGTTCATCTCAAAATCAAATCATTGTAAAAATATTTATAGAAAGATTATGTTCAAAACAATATTAGGCATCTATCACTACTCTCTCTCTCCATATATATATGAACTGATTATGCAATTCATCAATGCATGGGTTTGTAAGAGAATATTGTTGAGTGTATTTTTAAAATACCAAAATATATATTTTGTGAAAATTATGGGTGCAACCATGTTATGGCATTAATAGCCACTTGATTGATAATTGTGCTTATTAGTAGCACACGTAGTGGTTAAAACTCATTAGTATTTCTAATAATGTTTGTAGCATTAATAACACTTTCTTAAGTGATAATTATATTCATTAGTAGCATATGTAGTGGTTGTAACTTTTAAGTATTTTCGTGTCATTTTAATTTTGAGTCACTTTTTTAAATGATAATTGTGCTCATTAGTAGCACATGTAGTGGCTGTAACACTTGAGAAAAACCCATTTACTTAGTGATAATGTGCTCATTAGTAACAAATGAAATGGATGCAACTCTTGAGCATTTACCATTCATGTTATGGCATTAAGAGTCACCTTCTTGAGTGACAATTATGCACATTAGTAACATATTATGAGTTACATCTTCACCATATCTATATATAATAGTATTGTAAACAAGATTCGTCCAACTTTTCTTTCATTGTGTGAGTTCTTTCCAATTTAGTTTTGAAGTTCAATTGTAGCGCTAATTGAGT
The DNA here is from genome assembly GCA_036023115.1 of Brasenia schreberi. Taxonomy (NCBI): domain Eukaryota; kingdom Viridiplantae; phylum Streptophyta; class Magnoliopsida; order Nymphaeales; family Cabombaceae; genus Brasenia; species Brasenia schreberi. Next base: position 16,155,309 of record JAYKKT010000091.1, on the reverse strand, counting down.
TTGCAACATCATTTTTGCTTTACCGATTTGTCTATGACTTGGTTGAGTTTATGAAAGACAACCGAGGTCTTCATTGTATCTTGAAGGTATTTGCCGGGATCCATTTCATTCGATTATTTAATACCGTTAGCGGCAAATAAACCTAAAGGTTAGTGTTTATCATACCTCAAACAACAACACTATTCTAACCTTCTTTTCATAATGTTAAATTTGATCTCCCGGATGTTAACCTTCTTTTCACGATGTCAAATTTGATTTCTCGTATGCCAACTACTCAATAACCATGCGACCTATAAAAGCTCAACTCCAACCAATATTTTCCTTTTGTAGAGGCACTAAATAGTGTTTGATCTTTTAGGATTCTTAACTGTTTTCCACGGGATGAGTGGTGCGACTTGCTGAATAACATAGTATCGATGCTCTTATTGGTTTCATGAGTGACGATCATATAGATACCGTTTCTGTTACCTGTGTTGTGTAGCCTTGTGGGTCAAATCGCTAATACTCTGGATAGAGACGTATTTCAGAGGTACATCAAGTCTTGCAAAACCGAGCAAGAGACGCTTAAATCAGAGGTACTGCAAGTTTTCCAATAAAATGATGGGAGACTTCGAGAAGAAATCATGGTGAACGTGAGGTATAGCAAGCTTGAATACGTGGTGGTATCTCTTGAGGTTAGCAGTGACCAACGGGGAAACGGCCATGGAGAGAGAGACGGGGGGGGGGGTGCTTATTGCCCAGTTAATTCTGTGTATTTAAACCATCCAGAGCAACTTATGAAAAGTCATTATAAAGTCTGTTTCTATCACAAGAGGAGTTCTAACTTGAGAAGCTTTCACATCTTTGTATCATCTGGTGCTTCCAAATGATTTTGAAAGCAGCTTTCACATCCTTGTATAACCAAAAGCTTTAAAAGAGAATATTACAACAAAATAATACTACATGAGCATTTGCCTCATGTAGTTTGGTTTATTGGCATCCTATTAACTTCTTCAATACAGAGGCAGAAAATCCCCACATCAGTTGTCTGATCACATCAGATGATGCCCTAAAAGCTTCACTCACCTTCGTGGAGGGTCCTCTTTTTATATCTTCATTTGGTGCTTGCTACTTAGTCATGTTTCAGAAAATTACCATGTAAAGGAAGGTAATACATATGAAGGGTAAGCTCCATGCTTAGAGATGAGAGTCTCAACAGATTTCAAGTCTGCAACTTGACCAAAGGAGGCTAATCCAAGTTCATCAGCATGGACCCCACCTGCGATGAAGGCTGACTCAATGCCAGCTGAATTTGCGCCCTTTATGTCATGATCGAGAGAGTCGCCAATAGCAATGCATTCACTTGCATTACACCCTGCCATGGCCATGGCTGATTCATAGATCACCTGCAACAAGTAACAAGAAGCTAACGTTGAGCAATCAAAGAGAAGGAAAAGAAAGAAGAGTATTACCTCTTTGTTTTCCCCAGGATTCTAGTGAACAAAAGCAAAAACCGTTTAGGCCTACAAATCCTTGGTAGTTGAAGAAGATTGAATGGTGACTGCCGAACAAACAACAGGCGATCTTAAATTTTTGAAGCATATTTGTGCCGAATCTATCCATAATAACACTCTTGCAGCATCGTGTTTATACTTGTGAAGCTTTTTCTGATTCAGTACTTGTGAAGCTTTATTGTAATATATAGGCACAAGAAATGACAATAACATGGAAATTCTAAGGAAAAAATTTAAAAAACTAACTTTTACGAAGGTGGGGAATCTCAAAATCTATGAAAACCTTAAAATTTTAAGTAAAATTCTGGTTAGAAAAGAGTAGGGATGAAAGAAAGGGAGTATGCCACATATTTGACAAAAATCTTATGGATTTTCACGGGTTTGAGAGTAAAAACGTGTGATTTCTCCACGAAATCGAGTAAATAAAAGATAGGAAAATTTGAAAGCAAAGGCCCAAGAAGGGTTTAGGAGAAAGCATAACACTAAACAAAAAACCCAAGTTTTTCGAGTTTTATATTTTGTGACCTATTGACTCTATGATAGGGTCGTATCATGCAATACAATATGTATCATATTGTATCGTACAACATGATACAATTACTTATACCATATCATGCTGATCTATGATATACGATAAATTCATACTGTATCATATGATACGGTATGAGTTTTACAACATTGGTATGTGGTTCATACTTATGACACCCATGCTCCATGCTTTCAAGCTTTTATGCGGCGCTTAATCGTTTCAATGTAAGTTTTGGACTACTTCTTACTTGATCTAATCAGGGTATAGTTTACTCAGTTTTGTAGGTTCAGATTATGAGCCTCAAAATTCAAGATATTAAAAGCACTTTCTCGTTATATTTTCAAGCGATAATTTCAAGTGTTGCCACAAACATTTAAAATCATCAAATTTCCAAAGTGATTTCAAAGTCAAGAATCAAAATTCAAGTCAAATTTTCAAAAACAAATTCTTCAAGCCAAATTTTCATGAAGAATTATTTCAATCAAGAACTTCCAAAATTTAATTTGGATAGATATTTTCGATATCAACTAAATCTTCCCATGATACAAGGTTCCTCTTCACAATAATCCTCCTTAAAGTCAAGAATATATTTGAGCCTAGAATAAGACTACCACTTCTGCCTTGTCCAGGTCAAGAATACACCGCCCCTTTGTGTTAGTGAGGCCAAGACCCCACGTGCCTTCGTCTTGTACTCTGTCACAGGGCTGATTTCAGCGCCCCGCGCACGCCTAGACGTGGACCACATTACACGTGCATATCGGGTGTAAACCCCTTTTCGTGTATAGCCTGTATATACATCTTGTAGAAACCAATGCAATGAAATCGAGACTTGAGGTTTCTGTCGTTAGTAAAAATGATCTCTATCATAACATAACAATGTTAATTGTTGTTGACATGGCACCTACGTGGATATGCTGACATGCCATATCACCTACTATGTCAGCTTATGTTCGATACCAAGTTGTCATACTATCATCATGTCAGCTTATATTTAAAATATTAATTAGTAATAAATAAATTTAATATTATATGATATTAATCATTATAATAACTCCGCGCATGTAAGGGATCACCCTTGCATGGCCGGTCCCAAGCCAAGATAAAAGAGGAGGGTTGCATTAGACTTCCGACGGACAACGTAAAACTTTGTCGAGCTTATCTACCATGGATTAATCATTATAATATTTAATAAATACAATAAATAGTTATATAATTAACATTAAAATAATAGTATAATTTGAATAAATATTAAGTAATATCTATCAAAAATTAATTAATATGTAGTTATCATTCAAAATATTGATTAAATATCAATTATAATAATATAAAGTATAAACATTAAGCAATATCTATTTAATATTTTAATATTAATTAATATATATTTAAGTGGTTAATAGAATATTTATATATCAATTAATATATATTATAATACTTTTCATATATATTAAATATTAATTTGAACTTTATACATACATAATAAAACAATGTGGCATAGGTGTCACGCCAATATGTCCATGTATGCTCTACGTTAGCAGTAAACGTCATCATAGAGATTTTTTTCTTATCAAAGCTGGAAACCTCAAGTCTATTTTATTGCATGAGGAATTTAGGTTCCCAAACTGTCAAACCAATATACCTTAGAGTGGTTTTTTGAATTTTTTTCAAATCTTAATTTTGAAAGAGGTTCTTGGAACTACTGTGCATTTGCGTGCCTTCCCTACCTCCCTTTATAAAAGGAAATAGCAAGTCACCACATAAATTTTCTAAACAGAAAATAAGGAGACCTACTAAGTACCTTGTCTGGTTTGCCCATCCACCGAACTTCTCCTCCAAGCTTTTCATATTTTGCAGCCAAAGTACCTAAGATAAAGATGCCAATCATAGAGCACCAAAGATAACATCCAGAAAGATTTCAAGCAAGTTGCAAATTTGTTGGACTACAACAAGTTTTAAATGCTTTTATGGATGGATTCACCTGAACCATCTCAATCTAGAAGAGTTTCTTCTTGCATTACAAGAAAATCTAGGCCTGCATCATAGAATAGTTGTCCTCTAGAAATCTGGAATAGTTGTGCATTTGTGCGTGCACATATATGTGTGCATGCACGTATGTATATTGGTTAAGAGAGTGTTTACTGGTTTTATAATGCGCTAGTGTAAACATAGTTGAGATTACTAAAGGTGACCTGTATAAAACAAATGAAAGCTGCAAACCTGGCATAACACGCAATTCCCTGGCTTCAACTGTAACAAAATCGGGGTTTGCAACAATCATAGGGATTTTCTTGTCTGCACAATGCTCCAGTATAAGCTCAAGATCCTCGAGTGCCATGGGAAGAGAACCTCCAGCACTTAGGCCTAAGGCTTCAGTTCCATGAGCCAGAATAAAGTCTGCATCCTTGATATTCTCCACCACTTGCAAGCCTAGGCCCTATATGGATCATCATACAGTGTTAACCTCTTTTGCATTTCTAATTGATGCTACATAATCATACAAAATGCAACAGCACAGATATCTAAAACTATAAAGTAAACTCTCCGAGAGGTTTCGCATTTACCTAACAAGAGTTCCACAAAAGCTTGAACCCAAAAAATTATAGAATGCGTCAACACAATCCCCGCCTGGACCAAGCTAAAATATGGAGAACTAGGTTCCTGCCAGATGGCCAGCCTACACCAAGCCCCATAAATGGACCAAAATATTTCTTACCCATTCTAGGTCCGTTTAGGGTGTTCAACAGCAGAATTTTCAAGTTTTAGAATTTCCAAGAAGAAATCTTTCAAAATCAGAAATCTTTCAACAGCTTAGAACGGACAGCAATGTCAATACCCACCCAAGACCGAGCCCAACCAACACCAACTGGATCCAGAACACATAAAGAAGGACCATGTTCAGACCAGACAGGCAACTTGCCACCAAGCTCCAGCTCCAAATAGATCTGTTTCATCCATTCTGGGGCTTCGGACCCCACCTAATAAAAAAAGTCCAAAGATAACCCCTTGCTCCTGGATTCCCTTCCTTTCATCAAATTCTTCCAGTGTGCCCGAAAGCTAATGGAAGACTGAAAATGGGGATTTCAAATGAACAGAGTCTCTTGAAGCCTATTCAGTCAATTTACCCATAAATCTTGAGGTGCCATCTTAAATTTTAACGATGCTTAGTTATTTCATTATTTCATACATCAATTCATAAGAAAGCATCCACCCATGACCTTGTATCAATTGCATTCACCCTATGTGATTGTGATTAAATCTCGAATGGATGTTAGCACCTGGCCGACCATCCAATTAACTAATATGCTGCCATAACGTCCAACAACTTTTCATTTCTTCAGCCTATACTGTGCAACTCCTATTTAGATAGCAACACAGCACTCCACTATTTGTCCTCCAGTCTCAACTACCTTCATTGTCCTCCAGCTTCGCGTCCCCTCTTTTCTGGTCATTTCAAGAATTACTCGTCTCAAAAAGAATCTAGTCGTAGCAGAGGTTCACTTGCAGCATGCCCTTAACTCTTCTTTATAGCAGACAGGATACTTTCATCAGGTTTCCCAGGTTGAACCTTGCTTGCTGGAGTAAGAAGGGCATCAAGTGGATTCTACAAAGAGCCCACAATTTCTTTCTACTAATTTGCTAGTGTTATCAGTCCCGTTTTCCTTAATCTACAAACATTGATGACAACTTGTCATCACCAACATCTAGAGTCAAAGCTCTCAGTATATACACCTAGAGTGCCTATTCCAATGGTTGTTTTCACCGCATTTTCATTATTTTCACTAATCCCACATTCAATAGGAAGCTCGAGTCCAGCATATGGTGGATTCCTTGTATGCACACCTAGGGTCAAGGAAGAATAAGATAGGGTCCATTTCAAAGGGTTTATATGCTACTTGAAACTTAATTTGTTTTAAGGCAGGTAGATCATAGTCTTCCATGGTTACATGCATGATAACATGCAAATAGAAAAGTCAACCACCAAAATAATAGTTGTTTCCATGGTTATGTGTGTTGATAATCAAACAAGAATCAGCCATAAATCAGAATTTCTCAATAGAAATGAGGGTTGGTGCCTCACACTTGCTGTTGTGCCTCTCTCTCCTTCATTTCATTATTATCAGCATTACAATTAGGGTTTACTTGTTGGAAACGGAAAGTTGTGTCTAGTTTGTGTCTGAGTCTATTTTCTACTTAAAGTTAGAGTATGGGTTTGGATCCTAATGGATCAGATTTGATCCATTGAGAATCGGGTCAGTTAAGTAGGGGTATTTATGTCATTCAAGTTAGAATAGGATCTAGTATAAAAACATGTTTTGTATTAGGGTTAGATTAGATTGAAATAAAACAGAAAGGAGAGGCAGGTGACAGCAATGACTGTGCCGACCTGCACCTGCAATGTTTTCTTCATAGCGTGATATGAAATTCTGTGATATATTTTCCGATATTCTCCTTTATTTCAACATGGTATCAAAGCGGGATTGGCCCCTCTTTGGAATATGTGAAGCAATTAGATCAGCTTAGATCATCTAACATTTGTGGCAGCATAAAAAGAAGCAGAAAACAAACAATTTTTCGGTGGATTCTCAAGTCCTTTGCCTAACGATTTTTCAATCTGCTCTATTGGTATCACTGCATTTACTTCAATCTTATCTTATCCTTTCATCATCGTTGATTACATGAAGAAACAGGGAGATCATGATGGAGGTTTTCAGTCTATTAGTTTGGTTTCAGTCTATTAGTTTGGGCAGATTTTTTCTTTGATGAGAAAAGTGAAGGTGTGAAAGAAATAGGGATCAGATATTGTGGATTCTGAAATCGTGGTTGATTAGTGTGAATCATAATTTGTCTTTTTGGGAGAAAAGCATATTAGCTGCCTTTAGCAAACCTTTACTCAACACTAACGTGTGAATCCTAACTTGGATCGATTTATTCATAATCGTGTTTAAGATTGGCTGTTTTTTGTGAAAGTCAAATCCCATTTAAAGACTGTTGTCTTAGTTATTTTATTGCAAGAGACGTTTGATAGGAATCAACTGTCCGTCTTAAAATGGAAAGATTAAAATTAGGAGATAGAAACGAGCAACCTCTATCAGACAAAGGAGAGGGGTTTCATATTACAAACTTAAAGCTAGACGGAAAGAATTATCTTCAATGAGCTCGATCGATAGAATTGGCTATAATGGCAAGGGGGCGCTGGGATTATTTGATAGGTGATATATCCCAACCTCCGGTTCCTGATCCACTCTACTCATATTGGCGAAAAGAGAATGCATTAGTGAGTGCACGGCTAATTCAATCAATGACACTATCGATTGGCAGCACATTTATGTTCTTCGAGACTGTCAGGGATATTTGGCTTGCAGTACAGTATCCTCAGCGAAAAAATATTGCCAAGAAATATAATATCATTGAGAAAATTAGGAAATGCAGGCAATGTGGCAGATCAGTTAGCGAATATTATGCTGATCTCAGAGGTTTATGGGAAGAGTTGTAATTCTATTCAAAGACTAAATGTCTGAGTTGTCTACGGGAACGCAATGAAAAATTTGAGGAACGAACAGTATTTGACTTGCTATGGGGTATATCTTCAGAATATGAGGCTGTGAAGAATAATATTATTAGTAGAGAAGAACTTCCTTCATTAAGTACAATTTACTCTTTGTTACTTCGAGAAGAAGACAGAAAACAATTAGAGAAAGAAACCAAGACCAGTTCAGAGAATACTGCTTTTATGGGAAGAAATAACTCTACTCCTCAATATTCTCATGGGAGAGGAGGTTATGGGCACGAGAGGGGTAGATCCTTACCTACTCCTAAAGAAAAGAATAAGTTAATCTGCTGTCATTGTGGAAAGACCAGACATACTAAAGATACATGCTGGGAACTAGTGGGTAGACCTAATTATTTTCAGAATAGAACTAATAAAGCCTACTTCAATGGTGATCAGAGTGGCCCAGTGGAAACGTGGAGGGCCCAACCGGGTGATAATCAAAGTATTGACAACAGTGCTACAACTTTAGCAGATATGAAGAAGGAAATTGAGTTACTCAAATCACATCTTACTGATACACATCTTCCTTGAACATCACCTCATAATGATTCTCAAGCAACCATGGCTTATCCATTCTCCTTTATGGTTGAGGGTAATTATAGTCCTTCCTACTCCCGAATTTGAGTTATTGATTCTGGTGCAACTGATCACATAGTCAGTAGAAGAGAGTATTTTGATAAGTATGAGATGACTCGTGAACAAATTCATATTAGATTGGCATATGGCTCACACACACCTATAGTGGGAAAAGGAAGTATTATCATCGCTTTTGGTGCACTACAGAATGTTCTCCATGTTACACATATTTTAGTTAATCTGTTATCAGTTTTTGCCATGACTAAAGATCTAAAATACCGTATAATTTTTTAATCCACTGGATGTTTATTTCAAGATCTGAGGACGGGGAGGATCTTTGGTCGGGGTAGTGTGAAGAGAGGTCTCTACCTTAGCGATTAGCGAGAAACATAGAGGCGCAGCTATGCAATCATCATCCATCACAGAAACCCAGAAAAGAGAGTTATCACGGTGGCACTAGAGACTGGGACATTTACCACTATCTAAGATTAAAATATTATTACCAAAATTTAGTCATTATAATGATTTTAATATGAGTTGTGAAACCTATCAGAAAGCTAAACATCATCGTGTTTCCTTTCCTTTAAGTGAAGAAAAATCCTTAACTCCTTTTGAGATTATTCATTCTGACATTTGGAGACCTTGTTCTACAATTTCATTGCATGGATACAAGTATTTTATATCATTTATTGATGACTGCACTAGATTCACCATGGTATATCTTATGAAGACTAAGGATGAGGTGAAAAATATTCTCCATGTATATTGCCAATTTATATAAACACAATTTCAGCATAAGATCAAAAATTTTCGTAGTGATAATGGGGGCGAATTTATGTCCCAATCACTTCACTCATATTTTCTAGATCATGGGATTATACCCCAGATCTCGTGTGCATATTCCCCTCAACAAAATGGGGTCTCTAAAAGGAAGAACAGACACATATTAGAGGTAGCTAGAACTTTGTTAATTGGATGTAATGTTCCTAAATATTATTGGGGAGAAGCAGTCATAATAGTCGTTTTTCTCATTAATCATATGCCTAGCAGAGTTCTGAATGGTGACACTCCATTTCATTTATTATTTTCTTTCCAGAGGCAATTTCATCTACTTCCCAGGGTATTTGGATGTACTTGTTTTGTTCATATTCATAAAGGTTTACGAGATAAGCTTGACGCAAGATCGATTAAATGTATTTTCTTAGGATACTCTTCATCTTAGAAGGGGTGTAGGTGTTATGATCCTCTCAAGCTAAGTCACACAGACACTTCTAAGGGGTGGAGTGTCGACCTCGACACTGGTGCGACATCGACACCGACACCGTGTCGGGTGCGGCATGGCAAAAAAAAAATATGCAAATTTTTTTTTTGTAACTCACGATTAAATGGGTCCGGATAATGAAGATTGATTTGTGTATTATGATGAAATTAATAGTTGTTTACCATTTATATGTTTTGCTTTAATATAAACTTATAAAGTTGTGTAGCTATTGTAGTTGTATATCATATTAGCTTTAATGATTTTGGGTGCGAACAATTGGTTTCTTATTACTCAATCTGATTGGATTCTTGACTCCATACTGTATGCCTTTGCACAGAATAATCTTTGTCACCAAACACATTTAAAGACCAGGAACATTACCTGATCAATAGAACAGAAGAGTATGACATCACTAGTGGATCCTAGCACAAATACTAGTATATGTTATATCCTACTAAAGATCTCGAAACTCTTTGAATCCATAACTTCGATATTTTGTAGCTCATAAAATCATTGTAAGTTTCAGATCATTATGTGATAACTTGCTAATTGATACCTATGTGCACCCAAAATTAGCAAATACTAGTTGTATTATGATTGATTTATTTAGGTTGAATATTATATATAATATATAATATTATATACCCTAGCCGTGTCGCCGCACCCAAAAATTTTGAAATTTGCCGTATCCCGCACCCGCACCCGCACCCGTGTGACATAGCTCTCAAGAAGAAGATCTATGTTTTATAATGCACAAGAAGTTCCTCCATCAAATGTTCAAGCCCAGCATGTGATACCGCTTCCGCCAGTCGATTGGAAAGAGGAGGAAATTATACAACTTCCAGAGAAGAAATGGCAGGTATATACCAGAGGTAACAGAGGAATTCACTTTCCACAACCACCCACTACTCAGAATCCTCCACCTGAGCTAGACTTGCCTCCATCACAGGCCACATCCTCAAGGTCAGACGGTGAAGAAAATGATTTACCTATTGCACTCCGAAAGGGAAAACGTCAAGTTGCAAAATACTCAATAGAACATATGGTGTCTTATACTAACTATACCAGAGAGTATCAAGTGTTTGTAACAAATGCAGATAATACATATATTCCACGAACATTTAAAGAGGCACAACTACACTCAGGATGGAAAGCAGCCATGGAGGAAGAGATTGCAGCACTTAACGTAATAATACATGGGAGCTAGTAGACCTACCTTCAAAAAGAAAGTCAGTAGGATGTAAATGGGTCGTCTCAGTAAAATACAAAGCGGATGGCACTATAGAAAGATACAAAGCGAGGCTAGTAGCTAAAGGTTACAGTCAATTATATGGTGTTGATTATAGAGAAACATTTGCTCCAGTAGCAAAGAATACTATCAGAATTATTTTGAGTGTAGCAATCAATAAAAGATGGGAATTATGGCAGTTGAATGTAAAGAATGCGTTTCTTCAGGGAGACCTTGCACAAGACATTTACATGGATGTTCCACCTAGATACAATCACAGCAAAAAGGGAAATAAAGTATGTAAGCTAAGAAAATCTATCTACGGTCTAAAACAATCTCCACGAGCCTGGTTTGAAAAATTTAGTGATGGGGTTAAACATTTGGGTATCAAGAAGTGTGTCAGTGATCATATATTATTTATCAAGAATGGTCAAAAAATCATTATGTTGTTAGTCTATATTAATGATATAATCATTACTGGTGATGATAAAGAAGGTATAATTTATCTTAAATAGAGATTGGGCAACTTATTTGACTTAAAAGACTTGGGAAGATTATATTATTTTTTGGGCATAGAGGTGATTCACAAAAACGATCACCTATTCTTAAGCCAAAGGAAATATATTATGGATATGCTGAAAGAAACCAAAATGGAGAATTGTAGAGTATGTTCTACTCCTATGGAAATTGAGAAGGATGTCTCAAATGATTTGTTAGAACCTTATGAAGATATTGGAAGATACTAGAAGCTAGTTGGGAAATTGATCTATGTGACTATTACAAGGCCTGATATTTGCTTTGCTGTTGGATACGTCAGTAGATGGATGCATGCTCCTTCAAAATATCATATGAATATAGTATTTCATATTATCAGATATTTGAAGTCAACAACTACTTATGGTTTACTATATGCTCCACATAGTACTCTTGATATAAAGATTTATTCAGATTCAGATTGGGTAGGATAAAAAATGGACAAGAAGTCAACTTCTGGGTATATAGTAATTCTGGGTGGTAACATTGTATCTTTGAAGAGTAAGAAGCAAACAGTTGTAGCCAAATCAAGTGCTGAGGCAGAGTATGGGGCAATTGCATCAAGAATGTGTGAAGGATTATGGATCATTTCACTTCTTACTGAGATCGGGTTGAGAATAAAAAATCCAATTGATCTCTTTGCAGACAGCAAATCAGCTCTACAAATCGCAATGAATCCAGTTTTTCATGAAAGGACAAAACATATTGAAGTAGACTGTCATTTCATGAGAGAGAAGATTTCCCAAGGAATATTCAATCTTACTCATGTGACTTCTGAAAATCAACTAGCATACATTCTCACAAAAGTTGTCCCTGTTAATGGATTCAAAAGAGCTCTTATCAAGCTTTGAAAAGACATGGATGAAAGTGATAATCCACTTCAATGTGTTTTATTCTCTCATGGAGGACCAGATTGGAGGCTATTCGAAGAGCAACCTTACTATCAGTAAAAAAAATAATTGGAGAGTTTCTTCTAAAGCCAATTTCTTCTATTAGTGATATTATCACTAAAACCTCACACATATCAAGGGCAATAACATTGTATTCATCCTCTACACTTGATCTAACTACTATAGATTGCTTCTTGCTCTTCTATGAAACAACATTCCCTCCCAAACAGTATAAATTTTGACATTTGTTGAACGAACCAACCCAATAGCATCGGAGTAAATCTCAATATCAAGTGATGAATGTGGAGAGTATAGTAAGTTGAAGGTGATAGATGATTTCAGATATCTAATGATATGGAAAACAATATTCATATGGTATCTTGATGGTGAATGCATCCATCTACTAAAATAGCTGACGACAAAGCTTATATCGGGCCTTGTAATTATGAGATATATCAGTTTTTTCACTAATCTCTGATATCTGCCCACATCTTCATAGGGTTAATTAGAATTTCCAGCAGCTTCTTTTTGAATCTCAATAGGGATAAAGCGTACCTGGCAATCTTCCATATTTGTATCCTTCGACAAATCAAGGATATACTTTCTTTAGCTTAAGAACAAACAACCCTTGATTTGAACAATCTCGATCCTAAAAAAATAGTGTAATTTTCCTAAATCTTTCAAATCAAATAAGGCATGTAGTTGTTTTATAAAATAAGCAATTCTTTCCCCATCATGACCAATAATAATGATGTCATCAACAAACACAATTAAGAATGATTTTCTTGTCTCGTTTGATAATTAGCGTGTGATCACTAATGCACCGTTTGAAACCACAACTAAAATTTTCAAACCATGCTCTAGGTGATTGCTTCAAACCATAAATAGATTTTTTTAGTTTGCATACATTCGATGACATCTTCCCTTGATAATAGCTTGGAGGTAAGTTCATGTAGATGTCTTTAGTAAGATGTCCTTGAAGAAATGCGTTCTTCACATACAGTTGTCATAGTTATCATCCTTGATTAACTGTCACACTTAAGAGAATCCTGATGGTATTCATTTTAACAACCAGTACAAATGTTTTTGTATAGTCAATTTCATATGATTAACTATGGCCCTTAGTTACTAATTTGACCTTGTATCTTTCTATGTGTCCATCAACCTTGAATTTTACTTTATACACCCATTTGCAACCCATAGTCTTCCTCTGCGGTGGTAGATATGTAAGTTTTCAAATTTGATTCTTTTCTAATGTTGCGATTTCTTCTTTCATTATTGCCCTCCAATATGAATTTAGTTTGGCCTCTTCAAAAGTTTTAGAAATATAAATATTATATGCATTCATCACAACCAACAAATACTCCTTTGAATAATTAGTATATGAGACCATCTTCTATATATGATATTTAGTAGGTTCACGCTTTTCCTTCCGAAGGGCAATAGGTAAATTCTCAAAATCATTAGATGAGATTAAAGGAGTTACTTAGGTTGGAATAGGAGTTGATTTAGGACGAGAATTCTTATCTAGGGTAGCATTAGGACTTGAAAAGAATATCTTTCTTTCACCTCTAAAATATGTTTGCCATCTTCTTTCTTTTGGATGTACAATAGTCTCTTCTTCCTTTTCTAACCTTGTGAGACTCTTCCAATGGTAGAATTAACAATACAATTGATGTAGGTTGATTTGATAAATGATCTTCATTACAACAACAACAACTAAGCCTTTTCTCATACTAGACAGGGCCGGGTACATGGATTCTTTGTTTCCACAGATCCCTATTGTGTGCCATGTTAGCAGTTAACTCACAATAAGCTAGATCATTCTTTATTGTTTCTTTCCAACACTTTTGTTGCCGTCCTCTAGCTCTTTTAATACATTCCAAATTTAGTTTTTCATACCTTCTTATAGGTTATTTTTTTTATCTTCTTTCTATATGTCCAAACCATCTTAAATGATATTCTCTCATTTTATTCTCTATTGGTGTCACTCCTAATTTGTTTCTAATAACCTCATTATGTATACGGTCTTTTCTTGTATGACCACTCATCCATCTCAACATCTTCATTTCTGTTACAGACATCTTTTGTACATGTTGATAAATGGTCTTCATTAACATCATAAAATAAAGATTCTTCATGGAAGGTAAAATCCATCGTAACATATAATTTCCTCTTTTTAGGATCATAACATTTATACCCTTTCTTAGTTGAAGAGTAACTCAAGAAAATACACTTAACAACTCTAACATCTAATTTATCTCTAGAACTGATGTGTATGTACACAAAACAAGTGCATCCAAATACTTTCAGAGGTACATGAAATTGTCTTTTTGTAGGACATAAGGCGTGAAATGGAAAATCACCATTAAGGACTCGAGTGGGCATGCGATTTATAAGAAAAACTGTGGTTAGGACAACTTCACCCAATAAAATTTAAGAACATTGTACCCAATAAGTAATGTTTTAGCAACTTTTAAAATATGCATGTTTTTTCTTTCAGAAAAAACATTTTGTTATAAGAAACGAAGACAGGACGTTTGGTGTAGGATTCCTTGACTTTGGAAATAAAAATGTAGTGATTGAGACATAAACTCACCTCTATTATTACTACGAATGATTTTAATTGGCAACTGAAATTGGGTATGGACAGAATATTCTTCACTTCATCTTTGGTTTTCATAAGATAGATCATAGTAAATCTAGTACAGTCATCAATGAATGAAATGAAGTATTTATGACCATGCAATAAAGTAATAGAAAATTGGCCTCAAACATCAGAATGGACAATTTCAAATGGTTTAGAAGCTCTAGTTTCATTTAAAAGAAATTTCACACGATGATGTTTGGCCTTTTGGTAAGTGTCACATTGCAAAATCAAATCACTACAACTAGAAAATTCAGGTAATAGAATCATAATTGTAGAGATAGGTAGATGACCCAATCGTCAATGTCAGAATATCAACTCTTCTCCCTTTTTATAGTTAGAGTAGACTGCATAGCTGTCTTGTTGGTTTCCTCATAAAAATAAAGTTATCTCCGTCCTCAGCTCCTAAAAAATACAATATATAGAATTAAAGGTTATAACACAATCCAAGTCTTGTGTTAAATATAAGAGATTGACTTAAATATTGGAAACATGTAGAACATTTTTAAGAGTCTCAACAATAGTGATTATACTCCATTTTCCCACAATATGAGTATTAGACTCATCAGCCAGCTTAATGCCAATACCATTCTGAATTAACTGATAGTCATAGAAATATTCTCGACGACCAACCATATGATCTATGGTGCCAGAGTCAACTATCCATCTTCTTGAATTAGGAACAAGTGAATTACCCAAAACCATGAACGAAAAAGGATATACCATGATAGCTTGAGAATCAATGGTAGAAGATGTAGAAGCACACTGTGATTCAGCTAGTCTCATTTTAAGCTCTTCGATTTCCTTCGTCATATCAGCCAATGAATTTAGTCTAATTTTCATATTTTGTTTTTCAACTTGTCACTAAAATATGCTTTATTCGATCTATTTTGATTATAGTTAGGTCTGCCCACAAGTTCCTAACAATTTTCTTTTTATGTTGGGATTTTTCACAATGTGAACAAGACAACTTATCATTTTTATCTAGAGTAGATTGGAATCGACCTCTACCACGACCTCGATATCTTCCTCTACCACAAGATCCTGAAGAATTAGTTACATTTCTGCCCACAAATGCATTTGTCGCTTAACTGATTTTACTTTCTTTATCTAAATGTTTTTTATCCTTTTCCGCTGACGATGATGGAAGTTCTTTTCTACTTAGGATATTATTTTTGACTGCCTCGTAATCTAAGGAGATGCCCCACAAAAGATCAAACACTTTCTGTTATTCAAACTCATTAGTTTATCCTTCATGCAGCTTTGATATTTGGTTTTCGAGTAGTACTCTAATTCTTCTCATAAACCGTGAAGTTCTGCATTTACGAATCCTTTCGATAATCTCATACTTTTTAGCAATGTTCTTCCTCTGAGCATATGCATCATGGACAACCAACCACATATCTTTGGCTGACTCTAGAAACATAAAGGTACTTGCAATGGAAGGTGTCATGGATCGGATGAGCTACGCACTTACTAGGGCGTTTTCCCTATGCCATTTAGGATACGAAGGATTAGTCATGTGGGGCGTAGGAATATCTCCAGTTAAATAATCTCATTACCCTCTCGCCATAACAACCAATTAGATCGATCTGGCCCACTGTAGGTAATTTCTGTCATCTAATTTTAAGTTTGTGATATGAAATCATTATCCCTTCTCTTAAACAATGTTTTCTCCACTGTCTATTATTTTTCCTTTATGAGACATGAAGAAAAACCCCTTTTCTATGGCTGAAATAGGTCTTCACTATCTTTTTGCATAAATTCTTTTTCGTAATGAATATTTGCTGAAGTAAAATTGACATGATTCAATTTTCTTCGGCCTGCAACTGATTCACGCTGTCCTAAACACCTCTTCTCGTTTGGGATTATTGTAGAATCACACAAAATCACCCTAATCTCACATATTAGGCTCTCGTACCATGTTGACAATCAACCTAAATCAAAATCAAATAAGAATCAGCCATAAATCAGAATTTCTGGATCGAAATGAGGGTCAACACCTCACAGTTGCTGCCGTGCCTCTCTCTCTCCCCTTTATTTTATTATTGTCAACATTACAATTAGGGTTTACTTATATAATAGTTTATAAGTTAAAAGACTAATATACCGCTAGTAAGTAATTAAGATGACACCCAACTTCTGATCCAATAGGAGCTTAACGACCTATCACATGAATTTAACTAGAAAATTAAAATTTAAACAATCTTCAACAATATGCATATTATGAAGATCCATGCCATCAAAGTTTTACTCAAGGCATTAGGACGTACACTTTCTTTCATGTTTATGTAAAAATGAGAGCATGTGTACAAAGCTAGGAACCTCCAGATAGATGGTCTTTATGATTATATGGATGCAGCGATAGAGTAGACATATGGATCATGTCCATCATTCATTTGGTGGTTTTAAATTTTTAATGCCTTCATTAGTTCCCTTTTGGCAATGCTCTAGCATTGTAACTGATTGGGTATAAACTTTCAAGAATCAAAATTCTGATATTTATAGGAATTCTCCAATCTAATGTCTCTAGGAGGAGCGCTTGTAACTGTATCCGATAAATATATTCTTAAGACGATAAGCAGATGACTAATCTTGGTTGTTCTTAGGTTGGCAGCATCTTTGACTAATCAAGCAAAGTCGACCACTAAGAAGAAGCCAACCCATTTCAATATTTCACAAGTTAGACCCAGATGAATAGTTGCACGTACTGCTGATTTATTTCTGCAACAACAACAACAACAACTAAGCCTTTTCCCATACTAGATGGGGTCGGCTACATGGATTCTTTGTTTCCACAGATCCCTATCGTGTGTCATGTTAGCGGTTAACTCCCAATAAGCTAGATCATTCTTTATTGTTTCTTTCCAACACTTTTGTGGTCGTCCTCTACCTCTTTTAATACTTTCCAAATTTAGTTTTTCTAATCTTCTTACAGGTTCTTTTGATCTTCTTTCTATATGTCCAAACCATCTTAGGCGATGTTCTCTCATTTTATACTCTATTGGTGTCACTCCTAATTTGTTTCTAATAACCTCATTATGTATACGGTCTTTTCTTGTATGACCACTCATCCATCTCAACATCTTCATTTCTGTCACAGACATCTTTTGTACATGTTGATGATTAACTGGCCAACACTCAGAACCATAAAACGGCCTAATTGCTGATTTATTTCTGCAATTTTACATTATTGCTGCTTCCCTGTAATTTACACTAATCCTTTATTAATCTCATTTTGAGATCAAAATACCTAGTAGTCTAGCATTTCTACTCAGATATCAATGGCATAAGAGGTTGACAATTAAATGGAATCCGGACAAGTTGAGTACGTAAAGAAATAGAGAGAATCACTTGTGCAAAAAAAAATAAGAAGAAAACAGGTGGTTCATAACTTCCTTGAAGAACTCGATGCCATAAAATATCACATCAGCCTGTACGGAATGATAAGAGCAAGTCAGCTGGCTTTTGAACACTGTAGGTCGTACCTCAAGAGATATTGCACCACGGTTATTCCACGTCATGTGAATGCATGTTCTCCCTAGTTTTGCAAACCATGGATCATCTCTCCTATGAATCGATACAAATTGATGACATTAACGCAAAATTGCACAAAACATAAAAAAAAGAAAGCTTTTAGAGGCTTTCCCTAAAAGATACTGACAAACAGGAGCTGGCATAACACAGAAAATGGACCAGAATATATTGTGATAGTTGTAGTTGGGACCCAATGCTTGAGAAATCCAATATATATAGAGAATGAAATCTTTACTGCAAATCACATGCATATCAATTTAGCTTTCGTGTACTCTAAGACAATGTCTTTTGTTTTTATTCCAAAGACCAGAAAAGAAACTTCTCTTCAAACAACAATCTCATAAGACACAAAATGACATACATAAGACAAATTATGCGTTTAACTACCATGTCAACAGCAATTGAAATAAATGATCCACATTTAAAGCATAAAAGGGCATGCAATTTTAACCTGTCAAGGTACTGATGTGTCAATTCCCCGCTGGTAATAGCACCCAAAAATATGGAAGGATCAAACCCTAGGCTCTTCATCTTCTCCATGGTGGTTGATGAACGTCTAGAAGAATTACTTAGGACAACCATCTTGGCACCAGTGTTTGCTAATTTTTCCACTGAAAAGGCAATGGCAATCACATGATAAGAGTTGACATCATGATCCCCAACACTAACAAATTATAATATTACAATCGACGGCAACTGTTGTCAATTATGATACAAGTGCCAAAACATAAAACATACAAGTTGATATTGCTCCAGGATAAGGCTGCTTTCCATCATGAAGTACACCAAACTGATCTAGAAGCCACACCTACAAAAATAATGTCACCACCCAGTATTGTCAGAACTGGCCCAATACACTTGGAATCACATCAAGCGAGGTCTTTCTTTTCAAGGAAAAATCAACACACCCAAGGGCTAGCACAAGTGGGTGTCCCAACTTTCGGGCTTCATTATACGCTTAGGATGCTAAATTGATGCATTTAAGCACGTTAAGTGCACAGACTTCTGTGTTGATTTTTTCCCTTTGAACTTCCTCTCTTTTCTTCTTTCAGGTTAATGTTACAATTTTTTTCAAATCCACTTTTCTGATTTCATTTTTTCTTCTTCCTCCTTTGATCTAACTCTTTCTAAATTTTCTTCTTCTACCTCATCTTCTTCTTTCTTTCCTTGCTTCATTGACTTTTTCTAGGATAGTGGCAGAGCTATACATGGGTGAAGTGAGGAGACTGCCCCACCTGAAATCTGAAAGTCCAAAAAAATATCTATGCTGGTGGACTGAATTTCCAAAAAAATTATATGGACCACCTTACTTGAATTACGCAAGACTGAACTTCGCTTCACCCAAAAAGATTTTCTAGGCGCCACTGCCTGATACCATTATATATGGTGCTCAACACTTACAGCATACTGTTATGTCCTTGACTTGTTTTCATATACTTATGTTACATAAATTGCATGTCATTTATATCAATGCTATTCTCATGTTATCTATTCTTATTTTGTATGCCTGCTCTTACATCTTCATATATGTTATTTACATTATTTTTAACATGTAGTAGACTTTTACTAGCTGCGCTATATACATGTTAGTATTTTAGTCTTGTAGTTCAAACAAATTTTGTAGCTTGCATTCGTTCATATTTCATCAAATATGTTGAATAAATGCTCATCTTTTTTCAATGATAAATTGTCAATTTACCATTTTGCTTATTTGTTTAATCTTAATTTACGACTTAATCAGCTAAAGGAGCATTTAAATTCTTAGGAACCGGCCACTTGAGCACTTAAAACGCTATTAAACACATAGACGACCATGAGAACACTGACTACGACACAATCTATAAATATACGTTACACACAAATATGCATACATGAGTATATACATACATATGTGTGTACTATTGAATAAAAGCATCTAAATATGTAAACACTTAGGTTTGGAAAAAAGAAGACGCGGAAGCGGGATCTTTAAACCAAACGAATATAGTAGGTTTGGCATAAGTAAAATCAACCAAGAAAAAGACTTGGTTGCATGGATACCAATAGTTACAAACCGATTTCCATAATGCGCTTCTCAGCACGCTCGTCTGCATGCATGATAGTTACTGATTTCCGAAATATTTGAAAATATCACGAAAATATTGACAAGTCAAAGTGTGTCCAAAGTAAGGAAAAAATGATATTTCAAAATATCATCCCTGTTACAAAAACCTTGTAATAATAACATGAAAGTATATCGATGTATTCAAGATAATTCCTGTTTTTACTGTTTGATCCTAAAGGGACGTCCAAAGCCAAAACCAGAACCAAGCCTTCTCCCACACGCACTGAACATGGCCGGCTGTATTGACCACGTGACAAGGGCGCTCAAACGTTTGAGCCGGATCTAGATCCGACCCAGAAGAACCGAAACCGAAGGCAGTAGCAGGCCAGGCTTGCGGGCGGCAACCGAGGCGCGGCATTGGCTGGGTCGCAACGCATGTGGGTCGTACTATTTTCGGCGATCATAATGTCCCTTTTCTCGTTGTGTCTGAGTTCCCCCTAAACCCAGAAAACTCAAGTTCTCCAGCCCCTAAAATCCAGCTATTCGAGAACCAAAATGTGGAAAAGAAAATGAGTGAGAGCAGAAAATGGTGTTGCTCGTATTGTTAACAATATCTCAAAACGCACTAAGGTCGGATATCAAGATCTCCGATTTCTCCGACCAAGGAGGAAAAAGGAAAGGAAAGAAGAAACACGGAACCAACGGAGAAGGATGAAGAAAAGGACCTTATATCGATGGCTCTCGACGATGCTCCCAATTCCATCCAACGTTTGGAAGAAAGGCGTCGCCATTGCTCGCAGCCTTCTCGGTCGGAAATTCCTCCTTTCAAAAACCGCTGCTAAAAGAGACAAAAGTAACACGAAATTAGATACTTGTGATCCACTGGAAGTTGAAAACGAGATCGAGAAGGCCTAAGATCCACATTTTCTTGGGTTTTACCTGGAGAGTGCCTGAAGAAGAACTCTGAGGCGATGGCCATGCCCGAACCAACCGGCCTCCTTGTGCACGCCCCGGGATTTCTGACGGGGTCGCGAGGTGGGCCTGACGCGTGCTTCCTTGGCTCGGAATTTTGGGGTAGGCATGGTTTGGTTCGGGTGTTCATGTGGGTTGGATCTAGTGGGGTCAGAGAGGGGAGATCGAGGTCGGGTCGGATAAGAAGAAGGGTGAAGCAGACCCGAACCGGTTCTGTGTTCAAGTCGATTTCAAGATTGAGAACCAGCATTATATTTATAAATCCCATTTATAGATTGATAGTTGATAGTTGATATAGAAAAGTGAAAGGTGAAAAGTTGACTTATAAATTAGGCACAATTGTTTTGATTATATTTATAAAGATATAACAAGTCTACTATTCATTTAGTAAGAGAGTGCAATATTGACCCGACCCAAATGAGATGACGAATATAAACTGATCAGGTTGAGCATAGGGATAAGATGCTCCTACCCATATCTGACTCTACCCAACTTATATACATATATATATATATATATATATTGTATATACTTGCTTATATACATACATGTATTCATACTCATATATATAAACATATATACTAAATATGTATATATGTATATAAATATACAAAACACATACGTAGGAAAAATCTAATATGTTTGTCATGTTATATACTTATCACATCTTTTTTAAGATGTATGATTGAGATTATTAGAGATAAACAAGCATATATGATGGCAATTGTGTTAGACACGCGTCCTTTCTCTCACAGTATATGTATATAATATATATATATATATATATATATATATATATATATATATATATATATATATATATATATATATATATATATATATATATATATATATATACTGAAGTCCTCTTGATTGACATGCTTGAAATGATCTGAACTGTTAAGATTCAAATGAAAAGTAACTTTTCTTTTGGTGATTGTTCATATTTTTATATCTATTCACATTGTAGTTAAAAAACCCGCAAAGTAGGTTTTGGTAAATTGCTATCGACCATCCAACTCTAAAGGTGGTAATGAGGTGGGATGACCCAAGCCTCTCTCTCTCTCTCTCTTTTCTTTCTCTCTCTCTCTCTCTCTCTCTCTCTCTCTCTCTCTCTCTTCTCTCTCTCTCTCTCTCTCTCTCTCTCTCTCTCTCTCTCTCTATATATATATATATATATATATATATATATATATATATATATATATATATCTGTGTGTGTGTGTGAAGCTTGTGCTAGAAACATTGATGACATATCCAAGCTTCATTTGATTTAAAAGATTAATAGTAGATATTTGAATTTGAAAAAGTATCTTTGCAATTTTTACAAATGCACTTATTAAAAAGATACCTTTTCCTTTTTATATTTAAAACTCAACTATTAAAATTTCAAACAGAATGGTTGAGATTTATTTGAATATCGTTAGCATGAAATGTTACTAAGACTATACTCTCTCCCTATAATACACATGTGTGTATGTGTGATTTTATCTAGCATACACTGATATTACACACATTTTTTGAGACATTTTTTCACCTACTAAATAACATTGAGTACCTACAACTAAATGGATATTCTTCGAGGCATTAGTGTAACAAGATTGTCTTATATATTTTTTGAGACAATTTTTTCACTTATTAAATAACATTGAGCACCTACAAGCAAATGGATGAATATGCATGTCACATGTTACCATATTCATATTCACTTTCACACACACACACACACACGTATATATATATATATAGAGAGAGAGAGATATAGTTGTAAACGTATAATGTTTTACGTTGTATAATCGTGCATAGACATTTTCACTATTCAAACTTTAAGATGAATGACTAAGGTGATAAATTGAGAAACATCTAATGCAATATACAAAAGTATATCGGTACTTTTTTAATTTAAATATATGCTTTTAATCATGTTAATTGAATAGCATAGATGTTTATGCACAATTATGTAACATAAAACATTATGCATTTAGAACCACCTATATATACATCTACATAAATATAAAGAGAGTAGTAGTTGCATAATATTTAAATTACATATCTTACTAAAACATTGTCATGGCTTGATTTTTGAGATTAGAGATTTGAATTACTTTGTATTTAATTTACATGATGCATTAGGCACAGAGTACATAATCATAATATTACTTTTAATTAAAATTTCTACTATTGATCTCAAATATCAAATGAATGTAAATGTTTACACAATATTATGTACCAAAAGATATTATGCATTTACCACTCCCCCTTCTTTCTTTTTCTCTCTCTCTCTCTCTCTATATATATATATATAATAATGGTTAATTATCAATATATTTTTTACTTTTAATCTCAATCATTGATCGCTGTGATTGGATGACTAAGATTTGTAAATATATAACAAGTATATTATGCTTTAATAGAGAGTGTAAATTAACGCGACCCAAACTGGGCTAGAAATACTGAGAAAGAGAGGGGTAGCTCTAAATGCATAATGTTTTAGGTGACATAATCATCCATAAACATCTCTACTATTTGATCTTTGAAATGACATAAAGTATTTAATGCATTAGGATGCATAATCGTGCATACACAACTCCATTATTTGATTTGATATAAATGATTGAAGTAATAAAATATAAAGTATTTAATGCATTATACAAAAGTAATACCTTTTTTTACTTTTTTAATTGAAATCTTTTCCTTTAATCATCTTAATCGAACAATGGAGATATTTATGCACAATTATACACTGCAAAACATTATACATTTAGAACTATTTATATATATATATATAATGTTTAGCTTAGTTATTTGCTTATGGATGAATGGTTGAGTTTGAAAAAAAAAAGTAGCTACATAATCAAGTATACTTAAAAAAGTGTATGGCTACTTGATGGTTTTGTACATTTGAATTCATATAATTTTGAAAGATATGTCGAAGTATATAACCTGTCACTGGCAATGGGTCACCTTCCTAACCGGTCCACTGACAAATTAAAGGTGACGAGTCCGATGACCGGACGGGGCATACGTCGTAGCTACAGCCTCTCCAATCGTCATTGCAAGACCAGAAAAAAAAAGATGGCAACGTAGGAATAGGACGGCTACTTATCGGGTGCCAGTTTTATTTTCACGTGACTTTGGGTGGAAACGTGTACGAGCACAACCCGGATTTCTTTTGGGTCGTGTCCAGATTGCCAACCTTGCAGCCGGTCAACGTTGTGGGGCCTTTTCCTCTCATTAACCGCAAGGAAGGCCCTCTTTCCTCAGCAGGGTTTTCATCTGGATCCTTAATTAACGGGAAAGTGTTAAAACTGGTAAAAAGACAAAGGGGGCGCCTTGTATCTGAACACAGTAAATTCTCCTCAACTGTTAAAATAGACGGATCTATTACCTTTAAAAATGATAAAAAGACAAAGGGGACGTCTTCCGGAAGGGGTTGTCAAGAAACCTAGAAGGCTCACTGAGTTGGATTCTCTCGTTCACGAATCTTCTTGAAAGATCGTCTTAGTAGGTACGCCTTTTCAACGCGGAGTTGATCGGAGAAATCTTTTCAGGTTTCTGTTCTGATAAATGTTCGGCGAGCTTTTTGTTCTGAAGAAGGAAGGAAGAAATTAAATGATGGTGGGATCTCAAGGAGTTGGACTCATAGCGATAGTCGCCGTTTCCGGGAGCGTCCTGTACGTCGCTCAAAGGCTCACAACAACTCGTCTTGGATTTCATGAAAAGGATTGAATGCGAATTAGGTAATGAGGTTTCTCTCGATTATTTTCTTTGTTTCTGGTTTCATCTTGATGATTTTCAGTATGCTGGTTGTCTTTCTTTCGATTTCTTATGCTTTGATGGTGATGAATTTGTTTGTTGGTTGTTTAGTGTTTTATTGTTTCTTCGTATGGTTTTGTAAGACACAGCAGAGAACATGTGAAGAAGAGAGTGAAGTTCGCCAACGACTTCGTCGAGCCTTCTTCTGATAACAACGCGTTCAGGAAGAGCATGTCGAGGAGTCGGGGCCAGGTTGGTCGGCCTGCGGCGGTCGAAGAAGAAGAAGAATCCGGTGTGCTTCCCATCAAGATTTTGTCAGATATGCCACTCAACAGGGCGGCGTTAGGGAAGACCGAGTCACGCGAGGAATCTTGCATTAACACTCTCTTCGCATATTTACGTAGGTTGATGATACTCTCCGACTCTCTCTGTAAACATATGACGTACATTCTTAAAACATTTTGCTTCCTGAAATGGAGATGACAGAAAGCAAACACTACAATGATTTAAATTTGAAGAATATAAGTGAAAGACGCTTTTACAGATAAAAGTGTACGCACCTTACTAAAATTGTGTTTACAGATAAAAGTGTACGCACCTTACTAAAATTGTGATGAATTCTTCAGGTTTTAGGACGGTATATGACCCCTGAAATATTCAAAATATCCGTAATTTTTTTTGAAAGTTGAGTCAGGTTAGGCAGAAGCACTTATGGTTGAATCTGTTTGTATCTATCACGAAGCCCATCGTTGTAACGGCAAATGGCAATTTCCCCCCCTCTCTCTCTCTCTGGCATGAGGTTCGCTCCACACGAAATTTGGAAACTAATGCAAATCTTTTTAACTGTTTGTCATAACACGAAGTTCAAGGTCGAAAAGCTAATTGAAATCCTCCCCCCCCCCCTTCTTTCTCTGCTGTTGTCGTTCGCTCCCATGCTATTAAATAGTCGTATCAAGCATCCAAAGGTGCAATTAAATTCGAAGAGGTGAGGCAACATAGTGTTTTTTGTAGAATGGAGGAACATTTTTAGCCCTCTTCTTGGCTGTCGATGAAGTAATTCAAACCGTTGCCAACCTGATCAGGGGAGCTGAGAGAAAATCTGAGCGCGAAGGCATTACAGCCATTTCCAAAAGTTTCCCTTCTCCCTCTTCTTGGTTTTCATAATTCATCTATGTGAATAATTTCTTGCATTTGGTTGGCTTTATCGGACAAGTATGGAAGAACAAGCTCACGATTAAGCTTGAATTTAATTCGTTAACGCTTTCCTTCATGAGATAGCTATGGTTTTAACGCAAAGAATTTAGTACATAAGATAAGCTTTAAGGATTTATACGCTAAGCAAATAATGGAGAGAACCTGATTAGAAAATCAAGGAAGAGAATTTGATAATTAACTGTGGGGACAAATCTGCTGCAGACCATGGAAAAACACGACTCTTCATTTGAAATAGTAAGGACACAACTCGCCCACAAAAGTCTTCATCTGAAATGGTGAAGTTTAAACCTATTTAAATGATTTTCAACTAGCTGTGGGAACAATAATCAATGTATTTAAATCGATGTATTTAAATTGGAAGTAAAATAGTAGAAGGTGCACTAAATGCACTATGCAATAAATACAATAATATTTTTTACCTTTTTTTTTATTTCAAAACTCAACTCTTATTTTCACTGTCGATTCTTAAGAATGTTTTGGTACAAATGATTCTCTCTCTCACCGTCTTTAGATGCACAAAAATGTCTAAACATCTTCGCTATTGATGTTTGACATCAACAGTGAAAATTTAAATTACTTTTAAAATATAAAGTATAATACTTTTAACTCAAATCTCTATAATTAATGTTAAAGATCGCATGATGAAAAAGTTTAAATATTGTCTCCTAACCAGATGAGGTATTGCTCCTTGTGATCACCGTACATTTCATTGTGGTGAAGATGTTTGTCACAGTGTCACTTGAATAATGGAAGCTATCTTGGTGTTGTGTCCCCTTGTGTCTGTGTGAGAGAGAATTTATATGTGAAAATTCTCATAAAATACCCTACTTCGTGTCTTTTCGGCGTCTCCATGAAATTCCTAGTATGTCTTAGTTTTGGCTATCATACCCCAATCCAATAAATGTGAAGTCATTAGTGAGCATTTAACTTGTTCAATTCTTTGGAAAATAGTGTTGATGTCCCCAGAACTAATAAGGACTTTCATATGTGAACAAGCAATAATTTTTGAAGGGTTATTAGGGCACATAAACTCATTATTTATTCAAATACAACTCCACAATTTGAGACGTAAAACCTTGGATTTGCTTGATATTTAACATTTTTAATGTAGAATACAAATAAATAAAGCTATTATGATAAAAGATCGAGATCAATGACAATAGTGAAGCTAGCCACCACTTATGTTGTCCACTCGTATTTGATCATTGTTTTTCAAGAGTATGACTGTAATAACATTATCTTTTATATATTTTTCAAAAAGTCTTTAGAATTTATAAATTACCGTTATGTCACTAATGGCTAAGCATGTCAAAGGTGTGCAATATCTGGTTTTCTAGGTTTTTGGCCTTATACCCGATAGAAAAGAAGAAACAGACAATGCTATATACAAACACACATTTTTTCCCTAAACTCAGATTTGATGGACGTTTTTCTGAAAATAATTTCGACTCCTCATGCATGCACATATGAATTGGTTCCTTCTAACAACTTTTACGATCTTAATGGTTCATGTAAACACCCAAATTTGGTTCCATAAAAAAAATTGCCAAAATGGATTTGAAAAATATATGAGGCAATGCCTTGAAATTTGAAGATTCTTGAAAAATGGTGAATATGATATGCATCGAAATGACAGCCATGAATTTATGGCAACAAGAAGGTTATACCAACATCAATAATTCAAGGTACATCCAACAGGGATATCTTATACCGAGTTATTGCAGGAAATTTTGACCAAGATATCACGAATAGAAAATTGAGAAAACATATAACCTAACCATAGATTGTTCCATTTCATTATATTCACATAAGAAGCATTAGATAGACCACAAACAAATCTTGGATCTAGAACCTAACCATAGATTGTTCCATCCATTCCATTTCATTTTACTCACTGTGCAAAGACAACTGGAACCTGTACAAAATCAAGAAAGTCACGAAGATCATTAGAACTTGGTTGAAATGATGGTTGAAAAATATGAAGCCATTCAACGCAAAATCGGCTAAGAAGTCCTATAAGAGCAATGAATTGTTCATCTTGGGATCATCTCTTCTCTTGGCTCTACAAAAACAAGAGAAAAAGAAGAGAAATTCTCTCTCTCTCTCTCTCTCTCTCTCTCTCTCTCTCTCTCTCTCTCTCTCTCTCTCTCTCTTGCCGACGAGTTTTACGGTCATGAGTCTACCACAACACCGAAATCCACCATTTCCTCCCAATCGATCCAATCATTAAGGAGTCTTAATTGAACCAAATCGAGCCCGACCCAAACTCATCCCTGTTAGCCTTACCAAACCTAACTACCGACGCGATGACTCGAGTCATTCAACCCATCATGAATTTCAAGAGCTTACAAAGTAGAGGATTTGAGAAGTTCAGACTTATTCATGCAAGTAATTTGATAGTGCGAGAGATCAACTTTTGCTTGGCGAAGCAAGAAGACCTTCCGACATAAAGAAAAACCATATGACCCCACATTGTATAAGAACTGTTGGGAGGTTTTCTCTGTCCGAAATTTATTTCCTAATAGGCTCCATTCTTTTTTTAAAGAAGATTGTGTTGTTTGTCGAGGTTCTTCGAGACCAAAAATTTGCGTAAAAGTTAAGACCTAGTTTTCATATTTGTAAAGTATTCTCAATATTCTAACCCTTATCAATGTGTTCTACAACGCTATATCAATAGGATTCGACTTGTAAATCTTGTATTAGTTCGCTCATATAGGCCGTGCACGAGAGAAGCAAATGTGCGGATGAACTTCATCAAGTATCCTGCAATATGGTGGGGAATAGATTCATGGATCGATATGCTCAATACTGCAAGGGTGTATCCAATGGCGGACCAAGCAGGCCTAGAGACTAATCGTTGAGCGTGCCTGTAAGCTCACACTCCAGGGCTTTGCCCCGTCACTGTACCAAAAAATACGACACCGGTTCTTACGAAGAAAATCCCGCCAATGACATTTTTATGGTTTGATTGAAGAATGCTACTCGTTTTCTAGATTTTTTTTAGGATGGTTAACTTAATGGAAGCGGTAACCATTATACTCTCTTTCTCTCTCTCTCTCTCTATATATATATATATATATATGTACGTATATATATATGTATGTATGTATATATGTACCAAAAAATACGACACCGGTTCTTATGAAGAAAATCCCGCCAATGACATTTTTATGGTTTGATTGAAGAATGCTACTCGTTTTCTAGATTTTTTTTAGGATGGTTAACTTAATGGAAGCGGTAACCATTATACTCTCTTTCTCTCTCTCTCTCTCTCTCTATATATATATATATATATATATATATATATATATATATATATATATATATATATTCATGGATTCATGTAGACAACACGGAATTTGGAAATTAATACAAGACTTTTTTCATATGGCTGAATATGATCCTTGTAATATGAAGCTCATGGTTGTCACAACTAATTACAATCTCTCTCTCTCTCTCTCTCTCTCTCTCTCTCTCTCTCTCTCTCTCTCTCTCTCTCTCTCGCGTGCGTGCGCGTGCGCACACACACATGGATTCATATAAGTGCCGCATCGGCTCACACTGTATGGAAATTAATACAAGATTTTTTAATATGGTTGAAACTGTCATCTAGACATGTTCGGAAACTGTCGGTTACCCGAAACGAGGAACTGTAATTGAATTGTTCAGTGGATGGTTCTGGGTTTGATGGTTCTGGTTCCCGCTTTGGGTGGTTTCGAATCCGATTTTTGAATGGTTTTCAATCTAGATTGGGTTTCGGATCCAATTTCGAATGGTTCTGGATCCGGTGTTAAATGGTTTTGAATTCGGTTTCAAGGCAGTTTCGAATCTTAATCCGATTTAGTTATATAACTATTAAACTATATAAGACTATAAGTTATATAACTATAAATATTAGTGTATAATGTATACATATATTACATTAAAAAGGTTATAATTACATTATACCAGTTTTATAAGTTATAATTTATAAGTATTACGTTCATTAATTAATTTATGCACACATGATATATTACATTACAAAATATATGTAGACTATATAGTAGTAATATAAGTATATATTAATATATAAAATATAATACAATAACCATGTAAGCATATAGGATGTTACATATATACAACAACAACAACTAAGCCTTTTCCCATACTAGACGGGGTCGGCTACATGGATTCTTTGTTTCCACAGATCTCTATCGTGTGCCATGTTAGTAGTTAACTCACAATAAGCTAGACCATTCTTTATTGTTTCTTTCCAACACTTTTGTGGTCGTCCTCTAGCTCTTTTAATACTTTTCAAATTTAATTTTTCATACCTTCTTAAAGGTTCTTCTTTTAATCTTCTTTCTATATGTCCAAACCATCTTAAACAATATTCTCTTATTTTATCCTCTATTAGTGTCACTCCTAATTTGTTTTTAATAACCTCATTATATATACGGTCTTTTCTTGTATGACCACTCATCCATCTTCATTTCTGTCATAGACATTTTTTGTACATGTTAATGATTAACTGCCCAACACTCAGAACCATCAAAAATGGCAGGCCTAATTGTTGCTCTATAATATTTACCTTTTAACTTTAATGGTATCTTCTTATCACCCAGAATGCCTGATGCTCCTCTCCATTTTAACCAACCAGCATTAATTCTATGCATAACATCTCTATCAATTCTTCCTCACTCTAAAAAATTGACCCTTGGTATTTAAAACTTTCATTTTTGGAGATGCAATGTGTGTCAATTTTAATTTCTATGTCCTCTGAGGTAACCAAATGATCAAACTTACATTCCATATATTCTGTCTTTGTTCTACTAAGTCGGAGGCCTTTGCTTTCTAATGTTTCTCTCCATAGTTCCATATACGATCTTTTCTTGTATGACCACTGATCCATCTCAACATCTTCATTTCTGTCACAGACATCTTTTGTACATGATTAACTGCCCAATACTCAGTACCATAAAACATGATAGGCCTAATTGTTGCTCTATAATATTTGCCTTTTAACTTTAATGGTATCTTCTTATCACCCAAAATACCTGATGGTCCTCTCCATTTTAACCAACCAGTATTAATTCTATGCGTAACATCTCCATTAATTCTTTCATCACTCTGAAAAATTGACTCTTGGTATTTAAAACTTTCATTTTTGGGGATGCAATATGTGCCAATTTAGATTTCTATGTCCTCTGAGGTAACCAAATGATCAAACTTATATTCCATATATTCTGTCTTTGTTCTACTAAGTCGGAGGCCTTTGCTTTCTAATGTTTATCTCCATAGTTCCAATTTTTTATTAACTTTTTCCTTAGACTCCTCCACTAATACAATGTCATATGCAAATAACATACACCAAGGTACTTCATCTTAAATATGTTTTGTTAACTCATCAATCACCATTATAAATAAGTATAGACTTAAAGTTGATCCTTGATGTAACCCAATATTAATTTCAAAGAGGTATGTCATTCCTTCATGAATCCTCACACATGTTTTTGCGCCATCATACATGTCTCTTATAAGGTTAATGTATGTCAATGGGATACCTTTGTTTTCCAAAGTTCTCCAAAGAACCTCTCTCGGTACTCTATCATAAGCTTTTTCTAGATCAATAAATATCATGTGAAGGTCTTTTTGTTTTGTTCTAAAATGTTCCATAAGACGTCTCAAAAGGTGAATCGCTTCAACAGTAGATCTGCCTGACATGAATCCAAATTGGTTCTCTATTGTACTTGATAATTGTCTTAACCTACGTTCGATAATTCTTTCCCACAATTTCATAGTATGACTCATTAACTTGATACCTCGATAATTCGCACAATTCTTAATGTCTCCCTTGTTCTTATATATAGGTATAAGTACACTCGCTCTCCATTCCTCGGGCATCTTTTGGTTTCTCCATATTTCATTAAATAGTCTTGTGAGCTAAGTGATTCCTATTTCTCCTAGTATTTTCCAAACTTCTATAGGAATATTGTCTGGTCCTATCGATTTACCACCCTTCATATGTTTAAGAGCCTCTTTGACTTCATTCTTTTGAATACGTCAGTAGAAATTGTGGTTTATATACTTTTTTGATTTGACTAACTCTCTTAAGCTAATATTAACATCTTTATTTTCATTAAAAAGCTTATAAAAATAATTTTTCCATCTATTTCTTATATCATCATTCGCCACTAGAATTTTTTCATCCTCGTCCTTGATGCATTTAACATAATTAAGATCTTTAGTTTTCTTATCTCTCACTCTAACTATCATAAAAATATCTCTTTCACCCTCTTTTGAGTTGAGTTTTTTATATAAATCCTCCCAAATTTTAGTTTTTGCTTCACTCACGACCTTTTTTGCTTTCTTCTTTGCTTTCTTATAAGCCTCTAAAGTTTCATTAGTTTTCTTAGCATAATGTAATTTGTTACATGCCTTCTTTGCCTTGATTTTATTTTGCACTACTTCACTCCACCACCAAGCTTCTTTTTGTGCCAGTACACCTCCCTTACATACACCTAACACATCCTTCGCCACTTTCCTAATATGTATAGCCATATTGTTCCACATATCACTGGGTGTACCAATATAATTCTAAGCATTTCCTTGAATAACTTTATGTTTAAATATATCTTCTTTCTCGCTTTTGAGATTCCACCATTTAGTCCAAATAACTTGTTACACTCTTTTCTTCTTTATACATTTTTTATTTGTAAACCCATAATTAAAAGTTGATGTTGGGTGGTTAAGTTTCTCCTCGAATTACCTTGCAATCTTTACAACACGCTCTATCTTTTTTTCTACAAATAAAATAATCAATTTGTGTTTGTGATAAGCCACTTTTATAAGTAAATTAAATGTTCATCTCATTTTTTGAAGATTATATTGACTATAAAGAAATCAAATGCCATAGCAAAATTTAAAATCTCCCTACCTTCCTCATTATATTTCCCAAAACCAAAGTTTCCATGAATCCCTTGATATCCTAATACCTCTTTACTGACATGTCCATTTAAGTCTCCTCCTAAACAAATCATCTCCCTTTGTGGAATCTTTTGAATCACCTTATCTAACTCTTCTCAAAAAACTGTCTTTATACTATCTTCTAGTTCTACTTAAGGTGCGTAAGCACAAACTATATTCAAAACATCTGCTCCTAACACTAATTTCAACATCATGATTCGGTCACCATATCGTTGTATGTCTACTACACGATCCTTTAAATCTTTATTTATGATAATACCAACTCCGTTTTGAACATTTTCTTTACCTGAGTACTATAATTTAAAATCTGTATCCTCTATCTCCTTTGCTTTTCTCCAACCCATTTTGTCTTTTGTAAACATAGAATATGAATCTTTGTCTGAATCATAGTATCTACCACCTCCATTAGCTTACTGGATAATGTTCCAATATTCCAAGAACCAATACGAATCTTACTATCTAGGATTAAGTTTCTTACCCCCGCATCCGTCCATATTCAAAATGCGGAGACCCTCTCTGAAAATTATTCACTACATTCGGGCAGCAATGTAGTGGGACTAACTTCTTTACCCACATTCGTCCATGACGTGGGAACCCTCTCTGCAATTGATTCACTACATTCGAGCGAAAATGTAGTGGCCCTTGCTTACTTATTACTGCATTCGGGCTCTACCACACGTCGCTAGCAGGGATGCGCCAAAGCAATGCTCATAATTTTTGTAATCCATGTTATAAAAATCCAATGAAATTTTATGCTGGCTGTCGGAAGCCTAACACAATCCTCCTCCTTTATCCGGGCTTGGGACCGACAATGCAAGGGTGATCCCTTACATGGGCAGAGTTTATTACATATATGATATATCTAATGCATTATGTAATATAAGTATTATATTATATATAAAATAATAAGACGTTAAACTTAAGTTATAATATTATAATTATAATACAATATATGTATAAATATTCAACCGTATTCCAATGAAAGCCTATCCAAGTTCATAAACAGTGTAAAACATGCCTCAGTAAGTCTTTCAAAAGTGACACAACTGTGACTTCTAACTTTGAGCTACTGTTTTTCTTGACGGATGGTGATTTGCGATGGCAACGTACTCTAGATTAACCTTCGAGATTAGCAACTAATACTCGGCAGAACCCAACCGTATTCGACTTAGAACAAGAGGTTCACCACTAATCTCAGTCAAGCTCTTGTTCAAAGAAAAGCTAAGCTCTCCTCAGTCGAATAACATTATTCTCAGAGATCATAGAGAGAGAGGGAGATTTCCTTTTTTTCAAGTGGTGTTTTCATTCATGTGCACCTGAATCCAGTATAGTATTCAACAATAACAGGAAAACAAATTCATCACAAAGTATATGGGAGCAAAATTTATATCTAAATCATATTATTATAGTTATACCTACTTATAGACTTGTAGCTGTATATACTAGGGTTTGTAGATATAATATATAAAAAAATCAATCACAATTTGAAAATACTCATAATAGCCAAAACAAGCATTCTAGCACAATAGCATTGGCAATATATTTAGTCAACATTAATATCAAAGTTATCTTTATATGAGAGTAGCTAAAATTAGTCCCAAAAGATACATAATATCATGTATATGAATTTTCCTATCTACTTCAAACATACCAAGTTTGGTATAAAAATAAATTGTTAGAGAAGTCAATACATTGTCTTAACCTAGTAGCCAGTAGGCAACAATTTTAGCAAAAAGCAAGGCCAAAAAAATATCACAAAATTGCATATTTCTGGTACTGCACATCCTCAATTGCAACTTAAAGCTGTATTAAAGTATTATAAATAAAATATAAGAAATATTAAAATAGATAAGAAAAGGGAAACCATCATGAACGATGAACTTCTTAAACTAAAAAATGACACTTGTCTTTCTTCTATTGCACTAATATTGTCAACTTCATTGATTCCTCTAAGTTGAATCTTTTGCTTGTCAGTATGTGCATAATATAATTCTCAAGTTGATGATGAAGATATCAAAAATCACTACAAGAAAAATCAGAACAATAAAACTTTGCAAATCGAATCAACTTCTCCTTATCAAAAGAAATAAAATTAACACTTTGATCAAAATAGGAAGCACATAAGACTAATTCTGTATTTCTTTCATTAAACTTATCATTGAGTTCAGTTAGTACCAAATTGATGACAACATTAAATACTTTAAATCGATAATATTGAAAATTTAGTCACCTCATTTTATCTTCGTCTTGATCTCCCACCTAGTCTTGTAAAAAGATCTTCCATGTTCTTAACTTTTATATGATGATCATTACAAAATTAACAAACCTTTTTAATAAGATCCTCTCAGGCATTGTCTTCATTTCTAAACATATTTAATTATCTCTTAGTCAATTTTTTAAGGTTCATAGCATTTACAATATTTTGTTGTTCTCTTTGTAAAGCCATAGACATATCATTTGTTTTTCCCAAAGAATGTTTTATTAAATGAATACTAAATACAAAATCAAATGTTTG
Source organism: Brasenia schreberi (assembly GCA_036023115.1). NCBI lineage: Eukaryota > Viridiplantae > Streptophyta > Magnoliopsida > Nymphaeales > Cabombaceae > Brasenia > Brasenia schreberi. The sequence goes on along the minus strand of JAYKKT010000091.1, from coordinate 16,119,598 downwards.
AATAAACTTCCACTATGAATATGTATTAAATCTTTGCTTTGCATCAATATCCTCCTCACTAACAATTTCAAGAACATTTATGATCGATGAAAACATTATGATTAAGTAGCACAAAGTAAAATACTTTGACCCAAGATGTATCTCCAGACCTTTAGATTCTAAGTGATTGATTCAAACCTCTACCACTTTCAATAAACCTCATTTTGAGTTCATTTCAAACTCTATCTAATTCCAGTATCCTAAGCAACTCAAGTCTTTTGCAAGAGTCTCCTACACATTTCATTATGGTAGAAATAACATCAAATAACTGAGTTACTTCTCCATGATTCTATGTAACTGATATAACTACCAAGTAAAGTTGATGAGCAAAACAGTGAACATAAAAAGCAAAAGGATTCTCATTTAATACTGATGCTTTTAGGCAATTGAACTCACCTTTCATGTTAATAGCACTATCTATCCTTGACCTCACAACTGACTAATACTTAAACCAAGTTTGGTGAACATATATACCATACATGCTTTGAGTGATGTTACTACAATATCACTAATAAGACCAATAAAGCATTCAATAATCTCACTTTTTGAATTAACATATCTTAATACTAGTACCATTTGCTCTTTAGTTAATATATCTCTTGACTCATCAACTAAAATTATAAAAACATCTTTTCTATTTCTTTAACCATTTTACACACTCTTTCACTTGTAATTGCATTGACAATATCCTTTTGAATAGAAGGTGCTATGAGTTTCTTCTCAGTTCCATTATATAGCCCAACACTTTAAATTTCTTCATTGTGATGAGTAAGAAAGTCAAGAATTTGAAGAAAATTACCTTTATTTGAGGACCCATGTGACTCTTCGTGACTACGAAATGCAAGACATTCATATAAGAGAAATAGTGTCACATCAATCGAAGCATTTAAGCAAATATGATACTTTTCTTTTATTATTCTATATGCTTAACAAATCTAGTGGTGATTGTTTGTTTATCATTCATCAAAGAATCACATTTCCTCACAAAATGCAAGACATTCATATAAGAGAAATAGTGTCACATCAATCGAAGCATTAAGCGAATCTGATACTTTTCTTTTATTATTCTATATGCTTAACAAATCTAGTGGTCATTGTTTGTTTGTCACTCATCAAAGAATCACATTCCCTTTTAGCATTATGATGCATGCTACATTTATTACTTTCATGCTTATATAACCTTTTGTTCTCTTTAAAGTCAACAAATCCTTCTCAAATAAAATAGGATCACTAAGAGGATCTAGAAAGAGATAACAAAATAAATAATAAGCAACATTTTTCTCCATGCTACTTAATATGGTTGAAACTGTCATCGTTGTTGTAACGGCCTTGAGCCTCTCTCTCCTTGTTCTTGAGCCCTTCGCCCGCTTGCTATTAAATAGTCGAATCAAGCATCCAAAAGGTGCCATTCAATTCGAAGAGGTGAGGTAAGATGGATGCTAAACGGGTTTTGATGAATGCAGGGAATATTTTAACTGTCGTCTTGGCTGTCTGTCAAGTAATTACTTCCGTCTTGGGACTGATGAAGCGACCTGAGAGACAAGATGAGCGCGAAGGTATTGCAACCGTTTCAAAAAGTTTCCCTTCTCCCTCTTTTTGGTTTTCATAATTCATCTATCACGATGGTGATTGACCTGAGGGTGGAAGAATTGCTCTCTCTCACTCTCACTCTCACACACGCATGCGCGTGAGCACACAAAAAATTAAAAAGGCTGAGATTGTAATGGCTGAAATGATTTATGCCAAGCGTGGATGAAATCTGAATTTCCATGAAGATCCACAAGCTCTCGATTGAGAAATACTTTTAAGAAGTTATTTTCGGTTTTGGTCTGGGTAGGTAGGACCTCATGATTTACTTATGGAAGACTCTTTAGGACCCATTTCTAGGTTTAGTTGTTGACATTGAAATGATCTGGATTTTGCACTGGGTGCAATAAGCTGATTATAATTGATACACACATTCCTTTTACTATTCATACACCTTTTTTGCTATATATTTTTATTTTGTTAATGCTAAAGTCCAAAAATTACCTCGACAAGTGTGATATATAGAACTGTCAACTATGGTTCCTGGTTTCGGTTAAACGAGAAGCGACAGTTTGGAACTGCCAGTTCTGGTAACTGTACATGTTTAGGTGAGAGACTAGAGAGAAATGCTAGAATTGGGAATGAGGTCTGACATGTATAAGTAGAAAACTATCAAGAAATTATGTAATTGGGTGTGAGAGGAGAAAATATTTATATGAGGTAATTTTGATGTTTATTAAAAAAATGTGTATTTATAGTAAAAGGAGGCATGCATAAAGTAATACCCTAAGTTGACACTATCGAGGCACACCTTGTCCATCGAAAACCTCAGATTTTGTGTGTTTGTGTGAGAGAGAAAGGATCCACAATTTAAGCAAATCTACCAATACCAACCTGAATTTTCTCCTTTTGCTAATTGTGTGGGGACTTGGTTGGCTAGGTGAGGAAGCTGCACGGAGATAGGTACATTGAACAAATGATAACTTCGGATCGTCCGTCTCATCTTCTTCATTGGTTACAAAAAAAGATTGTCTTTGCGTTGTCCTTAGCCTTCGGCAGCTGTTCGACGGTCTTGGATTTGCAGTTATCTCGGTTTTCAAAATGGGTTGCAATAAGTTTGATTCATCTTTGTCGATCTCTTCAATCCGATGGTTGGGCTTATTAAAGATTCGTGGTAAGGATTGACATCGATCTATATCGCCGGCGAATCTAATGCTTGTACTAAATAAAGGATGCTCAGCTATGAATTAATGGTTTGTAGGATCAATGTCAAGGGTTGGGAGGATTCACCAATCCCATGCTTGTAAAAATATATAATGCTGCAGGAATGAAGCAAACAGTGAAGATGGGTTCTTGGTGCTCTTCTGATTTTTGTTGAAAAATGCCTGCTCTTGTATCCTTCATTCCTCTCAGCCTCTCTCACGGAGGACTTTTGCTTGTTAGGATAGTCTTTCGTTGGCAAATAGTTTGAATAGGCTTTCACTTCTCAATTTTGGGCTGTTTCAAAGCTTTCTTGAGTGCGATCACAGTTTCCTCAACACTACAAGATCCAAGGTATTGCCAGAGTTCATGACTGATATATCGTTGGCAAGCACAAGGAGGGGACTCTAAAGAACCTCCAAGTTGAAGGTTCTGAACAATCCTTGTTCGTTGCTGAACTAGTCACCGGCGGAATAACCTCTGTTTGAGCATGTTAATCAATTTCTGCCATCCTCTTATACGCCGAACTGAATTGTGTTGAGAGACATAGTTTTTAGTTATCCTATAAAGGATGGCCTTTCATCTACATCAAGTCGTCCTCTAAGCAAAAATGAGAAGAAGAGACGGCCCTTCGTTTACCTTAATACCCTGAAACAATTACCATGGGATATGATTCAGACAGAAGGTATTAAAATGTAATTTGATGAGCCTTCACGAGCCGAATGTGCCATGTTCATGCTCAGTGCTCATATAATTTAACGAACCAAGGCTTGGGATGCACCGAACCAAGATGAACCATGAGTTGCTCAATTCATTTACTACTGCTAGTGCGCATATCTGGTAGTGGTAGGGATCGGTCTAACCCGAGCTTGCCTACCAGAAAAGAAGTATAAATTATATGTGAATTGGGTATGTTGCCACAGAAATGCACCAACATCATTTGGTGTTCTATAAAATGGCCATACCCTAATGATTTAACAGATTGTCATCATTTAGTAACAAAGACAATGTTAAACAATTGTACGTTTCACAGTAGAAAAGATGAAGAAAACGAGGCACCGTAGTTGTTGAGCTCATAACCTTCACTTTGAAGGTTTTTGAGTCCACTCCCAGCTAAGAGATCCTTTAAAGATGGGAGGCCCAAGACTTTAAAACACGCACCACGAACCAAACTCGCCACCTGCGAGGGGCATTACAGAGTGCTGACGATGAGCTAAACGCTCTGGGTAGCTAGGAGATCCTTTTACCAAAAATGGAACTTGATAGTCGGATGAAATGCAGCACTGGCACCAGGTAGGCTTGTTAGTTGTATGGATAGAAGACCAAGTTGACTCGGAGGTACATGAAATTCCCAATACTTGGCACAACAAAGTGCGGTAGAGCGTCTATGAGAGAGAGAGAGAGAGAGAGAGAGAGAGAGAGAGAGAGAGAGAGAGAGAGAGAGAGAGAGAGAGAGAGTAACTATCACGCAGCGTAGAGCCGTGGCTGGAGGGAGGACAAATGGGAGACAGGAAAAGCAAATGGAGGGAACAAAGGATGGTTCTTCTCTTCTTACTATTTTTTGTGTGGTTTTTATTACCTTAAACGGAGGAAGGGAACGTTTCATCTCCATCTTCTGTAGGTTCCGGATCATAACACCTGCTTTGTGATACAGATTCATAGGATTCCAGGATTGAAGTAAACCAAGTGGAGCTGATGAATTACAGAAATCTAGTTTTCCCGAAGTCTGAATCATAGGCATTTCTGTTTTTATGTTTGACGTTACTTTAGAAAGTAGAAACATGAGTGTCAAGATCACATGAAAGCTTAGGAATCACAGCATCCCCTGAGGAATATAGAACAATCGACGTAGAAAATTAGAAAGATGGGACAAGTATCTGACGATTAGAAGCCCACCCACCACTTACGCTTAATGACAACGGATTAGATCTATGTAGACATACTTCAGCCCTATGTCAGATGAACATTTCTACTAGCGTTGCCGGCTGTGTCCCATGTTCAACTTCACACTAATTTCTTTAAATATTTTAAAATAAGAATTGTAACTTAAAAGATAGCTTAGTTCCATGTCAAGAGACCTTTCATGGAATATTAAGAGATTGATACTTCATTAGTGAAATAATGACATGAAATCTGAGTCTTTTCTCTCTGGTTTGATGAGGTATAATCCATAATACAACATCATATCTGTCACATATACACATATCATACCCTGCACTTACGGATTTTTGAAGTTGCCGTATCCCGCACCCTCACCCTTGTGACGTACACCCAAAGTTGGAGAAATGCATTAACATTTCCTTTTGTAGGGTAGTAAATAATTATGGTAATCGGCTACCGAGTAGAGTGCAATTCTTAACCATAAGTGGCTAAATAACCACAAAAAAACAAACTGGGAAATAAACAGCTATGCTATTTCTAATGTATCAACTAATTGAAATTGTCCATAAACATGTAATGTTGAAAATAATTTTCTTCACTTTCTACAAGAAGTTGAGGAATCACCTTAGAACTCCTGTAATCTGGAGTCATCTCTGTGACATATGATCATGGGGTCTCAACACAGATCACTGAACTCGCACATGCTGAATAGTTCAAACTTGAAAGTTTGAAACATCCGGTAGGCGTTGCACACAAAGTGATGATCCTTTTTATGTCAGATTAGAAGCTAGACGAGTTCAGCACCTCCAAAAGGCATGAGACTCATCTGCAATGTTCTGCTGTTACCTGATGCAACAAAGCCTGTAGGCAGCATGGATTCTGTCACTGGCTCGATCTCAATAAAAGAAATACCAATTGTACCAGTTTGCTTCAAACTGAACACAAACACAAGAAGGATCCAACCAAGCATGGAGAAAGCCCAATAGTTATTCATCCCATGTATCAATCCCCATGCAATGGAATAGCCCACAGCTATTCCAGATAAATGACCAATGAAGCTTGCTCGAGGAACAATTATTGATGTGAATATGAGAGACTCGAAAGGAGCAAAACTGATTGGTAAAGAAAGGAATCCAAAAAGATCCAACTTCGAAGATGGTTGCTTCATCCCGAGTATCGTCATCCAGCCAAAGACAACACAAGAATACCCAACCGCAGTCACCCTCCTGAAGTACTCCAGCTTAAACCTCTGAACCAGAACACGATACAACAATAGAACCAACACACCTGACAGCACTACCAAAACCAGAGTATAATGTAGATAGAACCTGATGCCGAGACCAATATGGCCCAAATTCTCAATCACCCCAAGGCTCCAAAGAGCACTCATATTAAAAATCAAGTGAATCACACTAATGTGCGAGAAAGCGGTGATAATCCGCCAGTGATGCCCATCAACGGTTGCCTCATAGCTTAGACCAACAGTGGAGTACCCTATATTTTTCTTCTGTATATAGAACCATATCGCACTGCATAACCCTATAATGCAACTGGTTGCAGGCTTTTCCAATATCTCGAACACAAGAGGGCGACCCATCACTAGGAATTGATGCTAACACAGAACTTAGCATCAATTAACATAACAGTAGTATTTTGAGATCATTTACTTGCCACAAAGAAAATACCGCCAACATAGAGAATCAAACTTCACATATTCTAGAGAACAAACCCCCGGTTGATAATAAAATCAATCAGGCTCTCACAACAAGAACTGAAATTGAGATTATGGTTTCTCTAATCCAACTCCCAATCTTCCGACAACCATGAGGAGCGATTTCACCAAATAATATTGCAATCCAGAACACCTGGTGAAGGTATCTACCAGTGAAGAGATCACATTCAATCTGACGGTAACTGAATCAACACCAAATTGTTTGTGTGCCCGATTGCCGTCAACAATGAATGGATGGGCACCTCATCAATCTTCAACCTCGCAATTCTACCACCAAACCCTCATTAACTAATTTGCAACAGGGGTTCCAAAAAAGATTCAATATTTGACCAACTCAATTTCAGATTGCAAGATGTTAAATAAAAGTATGCGGAGATCCAAAGAACAATTCACTTAACTCTTGCCACAACGAACAGATCAAACAAAGACCTCCCTTCACTGATAATGGAAACAGTTTTAGTTTACCGGCTCAACAATTGAAATGATCCGCCACCCACATTATCTTCGCACCCAAAAATCGTATTTTATGTGAAAGCAACGAACATTCTCTGACGAAAACCCTAACCAAAAGATTGAGGAAATTTAGCAAAACGATCGATGAAACAAAGACAAAGGAATGCCCACTATAGAATCAAGCATTCATTTGAAAACCAACCAATCTGGAGGTACAAAAAGAAGACAATAGAATCACAAGAATCCATCAAGATTCCCACGATATCTGATTGCCCTCTAGCCCAAAAGTGGGAAATGGGTATTTTGGAGAAAGGAAAAGAGGAATTTGAGGATTGATTACTTAACACAAGTTCGTATTTCTGATCGGAATCGCTTGACTCCACAAGATTCATCCAGCCTAGATTTCAGGATGCCCAAATGCAACGGAAGGTCGCCTCGCTTCTTTCAGCTCATGTTTCATGGTTTTCTTCGATCATGTCGCTGTAAAACAAGAAAGAAGGGGATGTCAACGGGTCGTGATCAACTTGGACCGGACCCATATCAATCCTATGAGATCAAGGTTCGGCAGCAACCGACAGAAACATCTAGTTAATGCCAATGGGTCGGATTCAACCCAGACCTGACCCCACACACACCAGACCCATCATGGTCAGGGTTTGGCAACAAACAGTAGAACCGTTTAGTTATTTGACTAATAGAGGAACGTCAAAGGCTCGGGTTTAACATGGATCTGACCCGCACCAAATCCAGGAGGTGGTATGGTAACAACTGAGAAAACTATTTAGCTATTCGGGTAAGACCTGCAAGATCCAAATCATGTCGAGTTTACACAAATCAATACCAGGTACGCAATTGTGTTTGGGGGGATTACTATTCGCATATCTTTTTTACTATCCACACACTATTTTTTATTTAAAAGTACCAAATTACCTTTATCGCTCTCTCTCTCCTCTCACACTTAATTCAGCAAGGGTTTCAGTTGCCGATATTTCATTTGTTTTTAGTGTTGTTGATGGTTTCGTAACTCAACAATGCATACTCTTATGAATCTTGTCAAAATAGAAGAAGAAAAAAAATAAAACAAAAAAATGAAATCAATACAACTCAAGCTAGGGCTTAACCTACAAAAACGAGTAAAACTTACAAAACCAGGTCTATTTTGTTAGACCTAACGGCTCAAAAACAGCAAATTAAGTCCGAGCTAGAACAACACAATATATATAGGGAGAACTTGGTATATATTAGCATTCTAAGGCACTGGTATATTTTAACAAATTTAACCATTCATCTCAAAAATCGAATAAAAAAGTTTATATATGAATAAAATACACTTGATACCTTTTAAATTTAAAATGATTGAGATTATTTTATACAAGTTTGTGTGAGTGATTGGATCCTACTTGTCATTGATGATGTTCACTCTAAGGAGAATGATTGTAATAACATTGCTCTTTTGTATACTTTTGAAAACTCTTAAATTTTTTTAAGTTATACTCATGTGATAAAAAAGTAATAATGAATGAGCACGTCAAAAATGGACAATTAAGTTTTCTTATATATAGAGAGAGAAAACTTGGTATATATTAACATTGTAAGGCACTGGTCTATTTCAACAAATTTAACCATTCATATAAAAAATTGAATAAAAAAGTTTACATATGAATAAAATACACTTGTTACGTTTAAAAAATTTTCTTTATTTTCTAGCAGTGTTTGGGCAGGATACTCATTGCAAGTCATTGAGATATGGAAACCAGTGAGGGCACTTTGTCTCTTCTCATATACGATCAGCATAATCAAGCTAAGCTAGGCTCCACCACCATGAGAGATGACGATCGATGACCCAATCAATACTTGATTTCATTTTCGTGTCACCTTTGATCAACAGGTCAGTGGTGCCACAATATGACTCAAAAGACTATATGTTTCATACTTCCAATCTTGGTCTAAATATTGTTTCATGCAAGCCATTTCAAGCACATAGCCTTAATGACCCAACCTTCATACTTGCTCATCGTTAAGCCCAGAATAAATTTCATGGAGAATACTTGTGATGTATTGGGTCTTGGAGAGGACCAGGACCTGTGACCCGAACCAAATGTAAAAGGTTGAAAAAAACAGGGAAGCTACTGAATTCACCACTGACTGGTCATTTTGCCATTAATTTTTAACGTCCAAGCCATGATCAATGCCTAGGAATGCACGAGTCTAAAGGAACTACTATTCCCCCTTAAATAGTCAATTGAATTTCGCGAAAGGAAGGGAGAAACCATCCCATTTCATTGAAGGGTTTCCTTAGCTTCCAAACCAACATTTTCTTTTACCTATTACATTTGGTTCGGGCTGTGGGTTCGTGTCCTGACGCAAACCCGATACACTACAATAGTTAATGAGATCACTGATATGGTAAATTAGTCTTCTATCATTGAAGATTCTCAACACTCATGTTTCAGACTTGGGGTGCCATGTTGAGCAGTTCATTATGGAGTCGAGATGTCAATATGGGCCAGGCCGGCCTTTGTGGGTTGAGGAAAATGTGGGCTGACCAGGCCGTATCACATATTATATGGGCCTCTAAAATGCTGGCCCGGCCAGGCCCATCTTGACATCTATATTATGGGGTTGCCCGAGGTGGGGCTCGTGGACCTGGGTTTTGACAAATACCGAACAGATTAATTTGAATCACCCTTTAATAGGAGTCAAACACTCCACAACCACCAATATGGAAATATAGCATTACATTTCCCTTCACATACTCAGTGAGATGCATATGACCATCATGCACCACAAAGGCAACAGCCTCAGGAAGGGAGGACTGACCTCTTCAAAAGCAATACTAAATGAAGCCAAGTTTCACTAAGTACAATACTCATGGTATATATGGTACATAGCCTACAAGAATTTGTCAAACAAATATGATGGATATGATAAGAATGATCCCGGCGATTCAAGAATCAAATGAGTGCATCATCATCATCATCATAGTTTTCGCAAGGTGTATCGTTATCTTTTCTCGAGAACTTCCTCTCGAGGATCATGGAAGTCAGTCCCATTAGGATAAGAACTGCGCAGAGACCTATATTCCATGAGATATTTTCTCCTCCTAATGATATTCCATAGAAAGTGTTTCCAATACCAATCACAATTGCAAGCCTCCCAATCCAGAGGTGGTACCAATTCCAGTACTTCCTGACTTTCGATGATTTATGTGGCCTCACTGATAGTGCTGCAACCTACAAAACAAAAGTAATGTAAAAGTTTCCCTAACTGCAAGTGAACATATGAAGAAGGTAATGGCGTCGAAGACGCTGTACTGTGAATCGAAAAGGAAGCAACATCCTGATTCATCTTGTTGAAAAGATAACCTTTGTTCATGTTATATGGCTTATGAAAACATGAATTATGTAAAATGTCTTTCCTTTTTGTTACACTGGGCAGGCCAAAGCCTGGCACGCGCCCCTGGGTCTCGAACTCACGGTCATCATCTTGTGAGTCAAGTCCCCTGCCCGGTAGCTAATGCTCTAAGTGTGAATTATGTAAAATGTTCTTGTACTAATTTGTTCATGTGAAATAAGAGATAATCCAGAAACATAAGGGATTCTATCAGTCCAATTAATTAGACCTTAGAATTTTGGAAGTACCATCCCATACTAGATGGGGTTGGCTACATGAATTCTTTGTTTCCATAGAGCCCAATCATGTTCCATGATAGCAGTTAACTCTTGGAATACCAACAGTAGGAGATTTTTTTTCTTAAAGAATGCTCAAATTACATGCAAAACATCCAATTTCAAAAGAAATGATTTTCCGAAACTTAACAGTTGGGATAATATATAATCCTTGGGAATATAATACTTGTTAGTTGGAATATTATCTAATTAAAGATTTGATGTAACCATGGTATGTGATGCACACATACCTGCAGGCATGCCATGGCTAGGACTGTGAATCCAAGGGCTTTGTGTAGACGTAAATCAGAAGCACTCTCGTGATCAAGGCAGATTCCGGTTGCGATTCCGACGATGGCAAAGCTAAAACCGGTTACTTGGAGCACAATGTGAGTGTAGAACCAAGCTGGATCCCAGCGTTTACAGTATCTAGCTACTAGGATCCCAGTGGGTAATATTATGCCCCAGCCAAGCAAGTTTATTACTCCATGGCTAGTCTTCAGTATTGAAGATGATCCTTCTCCAAGAAGTTTCCCTGTCAATTCACAAACAAGATAAGGCCAATCACTAATTATACTAATTAATGATGAATCGATATTACATATGGGCTTTAATTAGGTTTATTACTTTCCTATGAGATCCACATTTTTGGATTTGTTAGAGGAATCAATCTTGGAAAAATAAGGTAAAAAACAATGTATTCAATGCTGGATCATGCAATAGTGTTCCAAAAATCTGTAGAAGAACCGATTATATATATATATATATATATATATATATATATATATATATATATATAGAGAGAGAGAGAGAGAGAGAGAGAGAGAGAGAGAGAGAGAGAGAGAGAGAGAGAGAGAGAGAGAGAGAGAGAGAGAGAGAGAGAGAGAGAGAGAGAGAGAGAGAGAGAGAGAGAGAGAGAGAGATTGGTTGGCACTGAAGGTTGTGTGCATCACCTCGAAGTTTAGTGATCCATTTTAATTGCTGCACCGAAAGATCACTCTGAAAAATTGTGTAGAATAGTTCAATTTGACAAGGTTCGGGGCTTTCTTTAAGCAAATTTGCATTTTGAGTCAAATTTTAAGTAAGAAGGAAAATAAATTTTATATTAAAATCCTAAGGACAAAATTGCATCTTATAAAGGAACATCTTTTTTAAGAGGTTAGAATTATGGGAATTTTTTTCCAATGCTAGGATCCTCGCCGGTAGATATGACTGTTTGTCACTGCCCTGGCGGCTCCAATCAAAATTGAACCGCGCGAAGAATTGGAACCGGTCAAACCAAACCCAAAATCGGGGACCACCCAGTTGGGTTCTCATTCCACCTTTATGAAACTGGAACCCGCAATTTAGTGGAGCCGAAACTAGAACTGGCGGTTCCAAACTATCAGTTCCATTTTTTTAATTTTTAATGATTTTTTCGGTTTCAGGCAGTTTAGACTCCAACCAGAACTGAAACTAGAGGTTCAATCCAAAATCAGTCCGGTCCAGGTTCGGTTCCGATTTCTGGTTCCAAGAAAACCGGAATCGGTCATGTCTATTAACAGGCTTTGCCCTAAGGGAATACGCATGGTAAGTGGGATATGCTGGCGGAGGAGGACCTTGTCCTCAATTTTCTATAGTTTAGCCTTCTTTTTATTAAGAAAACTTAGTCTTTTGTACTTGGTCTAGTCAAAGGCAGAATGTGCAGGGAGGGTTCCGATGCATGTTTATGCACTCAAGATGCACGTCTCTGCATGTAGCATATGATAAAGTATCATATCATTAGTAAAAGCTTATATTCAAAAGAGATCCAATATCTATAGTTTGATTTGAAATGCCAAGAACTTAGATTTGACCCAGATCCAAGAACTAATGAATTTTCTTGCTAAATTGGATTTGGTCTCACAAGATGGCTATCATCATCTATAACATGATAGATCTTTTCTCCTCTTTGATGTTTCAAACTCAAATCGTTCCGTGGGCAAGTCCCGTATATGCTTTAGCTCTTGCATGCACTCAAAATATACCATATGAATGCATTGATAAGGTTATGTTAGATTGTACAGACCTTTTCTGTAGTCCAAATTGGTAGGGTTGAAGGATACGTGCTCTTGTAGTTGAAAATTGGATGGTATTTCGCCGTCTGGGCCTATTGCGTATATGACTCCGGACGGGAGCATGCCTGCCTTCAATTGGAAAGCTAGATAGAGCCTAGACGACTTGGACACAATGGTCGAGTTGGCGAGGTTCAGACTCCCTTGGTCCGGCAGGACATCTTTAGCACCATAGCCATTCAAGTAATATTGTTTCATCACTCCGGTTCCTTGTGCAGGCACCCACCCGACCATTGCACTAGCTCCACCCATTCTTCCACTCTTAGAGAATCCGATCCCGACCCACGAGTTCGGGTTCGGGGTTGACAGAACAAAGGTCCGTATGCCTGGTGTGGTTTCTTTGTACTGCAAAGACACAATTAAGTTAGATCTATGGCGAGTCAAGGCAAAAAGAGATCAATGCAATAGAATTTGCTCTGGAAATCGAGTTCTTGTTTCCGTTTCTGTTTCCATTTCCATTTCGTCGACATAACAGTCGGAATTACGAAGATGTAGTGAAAGTATCGGCCTATCATGCATCATATTACAATAGCCATTTTGAACAATTTCTTTACCACCATAATCTGAAAATGTTAAGAGGATGGCATGCACAAGGAGCAATACCTACCTACCTGCCTAGGGGGTCGATTCACAAGTTAAAGATCAAGAGTTCGATACCCAGGGCATGCATCTGGCTTTGGCTTACCGATTGTACCAAAAAGAAGAATAAAGAAAAACGGATATGTAGAGAACAAATTGGAAAGGAAACTACTTACTCTTAGGATGAAGTTTTGATCATCCCAAACAGAGAGGCAAATGAGAGAGGTGACGTTGAAGGTTGGCAATTCCTTTAGATCCAGATTGGAGCTACAACTATCTTGTGAGTTCCCTTGAAGGAAGAAAAATATGCATGGTAGCAAGAAAAGAATTCGCTTCATAGCTCTCTCTCTCATACACAGAGGGGGAAGAGTGGTGAGTGCATGGTGGAGGAGGTCTAACGAGTTCACGTTTGTTCGTTTATAATGTTTTTCCTTTTAATAATAATTGGTTTGGTAGTTTGACTATTCATATGAATTAAAATTCTACCTTTCTTTTGGCAATGTACTCCTTTCGAACCTCTTCTGTTTGTGCAGCTTTTCTAATCAAGAAAAAAAACATGGTTCGTTTTCTTCTTTTCTGAATGGAAAGCTGGGGCCTGCTACATGGACTCTTACTTGGCACTATACTCGATGATGCAACCAGCAAAAATCGTCTGATCTTGAAACGCTATGCAAAGTTCTGGTTATACGATCGTTCTGTTTACTGCAAGAACAAAAAAGACATCTATCAGTAGTAAAAAAAAACTAATGAAGCCAAGAGGTCACTTGAAGAAACCCGTCTGGGGAGCACGTTGAAGGTCGAATCTCGTCTAATTAGAGGCGACCCTGCATGTGTAGGCCCTAATGATGCCGTGGTGAGCTGAAGTGGTGCGTCCAGATCTGACCGTTCGCCTCTCTTTGAAGATCAGATGTCCTTTAAAGTTGAGTGAGGGTTTGCTTTATGTTATTTGATATTGTATAAGAGTGTTATAAGAGTTGCCTTTATATTTACATAAACGAATCATGAAAAGTTTGAAACACCCACGTCTGTTGAAGGGACATACGTGGACAGATTCATTGTAAATTTGGATTTTTTTTTTTAGAGAATGATCTCTCTTCTCTCGTCATCTTCATCTTCTGCTTCTAGTCCCCTTGATCTCTTTCTTTCTCCCTTGCTTTCGATCGATTGTTCTACGAATCTCAATACCGAATTACTGTTGAATAGTTGTTCACCACCCCTTTCGATGGTCGAAAGCAGAGATATGGCCGAAGTTTGAGCCCCCAAGCTGACATCTTTGAGGTCTGGTAGCCATCCTGCTTCGCCATCAAAATTACTCGAGTTCATGTGTCCTTATCTTTGCGAACAGATACCTACTCAAGCTACTCTTTTCAGCCGATCTATCTTCAATCCAAAACATAAAGATCGGGTTTTCATGCGTGTTTCAATCTTGAAACATATTAGTTGTGCTCTATCTTGTCTCGATTAGCATATAACTTCGGAAAGCAAGACGATATAATATTGTTTTCTTCCACAGCTTTTAAAGTCATTGTCTTTGTCTATAAAATGTTCATCATCTAATTTCTAACTCTTTTTGGTTGATGGTCTAACACATGATGCTCCACTTCTTTAAATTTCTAAACTATTATGCTTAACTTTTATTAATGTTATCTTTTATTGATATCGCAATTACCTTTTTCCTAATAAACCTTATCATGAATCCAATCTTGAGTGGTCGAACATACATCTCAAATATCTTTGTTCTTGTTACCATTAGGGGTGTTCAAGGAACTGCTGGAACCAAACCAAACCATTAGAATCGAACCGAACTGCTAGAAAAACTTTTGCAAAAGAAAAGTTTTAGTAATAATTTTGGTAAGACAGGCGGAGCAAAGGGATCTATGGCAACTATAAAATGAGTCGTAAGGGTTTCACCAAAGCATACCTTTCTTGGTCTTTTGCTTAAGATCAAGGGAAGGTTATGTTCTTATCATAATAATATATGATATGTGAATTGATCACATGATATTTTTTTTTTTTGTGAGAGGGTACCACTCATGATAGTCTTTAGCCAAACCCTAAATAAGTAGAATCATGGTTCTGTTCTCAAATAGCGGGAACCACAAGTAGTGGTTTGATCTAGAACTGAACCAAACCGAACTGTGAACACTCCTAGTTACCTTGTTGACATAACAATATAGAAGGTTTAAAGAGATGGGAAAAAGTGCCAATATTTGAATCTACCACAATTTAACATCTCTTTTCTAAGGAAGGGGCGCATGCTGAAGAATGTACCGAGAAATTTTCATGGTATCGACCAAAAGTTTGCAGAAAATACATATATTGTCATTTCTTTAAAAAGAAGAGGTGTTGGTATTAGGCAAACCTTATTAGATTAAGTTAGGATTCTCAAGACAATTAAACAAAGATGTATGATCTATCGTGAAACCCTTGAGTTATATAAATAATATCAACCTCACTATAATACAAATTTTCCATCAAATCAAGTTTAATAGGATGATAAAGTTCAATTTTAACAAATATGTGTCTTGCTGCTAAAAAAATGGTGCGATGTAGTATAAAAAGTTGTGCCATCATGTGGGATGTGCTAATTATGCTTAACATTACATTTTACTCGGGTTATTTTATTTTGCATTTTACCATGAATTTTGGTTTAAATTTTGGCCAACCAAATACAAAATAAATGTCACTTAAAATTGGTGTTACGAAAGTTGTAATACATTTCAAGGTATACGAGAGAACTAGATGGCTCACTCGTACACTTGTGGTATCTGTTAGTTTTGCTCTTTTAAAGCCCTCCTCCTTTTAAGGTGAATAAAATTTATTCCTATTCATATTTCTTTTGAGAGGCACATCGTACAATAGTGTAAGGAGACTTTTTCTCTCTTCTCTCTTTGAGCAACCGAACCAAAACCATTTCTTTTAGTTTCTTTGGTCATTTGGTGTTCTCACCAAGAAGACAATCATATTTATAACGTCATTAGTGAAGGTTTTAGAATTATATTTTGGTGTCCTTCGAATTCTTTATTGCCTCTTTCTCCAAATTCATTCAATTGTTTGGTTGTGGTTGATTGTCTTATCGTTTCTTTATATATTTTCACTTGCTATAGTGGGTAAGTGTGTTGCTGTTTTTGTATCCGAAGAAATCTTGTTGTACTTATTTGTTTTGTATTGTTATTTTTATCTCTCTCATTGAGGAGATTTTCTACGTAAAAATTAAGTGTTCATGATTATTTAATTTTTATAAATATATATTTGGGGATCCTTTGTATTTGTCATTAGAGATTATTTAACATGAGATGGTATGCGGTTTTATTCAGCATGAGCAGATGACAACATTCTCAATCATATTGCTAATGATTCACATGTCAAAACTTTGTGGGAGAAGCTTGAGACCTTGTATGCCTCCAAGTCTGGGAACAATAAATTGTTTTTTGTTGAAGCATGTGCTATGAACTTGAGTTACAAGGATGGTAGTTCTATTTCGATCACTTGAGTGATTTTCGGGGATGTATTGACCAGTTGTCCGCATGGTGTGAAATTTGAAGATGAAATTTTGAGACTTTGGTTGCTTAATACTATACCGATTCTTGGAAAAATCTCGAGAGTCACTTTGACTAGTTACTACTCCTGGAGGTGTTGTGATCATGAATTATGTAAAGACTTCATTGTTTTGAATGAAAGGGAAGTCGAATGACGAACTCAATGACGTCCTCTTCACAATCGAGAGGTTTTGGTTCTGCGAAAATAGGGAGAAGTATTGTGAGAGAGATCGGGGACAAGGCAATAGAGGCAAAAGCAAGAGTAGAAGCAAATCAAAGTCTAAATATCTGTGGTAATGTTGCATGTTTTTATGTGACATCAAGGACAAAATACTCCAACTAATTATGATGTGTTGAAGATGGGCCTTGGTGGCTTGTCTAATGTGATGGCTTTTGTATTATTATCTAGAGACTACTATTAGCATGCAACTAATTTTTAAGAATATTAGATATGAACCACATATTTAGTTGCAGTGAGAGGGAACTAGATTACTTAGCGAAGAAGAATTTGTTTTCAACAATGAAATTTGTAAAACTAGAAAAGTATGTTTAGTGCTTAGCTAGAAAGTAGAATAAAGTCTCTTTCAAGAGTCATATCTTATAGAAAGTGAGAGTTACTTGAGTTAGTTCATTCAAATCTTTGTAATCGTATGAAGATAAAGACTTTCAATGGTGCACTCTACTTTGTCACTTTTATTGATGACTATTTAAGAAAACTTTGGCTTTATATCTTGGATGATTGTGTTGTGCTTGCTTCACTTTGAAATGAGATACCTTAGGAAATGTGTTTGATAAGAAGAAAATGAAAAAGAATACTAATTGTCTTCAAATCCACTGCGACAAGGGTTATTGATAAGGAGAGATAGGCAGGACTCACCACTGAGCCTTGAAGGTCGAGATAAAAGAAGAAGAAATTCGCAACTTCCTTTGATGCAATCTAGCCAAAGTGGTTTTCATTCAAAAGCATGGATATTTATGTTGGAAACAGGCCTCTTGGCTTAGCCAATCAAATACATAACAATAAATGTTTAATAATCCACCTCTCACTTAACCAATAGAACAAAAGGTTAAATAAGTACATTTTAAAGATCAAAAGAGAAACCTTAGATTCCAATACGAATTTTAGTTGGTCTACTTAAGCATCAAAACAAATTCACTAAATCTAGAATTGTTGAACCCTAGTCCTAGATGAGGTCACGAGTCCTTCAACCGACTCTTAACTTTGGACACGACTACCATTCAAGTGGGGTTTATCTTCGATGTTCTCATAATTTTCTCTAGGCAGCAAGAAATTCAACCCGAATTGAAGTTCTTCAGTATCAGGCAAGTAAGAATTGAGGTCTTGAACATTAAAAGTGTTGGAGATATTGTAGTGGTCTAGCAACTCCAATTGATATGAATATAATTGATTTTAACCGCAACTTAAAATTGTCCATCAGTCTTTGGGCTAAGCTTAGACGTATGCTTGGAAAATCTCTCCTTACGTAGGTGCACCCAAACCAAATTGCTTGGACAGAATTGCACAGTTTTCCATCCAACATCTATCTTACTCTCCAAGACTTTAGTCCTCTTTCGAAGGTTGTTGCTTATTTGATCATATAAGTTTTTGAATACCTCAGCTGTGAAAGGTCCTCCACCATCTTTTGTACCTATAGAAAAGGCAAACAGATCCATAGGTATATGGGGGTTAGTTCCATAAACAACTTCAAAAAGAGAGTGGCAAGTGAAACTATGCACAACCCAGTTATACACAAATTCGACCAAGGAGAGGTGCTTGTCTCAATTTTGAGTGTTTTGGAGAAGAACTGGTCTTAGGATAGTTCTTAATGTGTGATTCACCACCTTAGTTTGGCCATTAGTCTAAGGATGGCACGTTGTACTATACAATAATTTTATACCCAAATGCTTCCACAATGATCTCCAGAAATAGCTGACAAATTTAAAATCACGATTAGTTACAATACTTTGTGGTACTCCATGAAGACAAACCACTTCTTTTAAAAACAAATATGCAACATGTTTAGCATCATATTATTTGTGATAAAGAATAAAATGAGCCATTTTTGAATATCGATCTATCACAATTACAAAATAGAATCTTTTTCCCTTCTTGGAAAGTGGGCAAACCTAAAACAAAATCTATAAACAAGTCAATCCATGGAAAATTAGTAAATAGGTAAAGGAGTATAAAGTCCATAAGGCATCATCTTTGATTTGGTTTTCTTTACAAACAATGCATCTTTCACAAATTTTCTACACATCATGCTTTATACAAGGCCAATAAAGTCTGACATGTTCATGCAACATATTCAAAGTCTTTAAACCCCAAAAATGTCCCATCAAACTCCGGCTTCATCTTTTCGCTAATAAGTAAGTCACGCAATGGAAACTCCTAGGCACACACAAAGTCTTTTATCTTTGAACAAATAATTATCATGCCTAAAGAACCCATTTTGCACTATTTTTCTCACATGCAATTTGATATATATTAGAGAAATCCTCATCATGCACATACAACTCCTTAATATGTTCAAAGCCAAACAACTTTAGTTTCAAAGGTAGAAAAGTATACCCTATGTCTTGGAAAAGTTATCCGCCACTACATTTACCTTCCCGTGTTTGTGCTTTATAACATAGGAAAAATTGTTCAAGGAACTCTACCCCATTTAGTATGCTCTTTATTGAGTTTACCTTGTCTCTTAAGAAATGCTTCAAAGACTCATGATCACTATGTATTACAAATTCCTTAGGCACAAAAGATAATGCTGCCATGTTCGCAAAGCCTCTTACTAAGACGCATACACCATATATATGTGGAATAATTAAGGCACAACCCCACTAAGCTTCTCACTAAAGTAAGCAATTGGATGCCCTTCTTGCATTAAAACAGCCTCTAACACCAACATTAGAAGCATCACATTCAATTTCAAAAGATTTAGCAAAATTAGGCAAAGCAAGTATTGGTGCACGAGTAAGCCTCTTTCCTTAAGCTCATTAAATGCATGCTCTTGTTTCTCCCCCATTTAAACACAACATTTTTCTTGACAATTTCATTAAGAGGTGCAGCCAATGTACTAAAGTCTTTAACAAACCTCCTATAGAAACTAGCCAACCCATGAAAGCTCCTCACTTCACTCACATTTTACGGGGTTGGCCACTCTTGAATGGCCTTAATTTTCTCTTTGTCAACATGAACTCCTTTTGAATTTACAACAAACCCAAGGAAGATCACATGATCCGTACAAAAAAAGTACATTTTTCCAAATTAGCATACAACTTTTCTTTCTCTAACACATGCAAAACAACCCTTAAGTGTTCATGATGTTCATCTAGGCTTTGCTATATATCAAGATATCATCAAAATATACAACAACAAACTTATGATGTTCTATTCCTCTGAATAGGGATAATCCTAATAGGAGTTTAATTGAGAATAAATCTTTATAATCTATTAGCAATTGTTGAACCTCTATTGACACATCTTCACCTTGATACGATGACATTAACTTAACAAATAACAAATAATCAGGTTGCTTGGGTTTAAGTTTTCTTTCTCAATTCAATGGAAAATGAACAAACTATCCTTAGTTTTAGTTGGCTGAACAAAAACTCTTTTGGATGGTTGGTTGGGAGCTAAAGGAGTTAATGTAACAATAAATGCATAGGTATTACGAAATCCATCATATATAATATGCCTATCAAATTGACAAGGATGACCTAACAATAAATGACATGCCTCTATGAGAATAACAACAAAAAGTACCTCATCCTTATATGATCTTCCAATAAAAAAGAGGATTAAAAACTAGTGAGTTGCCATGAACTCTCATTTTTTTTCTAACCATTACAACATGTATGGTTAAGGGTGAGGTGTTTTAAAAAGCTAAAGTTTTGATATCAATTCTATAGATGCAACATTCATGCAACTCCCTCCATCCACAATAAGTAAGCAAATCTTTCCCTAAACGGTATAACGAGAGTGAAAGATAGTTTCTCTTTGATCCGGATTGGGATAGCCTTTGCTTGGAGAATTTTGGGCACCATCAACAATTCACCCTCATCCATACCTTATTCTATTTCTTTCAAATATGTTTTAGTTCTAGTTCACTTTCACTCTCAAGTTCTTCTTTCGGGCCTTCAATGATCATCACCTTTTTATTGGAACATTGTGAGGCAATATGTCCTCTTCTCAAGCATTTAAAGTATTTGATGTCTCTAGTCCTTTAAAAAAGAGATTGAATGTAAGGATTTTTACCATGCTCTTTCGTCGCTTGAGTTGACAGAATTGTTGAATGCGTATCATTTGACTTCGATCTAGTTATAGAGATTCACAAACATGATGTAGTTAGTTTAACAATCTTGAAGATGTGTTAAGTACTACAAGTTGAAGAAAAGTTTGTATGGCTTGAAACAAGCCCTAAGGCAATGGTACAAGAAGTTTGAGTTTGTTATGATTCAACAGGATTCAAGAAGACTACTTTTGATCATTGTGTATTCTACTGAAAATTTTCTCGATAATGAATTCATCATTTTATTGCTTTATGTTGATGATGTATTGATTGTTGGTCATAATACTTTTAGAATTGACAAGTTGAAAAAAGAGCTTAGTCTTTTGATATAAAGAGTAAAGACTTGGGACATAGCTAGATAGATTCTTAGTATGCGATTACTTGTGATAAAGTGGCCAAGAAGATAATGGTTATCTTAGGAGAAGTATATTGAGAAAGTGTTTTCAACAGTTTCACTTAAATAAAGCTAAAGTTGTAAATACACATCTTGTTTTACATTTTAGGCTTAAAGCACCTTAGACAAGCTCATTCTAGTGATGAAGAGAAAGAAAACATACAATATGTTCCTTATGCATATGCAAAGGTTAAGAAGTTTGATGTATGCAATGGTTTGCACAATGTACGATCTAGCTCATACAATTGGTATTAGTCATTTTCTCTCCATCTTGGTAGAGAGCATTGAAAAGTCGTGAAGTGAATTTTGAGACATCTCGGGGAACACTTCTAGTTTGAAACTCCGTTTTGGAATTGGAAAACTTATTCTTTGTGGTTATACAAATTTAGACTTGGCGAGGAGATGTTGATTCTAAAAGTCTACTTCTAATTATTTGATTACCTTTGTAGCAGGAGGCTGTGGCTTGGCAATCATTGGGATCCCACCTCATTTAATTTGGTGAAATAGAAGAGAAAACAAAAAAGGAAGAGAATTGCACGACTAATCCATGCATTTGCTTTTGAACGGTGGCAACTGGTAATTTCTTTTTTTTTTAGGGTTTTCTCTTTTTTGGGTGAATAGGGTTATTTCTGTTCACATTTCTTCTGGTATGGATATTTTATGATAGAGTGGGGGAGACTCTCTCTTTTTTGTCTTGGAGAAATTGAACCAAAAGAGTTTTTTGGTTTCTTTACTCATTTAGTGTCTTTAAGAAGAAGACAATCATCACTAATGAGGTTTGAGATCTATTTTATGCTTTTTTGAGTTATTTATTGTCTTTTTTCTCAAATTATTCGGCTGTTTTATTGAGAGTTAATGGGCTTCTTGTTTCCTACTATTTTATATAAAAGTCTTTTAGGTTCATTGGTTTTTACCTCTCAATCATTAAAGAGGTTTTCTCGTAAAATTTATTTGTCTTTAGTTGTTTAATTTTTTGCGCATACATCATTTCGAAACCTTTTTATTTGTCTTATGAGATTCAGGCTTAAGAAAAAAGGTTTCCTCGGTTTTCAGCTGGTTGTTATTCGGCTTCTTTTCCATCAACAACGTCCTTACTTTTCTCCATAAAAAAAGCGTAGTGCAAGGGCCAAACATTTTGTGGGCTCAGACGGCCTAAGTTTGCATTGATCGGCATGCAAGACCAGATGGCGTTCCGGCCCTGGCTTCGCAGCGATGCACACATCCCCTAAGGGAATCGAAGAAGGGCACAAGCGTCTTCCTCGCCAAGCTTACCAGCATAAATAGGCTTCACTACATGAACTTCGTTAAACTCATCGGTGAGTCAGCTTCTTTAATTTGTTCTTTGTTTTGAGAGATGGTTCGTTGTCTCAGCCATTTTGGTCTTCGCACTGTGGCCCGATGTTCTTAAAGATGCATCAGTCTAGAAAAAGGCAGTGATAAGTGGTGGTAGCCGTGGCAGCTTTCTCCCTTGCCCACTCACGGGGTCACAAGGAATATCCTGCATTGGCGGATCTCAGCCAGCCGAAACCAGGATTGGGACAACGCTCCACAGCCTGCATTTTGTGAAGCGATAGAAGGAAGTGCCGAAAGGGCTAGAAACCAAGCAGATGACCAAGGAGGAAGAAAGAACAGACTTCCTACACACACACACACACACACACACACACACACACATATATATATATATATAGATAGAAAGATATTTAGAGAGAGATAGAGGGAGGGGGGTGGCGGAGGGGAGAGAGACGCACATGTTTGTGGTTGGTGTATGGTAAGCTGCTTCGGTGGTCATCGCAACCAATAATACAGCGTTTAGGAAGGGCCTAACGTAGAAACAAGGGTAGAGAAGATGAAATATAGTTGCAATAGTTGAACAAAAGAAGTCTAATAAAATATTTAAAACTTTTGCATGAAATGTAAACCTAATTCCACCAACAAAAATAATTGAATGATTTAAAAGATGCCCTTCCATTACAGGCCGCTTCCAGCCATAGTCGACAAGATCTTTCCAGTACTCTTAGTGATGTATTTGCAGGCAATGACGAATAATTTACGTTAGTGCATTTATAAACAAAATCGTGCATTTTTTATAAGATATTAATTTGTGATTATCAAGTTACTACATAGGGAGTTTGGCCCTACATATTTTCCCTCATTTAGGCAATTATCGCGTAGCCTTTCCGAATGGGGTAGATATTCTATCATAGGCCATGGATACAACCGTGAGCTACACTATTTCGTTAACTTTTCTATTTTTGAATGTGACCAACGTCCCACCTTGGCTGAATGTAGATCTGCCATGACTTATACATGGTTTTTACCTCTTTTTCCAATTGGCATTTTTTTTTCCTTTCTAAAAAATTCATGATGTCGAAGGAATCATAAGCAGGAGTGGATGGATGATCCAAAAATCAAAATTCGTATGGGATGGGTGAATAGGTCATGAGGCTGTCTAAGGTGAGGCAAACTATATACATTAAGATCATAGATTCAACCACGAGATATAGTGTTTCTCATTCACTTTTTGAATTTAGGGTAGGTTGGACGCCCCCATCTTGGCTCAATATAGATCCTCCACTGACAAGACGCATAGGCCTCAACTTTTTAAAATTATTTACAAAGAGCTCTAGGGACCTACACGAGAAATGAAATGATATAGCATGGCATTAGACCTCTTGAGTAGCGCACACAAATTTCGTGTTTCGTGTCGTGTCATTACGCATCCGTGTCATCAGTCTCAATCTTTCGCAAGAACCTGGATACTTAAGGTTGTGTTAGCATTCCGTGTTATACTGCCAGCATTTTGAGCTTCTGGTCTTGTTTGTTTCGTGTCATTGTTTTATGTCAAAAACAGGTAAAACTAAGTACAGCTTTTCACTTTCGGGTTTAGGCTGGGGGAACATGAACATGGACTTTCCCTCATGTAATTTAGTCTTATATTGTGACTTTGAGTTGCAGCCTCACAAATTTTGGTAATTGAACGAATATAATAAGTTTGGCTGGCGATAGGTAGTGAACTGCTACCCTTATACTGAGATTCTTTAAGTACCAGGCATCTGCTCCCAGAAGAGAATTCAACCACACACACACACACACACAGATGAGGAGCCTTTTGCTTCTGTTTTTGATCTTCTCGTGCGTGCTATCAGTGAACTCACAAACTGATAGCTGCAGCTCCAAGCGAGCGATAGACCAGTTTATCTCATTCAACACCACTTCACTCAATTGTCAATCTGTCTGGAGCTCTGAAAACTTCATCTTAAGAGTAAGGATCTTCAATTTTATCCACATCCCAGTGCTTTATAACTCTTCCAGCCAAAAGAAGCTAACCGAACAGTTGTGTATGTGCAGTACAAGGAGGCGACACCGGGCCTATGGAGCTTTGTTCTGTCAGCACCAGACTCGAACTCGTGGGTCGCGATCGGGTTCTCGAACAACGGAGGAATGCGCGGGACTAGTGCAATTGTTGGCTGGCCGACGGCAAATGGTGAAGGAGTTCTCAAGCAGTATTACTTGAATGGGTACAGCAGGACCTCTGTTATACCTGACCAAGGGAACCTAGCCATAGTGAACCCAACCCTTGCGCCACAATTTTCTAGGTTGTACCTAGCATTCCAGCTTAAGACAGCCACACCACTCTCATCTCTCATATATGCCGTCGGCCCGATGGATGCCATTCCCGACTCCGGCAGCTTTCTCGACCAGCACAGATCATATATATCAACTACTTTGGATTTCTCTACAGGTTTGTGTCTTCATTTCATTATTGAAGAGGTTTTATCAATAAAATTTCCATCTCTCGGAGATCTAGACAAACATGCATGAACCATTTCGCGGAGTATGCTGCCAGATTAGCTTTAAATACTTCATAGATCTAAATTGTTGGAAAGATCAGAACATGTCGAAACAAGGATCCAGATGTGCCTTTGCATGTGTGTGTGCCCGCGTATGTGTGCGTGTGGCCATGTCGTATGACCAAGAACTCACCAAGTGATGTTGGCCTTTTTTCCTCATGATAGAAAGAACCCCAGGTGATGCAGTGGTTACCTGCTGTACACCAGTAATTGCGCAAAAATGATACAAGTACCAATGATGTTATCATAGTTAATGCAATATATATATATATATATATATATATATATATATATATATATATATATATATATATATATATATATATATATATTGTTATATAGGAAAATCAGATCCTGCCACCACCACCAATATCTATTCATGCCCGACTGTTGCTTTTGCGTGAGTACAATAAAATCATTTTTCAAATACTTTTACGATCTTTAAAATTATACTCATGCCATAAAAAAAACTGAGTAACGGCACTAGTGGATTGGACTCAGACACTTTTATATATATAACACATTTCATGGGGTCGAATTTGGTGCCCTGCACCAGCCGACTGGGTCGATTTGGTTTCAGTGACTCTACCAAGCCTACTACGTAAATGGATTCCCAATGACACGGTGTTTGTGTGCATCCACGTATGAACACATACTTGGGGAACTTCACCTTCCCCACAACTGATCTTTGACTTAGGATGCATCATAAGAAATGTTACCAACAACCACAAATTATTTGATATATATTTTCTCCTTTTTTATTATTTAAAATATTTGTGTTGTGACCATCCAGTTGTGCAACAACCATAGAGCATAATGGCAACTAAGAAACCTACCCTACCTATCTGGGACAAGGCTTGGATTTGATATTGGTTTAGTTTAATTTTCTTGTTCCAACAAACTTCTCATATTTTATGTGTTTTACAAACCAACTGCTTGAAAAATAATAATCATTTCCATCTTATTTATTTTAGTTATGGCTGCAACATGTAGCATGATCGACCTAATCGATGTAAGAAATGAGCAGTTCTAGCCCATTCGGCTAGGTTTTGTTAACCATGTCTACATACATAGCTGACCCCAACATCTGATTTATGATCTTCCCATCTCATTTATCATCCATATCATGGGAGGGAAGTTCGGCGAAAGGGAGGGGGGAATCCAGTAAAGATGTGTAAGGGAGAGGGGGCAACGGGAGGAGGGTAAAATGGGAAATAGGGCATGTGCTTAGTAATTAGGGCTGTGAGTTTAATAGGAATGAAATCTTAAAGATTTTGCATTTTGATGAATAGCCAAATGTTTAGATTCCGCCATATATTCACTCCAAAGGTTCTACTAACACGGCAACCGCCATCCTCGAAGCGTTTTAGACACTACAAAGAACTGTTTTCAGAATCCTTTCTTTTTTGTTTGATCATATTAATGAAATGATCAGAAGACCTGCCAAATCTATCCAATTGAATTGGATATTATAGTTCTTTGAAAACTAGCTGAAACAGTACAAATCCGCTGATTCAAGCTGCAGTTGGATTCAGACAACACAGAAATGAAACTTCACACCACCAAGTTAGCAGCTGAGTGCAGCATTGTCTAACAAAAGTTTTACTTTTAGTTGAAAAAGGTCACAAGTTCAATACTCAGGGTGGGCATTCCTTGCCATAAGACCTAAACAGCAAGCCCTCTGAAGATGGCCCCTGGCCACAGTGTTTTATGCTGCTGAGCAGGCAACAAAGGCTGGTCTTCGAGCTTACCTGCTGCGCAGCTGTGACATGGATAAATTCTTCTCAAAAGGAAAAGATCGATTAACAAATCAATTCATATTTAGTGTCTGCCTTCAAGCTTATTTGTGCAGGAAATGCTTAATGCAGCATGCAAAAATGCACATATTCCTGGAGGTTTTGTGTCCCTCATGCTACACTTTTTCATGGTGACGCAGGGCATACTTCTCCAGCAACAAATGGGGGATCCGGAGTGTTCGACGATGGCGACAACTCAGATGGTGGCTCACAGGGATCAGGCAGTGGCTCACGGGGACGTGGGAGTGGCTCACAGGAACCCAGCAATAGCTTCCGCAAGCCTGACAGTAGGTCTCGGAGCTCGGTATTCTCTGGAGGTTCATCAGTTTTGATAATGGAAAGGACCCATGGAATTATCAACATAATGACATGGACCATAATCCTACCTATTGGTATCATAGCAGCAAGACATTACAAACACTTTGAACCAAGTTGGTTCTACTACCACATTGCACTTCAGATGGTCGGGTTTGGACTCGTAATAGGTGGAATTTTGACTGGGATGAATCTGGAGAACCAATTCGATGCCGAGATCCATCAACATAAAGTTCTGGGTTTTGTAGCCTTGGGACTTGCTTGTAGTCAGGTACTTATCACTTTGCTAATTCATAACCATGCCTGATCTTGGTTGTCTAATTAGTATCAGAGTTGAATTGAGTCGGTTAATCGGAAGCAAAGTGTTGAAGCCATATTTTCTTCATAACCAATTCGGGATTTCTTTTTCAGGATTTGAAGTATTTTCAGGATCTTATAGTTCTTCTAGTTTGAAATTTCTCACAAGTTACTCCTTTTAGGTAACTGCTCTACTGGTTCGGCCGGACAAAAAATCGAAGTTTAGGTGGTACTGGAACTGGTATCACCATTGGATCGGACGAGCTGCACTTGTGATTGGTGTGATCAATACATTCTATGGCATTAACCTAGCAAGAGAATCCAAGTCTTGGTATGAGTATCTAGGGATTGTTCTTGGTATTCTGGGGTTGTCTTCAATCGTCTTAGAAGTCAAGATCTGGACCAAGAAATGATGATCATGATGATGCCTTTACAATATAATCAACTCCATTGATCATCACAGAGTCACTATTTTTTGTTTTACTCTGAATCATCTTTCTCATTGTGTATTTTGATTTTGTGAACGTTGTGTACATCCCATTACTAATCACATGGCATGCATGAGTATACGATACATGAATTTGCTCAACTGATACACACAGGTAAAGTGCTCCTGTAGTAGGGGGCCAAGCAAGTGCAACTGGATTTCTTCAAGCATATTTTACAAGACCTCATACTCTTCATACATATCGAAGAAGTATCACAAGAAAGAGAGGGGGCTAGCCAACCGGTAGCCTTCGTATTACGAAATAAAAGGCAAAACTCGAACAAACAAAATATAAAAGTACATCTTCACAAATTTCACCTATGTGAAACGTAAAGTTTCTTCACAATGAACTATTTAGTAAATGCTTGGACACGATGGAGAAGCCACAACAGATTAGTCTTGGCCAAACTGATTAAGTTATTTCTATTGTGCTTGATGTATCGCGCACTTTTATCAGTGCAAGGTACATTTGGCGCATAATACATGCTAATCTAAGTTATAATGTCAGGGACCAGAAAGCAAAACTTAGTTTTGTGTGATCATACCCAGCTAAACTAATGATATACGCTCATCCAACACTGTTCTAAACCTATATATATTGGACACTGTTGAACTCAACTCAGTAGTACCTCAGTGGTTCGGTTGACGAAGTTCCTGACAATGCACAAAGCTGAGCCATAAGCACCAAGGCAATGTCACTCGAATTTGTCATATATCCCGGCCAAAAAAAGAATTACCTAAATAAAATTTTGTATTACATCAGATTCGTGGTTCACACCAAATGGTGGGTGGAGAACTGATTCATGTTAAAGGAAAAGAAGAATGAGGAACTCTCAATCAACAACCTCATTTCCATCTTAAAGATTCAATTCTGATCCTTCGGTAATGAAAAAGGAAGAGAATACATCAAGATGCAACTAATGAACGTATGATTTTATTTCATATCAAGCATTTGTTCCATGAATGTCGACTTCAACACAAGTTTCTAGCACTTATCCGGGTACTCAAACAACCAAGATAGTCTCAAGTCAAAACACTAGAAAATATGAATGTGGTTGTGAACAGTAATTGAGAAAGTGAGATGTCGCATTTTCCATCTGCCAATTCAACACCTCTGCAGAAGGAAAAGGAACATAATTCAGTATTATATGATACTTTCATGGATATCTTCACTTTCTGAATCAGAGGACAAGTGAGTCTTTGAGCCATTACTTCCACCTTCTTTGGATTATTTGAAAGTGACGAGGAAAGAATTTTAGCAGAAAAAGAGAAAAGAAAGATGACTACAGATCCACAGAGATTTTGATGGCATTCTGCAATAAGAAAGACACTTTTAATGTAATTATTATAGAAATCCATAACTTGGTTGACAATCTTGATAACAGCATGTGACTAGAAAGGATCTAGATCCCAGCTACAATCTACAAGTTGGGAGCTCAACCGTTTCATACGGCTTCATGAAAGAAGTTGACACATAAGAGGTATATTAGTCAACAGCCATTCGAAAACCATTTCTTAGGGACGTCACTAAAACTAGGTTTGAACTCTATCATTTGTGTGTGTGTGTGTGTGTGTGTGAGAGAGAGAGAGAGAGAGAGAGAGAGAGAGAGTTGAAACAATTTTGCCAGTCAAGGGAAGAGCAGATAGAGCCAAGGAAGAACTAGCAAGAAATTCCACAACTTGCAAACAGCACCCTCGAATAATTACATTTTATTTTCTTTTTTCTCTCTTGATTCTCAATCTCTCTGGCAAAGAATATATATATATATATATATATATATATATATATATATATATATATATATATATATATATATATATATGAGTAAAATAATTATACAAATAAGCAAATTTGTACAATCAATGTCTAATTAAACAAGTAGGTAATCAATATATACAATTGAAACATAGAAAGACAATGCAACTTAATACAAAAGTCACTAAGATTATCCATATTGTATACATTATCATCGCTCGACCTTCTTAGTAGAAGATAATATGCAATACATGAATGAAACAGTAAATCCCAATCAATACTATCATATCTATGGCACTGTAAAGATGAAAACATAAGTGTTATCGGGGATTCCCATACTATATGTATCTCTAGAAAATATAAATAATAAAACTTAATACAATATACTTCAATGCAAACAAGAAAATACAACCAACTTACTACCATAAAATATCGTGTTAATTCGTCATATCACATATATCACTGTAGACACGAAAATTTTCACTTCAAAGCTTATCTAAAAACTTGAAGTGAAACTTTCTAATCTACTTGCTTGCGCGAGCGTGCCAGCTAGTTTAAAAAACTAGCAAAGTTTTTGAAAGATATGACTTCTTAGGCGATTGTGGGCAAGTGAACTCTTTTTGCTTTAGACCTTCTTGAATCGATGCTCAAGGGTTGGTCTAAGCGCTTAGGAACTTTAGTTTTGGAAAATGGTGAATTCACGTGAAGACTTGGGGTTTTTGAAAGAAGTATGAAATTTAGGGCTTATTTCCTGAATAGATCTGAATACCCTACAGACCTCCACAAATTACCAAAATTTAATCAGACAAAGCTTATGGTGTGGAGCATCTGTAACATTTTACAGATCTAAAATCGGAATTGTTTTGAATCAAAATTAAATCAGTGAAGCAGACTCACTTGGGTGCCCTAAACTGTCCTGTCATAGAAATATGGAGGCTTAAAGATGAGTCTGTATCTCAGTGACCTGAGTTCCAAATTTAGTGATTTTGATGTTATTAGAAATTTATGGATGTCATCTTTCCAATGCATAAAAAATGAGATGATTTGGACTCTTACAGACAGAGTTATGGGATAATAACCTAAGCTATGTTGCAGGGAATCTGATTGTACAGACAGTGGACTGGTTTCTGTTTGGATTTTGTCAATTTTACTTATGTGGTTGGACGGCCCTAAAATTCTTGAAAGTTTTATTTAATGTGGGCTTGTATGTGTAGAACAAGTGGGCAATGTTTCAGACAAAAAGGAGTAAGCATCCGGAAATTAAAATTACAACAATCATCAGATGCAGAGATAATGGAAATTGAGCTTTCGGTTTATAAGAATATAATGATGCAAACTCACCCGAATTTAAAGTGCAACAACTCTACATTCCCCAAATTAAATTGCTGAATTGAAATAAAGAGAAATTATCTTTATAAACATAAGCATAGAGGGGATAGAAGATATAAAGTGATTATAGATTATATTAGGGTAGAAGCGCATAAGCAAACAAATAGAGTGAGTCTGTGCAATAGTGAAAATTTAGCAAATAAAATGTAAAGACATTGAATCTAAACACTATTACAATGTGGGGGGAGGCTTAACTCCATTAATACAACTCCAATTTAATTGAATTAGAGGAAGGAAGAGAGAATTGAATTGAATTGAGAATGTACTTACACGATTTTGCAAAATAGGTCGAGGATTCAAGAGTGAATCCAGCCACTTAACTCATTCTTCTCCCCCAAACTCCCTTGGCACTCACCTAGCTACCCTCTTCTTCACCCAAGGCTTGAAGCTCACGTCCCTCTTTGCTGGGATTTTTTTCCCCTCGACTAGTCACTCACCCCAAGATTGAAGCCTTACTCTCAATGATGCAAGATA
The DNA here is from genome assembly GCA_036023115.1 of Brasenia schreberi. Taxonomy (NCBI): domain Eukaryota; kingdom Viridiplantae; phylum Streptophyta; class Magnoliopsida; order Nymphaeales; family Cabombaceae; genus Brasenia; species Brasenia schreberi. The sequence continues at coordinate 16,087,836 of JAYKKT010000091.1, read as the reverse complement.
GGCCAACCCGCCCCCCCTTGGCCCCTTTTATAGGCCAAGGGGGCTGGTTTCTAGCCCCTTCCATGGGCGGGTTGGACCAGCTCCATGGCTCTTTTGATCCCATTCGATCCATCTTCATGTGGTCCCTCCTTGGTGACTTGGACCAGCCCCATGTGGGCTGGTCTAGGGTGCCACCGATTTGAGTTTAGGTGCAGTCAATTAGTTCTTTGGTGTAGTCGACTCTAGCACAACTTGTCATTCTTTACAATTTGATACAACACACTTTGGTGGGGCTGGGTTAAGTTCCTTCAATTCAATAATTTTGGTCATGCTTGGTATTTGAGTTTCCTTCTTGAATAATTCATGCTCCACCTTGATTTTGATTCCATACGGCACTTGTAGCTTGACATTCTTCTTGATGATATTTCACGGTTTCACCATGGCCTCAAGTCCAACTCTAGTTTGATCCTTTGCATGAATTGATGAGCTTAATTTGGTCTTGGGCAAGCTCGATTTTTCCCTTGACTTCATATGGAATTGGACTTGAACTTGATGAAATTTAAATTTGATCGGGCTCGATCTTCTACCTTTTGACTTTGGGCTTGATCCCTGTTTGACTTTGGGCCCTGATTTGGGTTCCAATTTGGATTGAATTGGTTTGCTTATGGATTTGAATTTAAAACTTTTGAAAACATTTAAAAACTAGTTTTTCAACTTTGTAAAATCACAAAGGTCAAAATTTATCTTTTTGGAGAATTTTAAAAACATTTTTATTTCGGGTGTTTACAACCACACATTTCGTACAGGTGATTTGTCATCATTTATCAATAATGAAAGGAATGTTGCCAACCCAATCCTGTAGAATTGTACTAATGCAATGTTAAATACCATGGTTATGATCCAACCTATGTTAGACATTGACATCTAGGGTTCAAAAGAACACTTACTATCCTCTCAATTTGCAATGTATCAGAGAACAGTATTGACATCTCCCTCCTTTATAAGGATCGTAGAATATATATTTTGATGGCATGTGACCTTGCTAAAAGATTCTCTATGAGCTTCAGGTCACCATACTTCACCCTCTCCTAAAAGCTCTCCAACAATGTGGTATCCATAGTTACCATCTCTAAGGACATTCACCCATCTATAAACCAAGGTATTTGTGTTTTGTTGTATTTTTCAACATTTAACTTTTTGGTAGTCTTTCTGTCACGAGATATCTCAATGTGTGGAGTCCTGAAATCCTTTGCAATATCGGATATAGGGTCAAAACTACCTGAAGAAAAAACACTACATTCAAAATATACTCCACCAACTCAGTCATACTCACGTTTTCTGCTCCTATTACATTTTCTCGAGTAGTACTCCTCTCTATATGCTTCCATAAAGACAACTCCTTATTAGATCCATCAGATGGTCTAGCTTTAAAACATCGAAGAAGTGGCTCCTTCAATGTAGTGTAATGATGATTTAGATGTTCATCTAGTCAATCAACTTGTTTGATTTTTCTATAATAGGATGAGTGAATAGTTTATGTACAACGTTATGCATCTTAGTTATCTTTTTTTCTTTCACTCAAATGTAAAAGGTCTTTCTACTTTAATGTCAAACTTATTCCAAAATGTATCAATGGAGGAAAGTTGGAGAGCCTCACCACTCTTTAAAAGAATATTAATCTCATAAGTACACAACAATTCATGTGACAACTATAGTGTACATCGACATGAATAGGGATCAATACTTACTACTTTCACACAACTCATCTCTTTGACAATTAGATCAAGTATATGTCGTGATGCTCTTCTCTCCAAATTTCTTATCATATCTTTTATTCAATCAACATAATAAATGATAATAGATCATATTCTCAAATGCAACACATTTTCTATACAAACGTCATATTGCCAAGAATATCGAGGGATATATTGTTCAGTTGACAAAAAATTAAGAAATAATCACCACATTTGATGACAATTCAGTGGATGAGAGTATGCGTATATAGAGGCATTAGCTCTAACGGAGATGAAATAGAAAATTTTACCAGCAATACTTTTTATATTAAGGAATAATGGTAAGTAAGTATGCTTATTCCAACATATGCACGTCACTTTTTTTCCAAGTCATGTTTGATACGATATGGATCCAACTTCATTCATTGATATAGTTGCAAGTCATGGAACTAAAGAAGTCATTTGAAAAATCATGATCTGTTAGCATTTATTGCCACACATGTTTCTCAGTAAAATGCCACAAAAAATTCTTATTTGTTAATATAAATCCTATAACTTCCAACAAAGGCATCTTATATATGTGAAAGAAACAAAAAAGTATTCTTGGTATATATGTAAATATGAATGAATATAACCAAAAATAGCTCATTCATATTTGTCTTGTATATGTAATCAAACACTTTTGATAATGCAAGTAACAACTGAATTGATTGAGGATGTGCAAACACAATGTCACTAACAATGTTTGTATCTAGTATCATCATACACCAAGTGTGGTGAATGCAAAATAGTTCGACCATGCATATCTTCTTTCCAAATTGTTATCATCATATTGTAAACATTTCTTACCATACAAACATTTATACAAGACGCTTCAATTGTGATAAAATATATTTTGGCTTACGACTTTTGTTTATCTTTTTTGTTATATTATACTCACCACTACTCAATCTACATACAAATGCATGTCCTTCCGTGGTTATGTCTATCATTAACTATATTTAATCTCCACAAAATATAATTTTCACTCTCTCATGTAAGTAACAATTGCCATTTCACCTTCTTTATATTGGTCCAACAATAATTTTCAAAATCAATTTTTTCTTGCTTTTGTACTTATTGCTTCTTTTACACCCAAGCCATTCTTTGCTTCTCGCATCTTTACCTTTTGATCAGATAATGATGACATCTTACCTGTTGTATTATTTCATCCTAATTGCAAAATATTGCATCTATGGTAAACACAAATGCATAATCAAGTTCATCACCCTCACAATCAAAAAATACATCATTGCATGTATCATTATCTAATCAACCAACAAGTAGGTCATTCGGTCCACTTTGATCAATATCAGTATCATCATGTGTAGTATATCTATAGTCTACTCTACAACAATAAGTATTGTCACTTGATCCACATTAAAAATAATGTGGTTAACATAAGAAAAATATAGTGTAACACATTTTACGTGGGTCTAGAAATCTTATAGTGACCCGTTCAGGTCACGAATCTCATGGAAGAGAGTCGCACACCGGGTGCATTTTCATTACTAAAGAGTTGTGCCTTGGGAGAATTCCTCGAGAAAGCAAACACACCTGGGACATGATGACTTGTAAAAAGGTGGTGCGCCTCCATATGCATAACTTTCTAAAGATTCATGCTCCTGGAACACGCTTCTTTTACAGACTGTTGACACTTACCTCACTAGAAACTTAATATTTTTTATCTGTTTTTGTAAGATTGGTTGCTAGATTGATGGAAGTCTTTCAACAATATATGTATTATGGTTGTGGAGAATTGAATAAGATTAAAATTAGATCAAAAGTGATTAAAATAGATTTTTTATCATGATTGAAAGTGATAAAAGAGAATCATATGAAGGCAGGAGAGAAATATTGTCGAGGGTAGTGTAGAACTGATGGTGTGGCTCCAACTACTTCACAAATAGTGTAGAATTGGTGGTGGAGTTGGTAGGGTGAGGGGTTGTGTGAAATGGGTATGAGTTGAGAGAAATTGAATAGGGGTATTTTCAAAGTTTTTTAAAAGGGGTGTATATTTAGTAAAAAGGGTGTATGAATAGCAATTTTATTTTTTTAGTCAATTGAAGAAGACCCAAAGAATTTGTTTCCTTTCTTAAGAACTTGTAGGGTCAGCTACTTTCGAGCTATGACAAGCTTGCCTAACTTGAGTTTGTGATTTGAACAACCCAAACATGGGTTAGCAGTTTTAGACATGACCGGAAAAACCTATGTCCTTGTTAAGATTTAGGCACCTTAAACCCGACCCAGAATTGACCCAACAAACAAACACACACATATATATATTTGGTTTCCCGTGCACCCAACACATGCACACTATAACAAGAGTGTGCAAGAATTTTGCACTTAGCTCAACTCTTCTTGTTTTGTTGGTGGGGAGTTTAACTCCCATGAGGGTGCATAGGGTGTGTGTGTGTGTGTTAGGTTATCACTTCTTCTTGTATAGAAAAGGTCACTCATATATATATATATATATATATATATATATATATATATATATATATATATAGAGAGAGAGAGAGAGAGAGAGAGAGAGAGAGAGAGAGAGAGAGAGAGAGAGAGAGAGAGAGAGAAACATAGCCCATATGCACACCCATCTTAAATCCACTTAAACATTTCTACAAATTTAATCAACGGTGGAGATTTAAATTTTAAAAGTATTTAATACACTCTTTGCATTAAATGTCAAGTAAAGAAAGTAGTATAAAAATACAATAATACTTTTCGATTTTTAAATTTAGATCTCCTTCGTTGATCGTATCAATCAAACTATAGAGATTTAATTTATTGAGCATGGATAGGTATATGCATATACCAATTTCTCTTTATCTATCTATCTATCTCTAACTCTTTCTCTCTATACATATATGTATATACATACATATATATATATATATATATATATATATATATATATATATATATATACATACATATACATATATATATATACATATACATACATATACATATATATATATATATATACATATATATATATATATATATATATATATATATATATATATATATATATATATTAAAATAGAGATTTGGGTGTCCATTGTTTGATCTTTGAGATCAAGAATAGAGATTTGAAGGTATTTTTGTATTTTGTAATTAATGTGTCGAGTAAATAGTAGATGCATAATGTTCAAATTGTATAATTTTAGTAAAACATTTTCATTGTTCAATCTTTGAAATCGACAGTAGATATTTGAATTACTTTACATTTAATGTATAATGATGCATTAAATACAAAATATAAAAGTACAATGAATCTTTTAATTCAATTTTTGTTGTTGATCTCAAAGATTAATAGTGAAAATGTTTATGCAAGATTATGCACCAAAAGACATTATGCATTTACTACTACCTCTATATTTATACATAATATGGTAAATGTGTATGTTAATGTTCAAATCCATGTAAATATCTTCATCATCCATTTTGCTTGATCAACCGTGCATCATTTTCAATTCATTCCATGCGTGAACACATCAAAATGGAGCAGCGAGAAGGAACCCTGTGTAAAGGTAGCCGACAACGGTCCAACAAGTGAACCGGATCAGAAGAGCCCCGTAAACCAAAAGGATCCAGAAACTCTTGGTCCTGGTTTCACCTATCGGGGAACTAGAACAAACAGCCCTAAGTTATTAATTTGATCCTGAAACAGGACCTCATACCTGAAGAACCCTGAGGTCTGACCTTGTAGTTTTGGCTTCCAAGTCCGGGAATAGGGATGGCAATGGGTTGGGTTTTCACTTCCATCCACATCTGTCTCGAAGTAAAAACCTTCCATGAGACCCTGTCCTCCGGGTCTTGGGAATCAAGTACCGTACCCATCCCACATTTACTCAAGTATAGCTTGCTCCACTTCAACCTATAATTTTTTTTAAAAAGTCAGTTAATATTATACATTTTATATGAAACTACATGGTGATAGTAAATACGTAATGTCATAATATTTTTCAGTGTATAATCTTACATAAATATTTATATCATTCAATTATTATGATTAATGGTAGTAATTTGAATTTGAGTATCATTATATTTTTGTATTATATATACCATGTGTATTAAATGTTATCACTTGAATCATTCATATCAAATATCAAAAACTAAAGATGTTTATGAAAGATTATGCATTGAAGAACATTATGTTATATATATATGCCGCTTGTGGGTTTTGTCTCGCCCCAGACCGGAGCCAATTCTTTTTTTTTCTTGAAAACCAACCCTACCTTAAATTTCCGTCCCTTCTCCATAGTTTCGGCTCCCAACAAGAGTTCAACAGATTTGATGGTTTATTGTTTTTAATAAGTGTAAATGTTACCCGACTCTACACTCCAACGTTGTTGTGATTATGAAAACTTAATTTAACGACTGAAGAAAAGTTTGTTGTGGTTGACACCTAGATCTTTATCTTGATTGCTTAATTAAAGTAGGGATGTAAAGGGATTTAGCATGTGGACATCTCTCGGTTTTGGTTTCTTAACCATAACAGTGCCATAGTCTCACAACTGTAGACACCATATTATTGTAAGGTAATGGCCATTCTCAGCAACCCAACACAGAAACAACTGGACTGACCATCCAACCGTTATCTGTAGTCGGGTTACGAAAAAGATGTCGTAACGATCATAAAGGCCGAAACCACCGGACTATTACCAAATGACACGGTAATAATCTGGATATAAGGGCTCCTAAAGAGGAAAGCTCAGTGGGATAAACCGGGAAGAAAGGAGCACTCGCTGCTCTATACTCTATAAATAGAGAGCAACACAAGCAAGAAAAATCATCGGAACATCGGAATACTGAAAACCACAATTATTCCCAGGGAAACCCCATTGAGAGGAAACCTTAAACAAAGACAACATACCTTTATGTTTTTTCACTGCAGGCATACCTGAGAAGCAAGAAAGCAAGAAACCAGAGGTAGACATAGAAGAACCAGAGGTCGATAGAAGCTGAAATCTGATAAGGAGACAACCGGAATTGCCACAACTGGTATGAGAGCCTCATTTTTTACCTTACAAAGAAGTACACATTAGTACATTAAAAAATATAAAGGAGAGGAAAACCTCCGCCTAAGTCGAGACAGGGCAGGAAAACATCCGCCTAAGTCGAGACATAGCATAGGAACCTTCTTGAGACAAGATAGAGCAGAAAACAAGCCGGGAAAACAATCGATAATATGTCGACCAAAGGCTAGAGGTCGATTGTAAACAAAAATAGGCCAGAAAACAGTCGACGGAACCTCGACCACTAGGCCGAAGGTCGGTTGAAAGACAAGCAGATGGCCGAAGAAGGTCGTCGTGGCTGCTAGAGTCCTCGGCTAGGAGGCCAGAGGACGACCGCAGCAAGAGAGGCACCAGAAAGCCACAAGCGATCGCGGGCCAGGAGGCAGAGCAGCGGAAACCAGCCCCTCTCTCTCTCTATCTCTCTCTAGAAATTTTTCCCCTTACTCTCTCTCCTCTACGCTTTTAAAGCACCGTAAAACCTCAATTGGTTTTGGAACCTCGGGCAGCGAACTGAAAAGTTTGTTTTGTCCGATCAGTTTTTAAATATTACAGACTACCACTAGAATATATGTGTCGGAACTGGTAAAAACCAAAAAGTTAAACAGTCTGCACTTCCAAACATGGAAGAGAAGAATTATGCTTGCTCTAATACTTCAAGGTATTGAGTATGTCTTAAAGGAAATTGTGTGTCTGCCACCACCAAACGCAATTGAGCAACAGATAGAAATGTATAAAATATTTATAAAGGACGACACAATAGCAAGAATTGTCATGCTGACATACATGGAGGATGACTTGATCTTCTTCAAAGAATTCGAGATAGCCAAAGAGTTGTTCGATTCTATAACAGTCAAATATGATACAATTGTCAAACTACATGTTCAGCTGCTACTATAGAAATAAAATTCCTTCAAAATGAAAGAAGAGGATAACATAGTAGAACATGTAAACTACATGTTGGTAATGGGTAGGGACCTAGCTATGGAAAAATCAGTCATCGCAGAACCGATGCAAATATCAACAGTACTGAATAGTCTTCTCCCGTCATAGAACATGGTCACTACTGCCCTTAGACTAGGGCCAGAAATCAACCTTTCTGAATTGTCTTTAAAACTAGCAATAGAGCAAGAACATATGAGTAAAAGCAAAAAAGAAAAATTGCTAGTAATAAAAGATGAGATAGGGTGTAGCTTCAAACCCAACCAAAAGAGACATAAATCAAACAAAAAAATTGACAAGAATAACAAAAAGGGTTGTAAATTTTTTAAGGAAATACAGGAAACCAGTTCTTGGGTCAAGTGTTTCAATTGTGGAAAGATTGGACACTAAAAGAGAGATTGCCGCAAAAGAAAAGGTGGAGAAAACAACCCACAATGTGGACAATTAGAGAAGCAAGACATAATCTGTGTGATATCAGAATGTCTATATATGGATTGCCCGGTAATTGGTTGGTGGATTGACTCTAGAGCTACCAGACATATCTTAAAGACTAAGGAAGGGGTAATAGATCTAAAAGAATACAAACTAGGAGAATATCGGGTGTACATGAGAAATAATATTTTTTCAAATGTTTTGGGTACAGGGTCCTTTAGAATTTTTGTACAAGGCACAACAATTGTACTTATTGATGTATTGATTGTGTCATCTATAACGCGCAATCTGGTTTCAGTCCCTACCTTAGTAAAGAAAGGTTTTGAAGTAAGGTTTATTCCTAACAAGGTGACTATGGGGAAACATGAGAGAATATTTTTCTTTGGGGAATTTGAAGTAGAGCATGGACTGTTCAAACTCAAAGTTAATGAAAATGAAAATCCTTCTACTTGTATTGATTGTGCCTTTAATGTTAATGTGAATGTATGACATAAATGCCTTGGGCATATAAGTTTGTAAAAGTAGAGGAAATTATCTAACTTTGACTTACTCCCAAGATTTGAAGAAAATACTTTTAACAAGTGTGAAGCTTATATATAAGAAAAAATGACAAGAAAAGTTTTTTTCAAAGAATCAACAAGGGCAACAACCTTATTTGAGGTCATTCACACGAATTTATGTGGATCATTCAGAGTAAGATCACATCGTGAAAATATTTATTTTATAATATTTATCAATGATTATTCGAGATATATATATTTATATCTTCTAAAACATAAATTTGAGGCACTTTAAGCTTTTAAAGAATATAAACAGGAAGTTGAAAATCAACTAAAGTATTGAATCAAAGTCTTAAGATCAAATAGAGGTGGTTAATATACCTCTGTAAAATTTTTGAAATTTTGTAAAGACTTTAGTATTGCAAAGCAAAATACAATGCATAGGACACTTCAATAGAATGGTGTAGCTAAAAGATATAACAAGACCTTATTGAATATGACAAGGTCAATGTTAATTGATGCATCTCTACTAAGGATATTTTGGAGAGAAGCAATTAGTACAACGGTATACATACTCAATAGAGTGTCATTTAAGGTTATATTCACTATACCATATGAGATGTGGTTTGGAAGAAAACCCCACTTAGGTCATCTCAAGAGGTTGGGATCTATTGCACATATAAAGATCTTTGATCAGTCTAGAGATAAGCTAGACAGTAGATCCTTTAAGTGTATATTCACCAGATATCGTAAAGGTTCAAAGGAATATCGGTTTTATCATAAGGACCATGGACTGATAGATAGCAGAGATGTTGAATTCTTAGAAGATACTAAGAATGACATCATGAAAAATAATGATGAGTATACTGATGATCTAGTAGACCTAGATCAATCATCATATGAACCCATAAAAGATCTTACTAAAACAACTGAAACTTTAAGTAGACATAAAAGGCTAAGGGTCACACTTATCTTGTAGAAGAAATGTGTAATTCGGTGGATTTAGATGAGTTGACTGATAACTTAACTTATCAAGAATCTATGAACTCATCGAAAGCAATAGACTAGGGAAAAGCCATGGATGAGAAAATTGAATCCATTGAAAAAAACCAAGTTTGGGAATTGACTGATTTGCTAAAAAGTAGGAAACTTATAAGTTATAAATGAGTTCTGAAAAAGAAATGCAAAGTCGATGGTTCAATCGAAAAATTTAAAGCAATGTTGGTTGTAAAGTGTTTTTCGCAAAAAGAGGAAATAGATTATGTTGAGACACATTTTTAGTTGCGAAATTTGTGGCAATATCTACATATTATGATTTAGACTTACATCAGTTAGATGTAAAGATAGCTTTTGTAAACAGAGATTTAGATGAAATCATATACATGAAGCAACCCGAAGGATATATAGTTGAAGGCTAAGAAGATAAAGTATATAGGTTGAGAAAATCCCTATATAGCATGAAACAATCACCTCACCAAGGTATTTGACTTTTCAAAATGTCATTATAGAACTTGGGTTTGTGGCCAATGAACTTGATCACTATGTATATGTCTTGAATAGTGAGTCACTTTATCATCTTATCATTATATGTAAATGACATATTGTTGACTGAAAATGACAATGAGATTATTGTCAAAACCAAGTCATGGTTAAACTCAAGATTCGAAATGAAGGATATGGGGAAATCAACTTATATCCTTGGTATAAAGATCTCTCCAGATAGAGAATCTAAACTCTTATGCCTAAGTCAGGAGAGATATATTGACTATATCCTCAAGAAGTTCAAAATGGATGAATGCAAGTCCGCTGTTACACCCATTGCAAAAGGGGTCAAACTAAGTAAGGCTGTTTGTCCCAGTTTAGGAGACGATAAGCCTAATATTCCTTATGCACAAGTTGTGTTTAAGTTGATGTATAATATGCTGTGTATAAGACCTGATATTAGCTTTGTTGTTGGTCTCGTGAGTAAATATCAAAGTAATCCTGGATGACAACATTGGATAGTTGTAAAAAGAATTTTAAGATATTTGAAAGAAATAAGAGACTTGAAATTGTGTTTTTAAGCATATGAACTAAAAGTGGTAGGATACTCAGATGCCGACTTTGCTAAAAGCAAAGATGACAACAAATCTACCTCGAGACAAATATTCTTATTTGGAGGTGTTGTTGTTTCTTGGGCACGTAAGAAACAGGGTTGTATAACATTGCATATACAGGAAGCTTAGTATGTGACTTGTTGTATGGCTGCAACGAGCGTCGTCTGGATAAACTACTTCATATTTGATTTGAAGCTAGAGATAACCGATGAGTCAACTTTCATTTACTGTGACAACAACGCAACAATTACTCTTATCAAGAGTGGAGCTGATAGCTCCAACAATAAGCATATAATGGTTAAATACCACTATGTTAATGATATGGTTATGAGAAAGGAAATATTCATCTCATACATGCCAACAAATAATATGTTGGTAGACCCCTTGATTAATGGCATAACAGAGGAACTTTCTCAAAACATGTTGGGAACATGAGTTTGAGATATGTTTGATTGTTGTGTAGATAAATAACCACACAACGGATAGTGATTGGAGTAGCAGTCATGAAATGACATTTAGGAAAACCCCGTAAAAGTGATAGGAAAACCGGTATGTCAATTCACTTAGCTTGAATGGCCAAGTTGGAGATGTAAGGTAATGGTCATTCTTGGCAACCCAACACAGAATCGGTTGGACTGGCCATCCAGCTATTATTTGTGGTCGGGTTACGGAAAGAAATACCGTAACGTCCATAAAGGCCGAAACCGCCAAACCGTTACCAAATGACACGATAATAGTCCGGATATAAGGGGGGAAAGCCCAGTGGGATAAACCGGGAAGAAAGGAGTATTCGCTGCTCTATGTTCTATAAATAGAGAGCAATGCCGGCAAGAAAAATCATTGAAACATCGGAATAACGAAAACCACAATTCTTCCAAGGAAACCCCACTGAGAGGAGCAAGAAACTGGAGGTCGATACACAAGAAACAGAGGTCGAGAGAAGCCGGAATCCGGCAAGGAGACAACCGGAATCGCCACAATTATTCTCCTCTTGGAACGTAGAAGTTGCATCTTTTGAGACAATCGTATAAGCGATGGTGGAAGAGCTGGTGGAGATGTGCAAGATTCTTTCTCTTTTACTCTTACTGGACAAGAAGCGTCGCAAATCCTGTGTGTTGATGATGGAGGAATCTCCACAGAAGCGGATCCATTCTTGCTATTGGGGTGCCTTCTCACAAACCAATACTATTATATGGTGGCCGTAGGGATATCGATGCAACAAGTCTGGAAGCCAAGTAGAGGTATGGATTTTCCTAGTAATCCGATTATGTTTGAGATTATGGACAAAAGGATTTCAATGTATTTTAAATATGGACATGGTTTTTCGAAAAGAATCTGTTGATGCTTCACGAATACGATAGTGTTTGTCGACCCTCTTCCGTTGAGTGCACCCATGAGCCTTTTTTGGTCAGAGTTTGAGATCTTTCAATCAGAATGATGTACAAGAGGATGGGAAACAGAATAGATCGATGTATATTAACTGGGAAGGAGAACAGTGGGGTCAATTTTTTAGAATCATAATCGAGTTGGAAGTGTCAAAGCCCTTCTGCAGAGCTCTATCATAAGTCAAGAATCAAGATCTAGCAAAATGATTCAATATGCATTATAAACGTATGCAAAATTTCTGCCACAACTGCGCACAATATTGATGACTGTGGAAAGAAGACAATCGAGGAGAGCCAGTATGGTGATTGGTTGAGACCAACACGATAAATGATGAGGGCAAGAGCAAAAGATGCAAGCTCGACACCAAACCCAAAGAAAAATAAAGAAATAGCATGGGGAATCAAGCACTGCTAAAAACGAGAAGGTGGATAACCAGAAGGTGACTTCACTGCTGAAATTACTATAGGCTCATGAGAATATAAAGGATGGAAAAAAGTGGATATGGCAAAACTCAATCTGAAAACAAGGACCTTAACCAAAAGTGCCAGTGTTCTATGCAATCTCCATTAGATGAATTTGATAAAAGAACTAGATATTCTTGCACAGTTATGGAAATGCAAATAGAGCATCAAAATCCCGCAGACAAGAATACCAACTGCAGGCAAAAGCCACTAACAAGAGGTAAGAAGGTGGGATTTGGATGTCATTGGAGATCATAATGGCAGATTTGTAGCAGGGAAAACGTTGCAAAGAATGGGACCAATGAACCTGTATGTGGAGAACTGTATCCAATTAGAGAAGGATTGACTCTTGTTTAACAAACAGGTTTTGTAAACGTCATTCTTGAGAGTGATCCAAGCTTTGCTATCCAAGTTATAAATGGTCATGAAGACATATCTCATGAAGATACCATAATTTATGAAATTTTTACTTTAGCATGCTACTTTCAGAGGTGTAGACACGGAAAATCTTCGACTCCGAGTTTATTAGGCCTGGAGTGAATCCTTTTCGCAATCTACGTTCGCTTTTAGGGCATGCCAGCTAGCTTACTCAAACTAGCGAAGTATGTTTTGAAATATCTGACTTTTGAAAGACAATTGTAGGCAAGCGGGATCTTTTCGTCGCAGACCTTCTTGCACTAATGCGTAAGGGTCAGTGTGTATGCTTAGAGACTTCGTTTGAAACAAGTTAAACTCAAATTCGATTTTTGAACAAACAGGTATTTGAAAATCCTTTTGAAATCATGCATTTGGCGAGTTTTTGATTTGGGCGACCCTAAGTCTTTCAGTTTCAACCACTTAGGCGTGGAGTGTGTGCAAAGTGGCCTAAGTTGGGCATCTTGCACGATTTTATTCGGGGTTTGTTCGATGTAGGTATGCACTCTAGCTCGAGTATGGCGAGTATGCAATGCAACTCACACAACTTGAATGTAAAACCCGAAATTTAAAGACTTAGCAGAAGGGAAACCCAAATTAAATGCAACTCACACGACTTGAATGTAAATTGCAAAAATTTAAATATATCTATATCTTAAGAGCGGAAAGGCTCAATGTGTGCATGGGTGTTGTGTATAAATTGAAATGCAACACACACAACTAAACCGTAAAGCGCAGCAGAAGGGAGATATAGATATATATAAGAGCGGAAAGGCTCAATTGTGGCGTGTGTGTATGTATGAATTGAAAGACAACACACACGACTGAATTTAAAACCCGGAATTGAAATGCGTAAACAACTGAATCGGGAAAACTCACGCAGCAGAAAATATATAGATATGGCAATATCTTAGTGGCTTCTGAGGCCAAAATGTGTGTGAGGTGTTTGAGCAATCGCTCGGGTGTTTCTTGGGTGCTAGTGTATAATTGAAAGACAAACTCACACGACTTAATGTAACAACCCAGCTGAATCGAAATACGTATGTATATGATAAGAGCGAAAAGGCTCAATTGTGTACGTGGTGCTTGTGTACGAGATAAGAGCGGAAATGCTCAAGTGTACGTGTGTGTCTCGTGTGTCCAGCACTGTTATTACATTCCAGGAGGAGACGATGCTCCGTTATCACAACCCCGTATCACGAATTGAATTGAATGGAAAAGAGACTTGATATATATCGAACAACTTACACTTTTCCAGGTTCTTGAGTTATGATTGTACAAGGGACGAGTTCATCATCATCTCATGGCATTCGAGGCATGTGGGAGCGAAGCTGGAGAGTTTGAGAGCTTGGAGAGACTTGGAGTTCCGGGAGCTGCAAGTTATAATGGGTTTGGGGCCACTTGGGGCTGACTTGGGTAAGGGATGACTCGAGCCAAGGTGGCTCGAGTGGTATGGTTTTAGTTTAGGATTCGGCCAGCACTTTGGCCTTGGTTTAGGTATAGGATTAGAGTTGGCCTTAGGGTGTAGTTGGTCCTAGGCTTAGTTTAGGTTTGGGTCAAGTTCTAATGGCAGGCGGCCAGCCAAAGGGGAGGCCTAGTTGGTTGAGTTAGCTAAGTATATAGCCTGCCAAAAGGGCAGGCCTGTTGGGTCGAAAAAGGACACGGTTTTGGTAAGTGAATGGCCTGCCACTATGGCAGGCCTTGGGACTTTTGAGGAGGACACGGCTTGCTCTTGCAGGCCGTGGTCTTAGGCTTGAATGGCCTGCCACTATGGCAGGCCTTGGATGGTTTTAAGTGGGACACGGCCTGCCTTGCAGGCCATGGTTTTGTTGGAGGGATGGCCTGCCTCAAAACAGGTCAAGTTTTGGCCAAGAAGCAAGGAAGCCCGACCACCTTTGGTTGGGCTGTTTTAGGTGGCTGGGGGAGGAAAAACCTAGCCGATGGTTGGGTGGTTTTTAGGGTAAGGCAGGCCAAACCTTAGGTAAAATATGTGGGACACGGCCTGCCTTGCAGGCCGTGGGTCTTAGGAAAAGGCTCGAGCTAGGTGTGTTTCAAAGGGGAGTTCGGCCAAGGTTGGTCGAACTTGATGGGGTTCAAGGTGTTGTTCGGCCAGCACCTGGCCGAACTGGTTTAGGTCTTAGGGTAGCTTGTTTAGGTGGTGGTCTAGGGTAGAAGTCTTGGTGAAAACCGGCCAGAACTTGGCTGGTTTAGTGGTGTTTTTAGGGGCTGGTTTGGCTAGGATGGGTGGGAGAGAGGGAGTCTAGGTTAGGTTTTAGGGGCTTACCTTGTTGCAGCACCACTCCAAGCCGCCGCTCAAGCCGCCAAGCTCCACCATGCAACCCTCCACTTCAGCTTGAAGGAGACGCCACCTTATTGGTGCAGCCCTTGGCTCCATGGGCCAATCCCAACTCTCAAAACTTGGGCTAGGGCTACTTTCTCTCTCTTCCCCCCCTTTGAAGTCCACGTGAAGCACCTCCTTGGAACTCACACAGGATCTACTTTTTTTCCGGCCCACACCTCTATTTATAGAGGTTTTAAATGGATCTTGGATATTGGGTTTGGGATTTGGGTCTGGCTATCCGAATCCAATCCAAACCCTATGTGGATCTGGATTACAGATCTTGGATATTTTGAGACCCAAATCCAGTCCAAATATTTATTTGGGTTTGGATCTCGGATCTCGGATATTTTGAGATCCAGATCCAATCCAAACACTATTTGGATCTGGATCTGGATATTTTTTGGTCTAGATCCAATCCAAACTTTTCTTCTACTGCTTTTCACCGTCGGTTTCGAGCGGGCTTCGATTCATCGGAGGCCCAACTCTGGCCTAGGTCTTCCCCAAGTCTTTCTTCCAACCGGTGTTCTACTTTTCAAGACTTTTTCGGCGTTCGTTTCGATCCGTCGTTTTGGTTTCTGGCCGGTTCCTGTTGATATCATACTCAGATTGCCGCACGGATTCCGTTCTTCATTCTGACGGGACGTGTCTCAGACTTCTGTCGACTTCCTCAGGTACTGGTCTTCTTTCTGCATTTTGGAGCTGCTTTGCGCTTTTTCTTTGACCCAAATTACGCTTTTACCCTTTTGTCGGGCTTTTCTCCAAACGGGCTCTCTTTTCTTCCGTTTTTGAGCAGGGGGTGGCTTTTGAGACTTCGGGCTCGATTTGCTCTTCTTGCCGGGGCTCTCCTTTTGCCTTTTGTAGCTGTTTTCACATTTTAAAATAGGTTGTCATTTTGGCTCAAATGAGCTTTTTGTGTTTTTGAGAGTTTTTGATTTTTGGAAAATTCGAGGTGTTTACAAGAGGTTTAATGCTTCCAAGACATTTGGAGGTGCTGATGTTCTGGCTTCTTTACTCTTCCTATCTTAAGATTTGTACGATCTTAATGAGTAATCGAAGGTTTACCCGGTTATCTCAAAAAAAGAATAGGTTTGTGATTATGGAAATTGATTTAATTTTGACATAATCAAAGCTAATTTTAATCCTTAATCAAAAGATGGAGCACTTCACTAAGTGTTTTAACACATAAGAATATTGACCGTTAGGTTGGATTCAACACTCAGTCAAATCTGTCATGATCCAGTTCCGATTCAACAAGCCGATCCATACCCAAATAACTGAATACATGTAAAGGTGTGTTGACTCGCATCCTGACCTTTTCTCAAATGGATCTAATTAGACTGTGGATCCAATGCATTGCTTGATTCATATGACTGCAAATTTGACTGTTGGGCACGACAGTTGGTTGATACAACTCTATTTTGTGAAGAGCTTTGAAAGAGTTCCCGGCTATTCATTTGGAAACCTCACGGAGAAATTTTCAGATAGATCTCCTCATGGAGGTTCCTTCTTTATCACCCTTGAGAATAGATTATTCTTACTCCTTATCGTCGTCTCCCCCTACGCCTCCTTCTCCTTTGCCAGTGAGCACTGGCCCTGGCCATGAGACATACCCCTTCTCGCGCTCCCCGACTACATCACCCCCTTTCTCTCCTCCCTCTAGCCGTTCAACACCGCGACATCCATTGCAGTTACCGGCAGATCCTTCGGATGCCACACCTTTTCTTCGCCATGATTCACCGCCCACCAAGACGGCGACATTCTCACTTGACAGTGTTGTTGACAAGTTATCTGAGAGATCATTCTTCGATGACTGGTAAGCAGTTGCTCCATTGTGATCTACAGTAGTTATTGGTGAAATCCAATTATTCCCTTGACCTTTCCATGTTGATGTAACCAGAGGAGAAATTCAGATATAATAATCTTGTGGATTTGGTCTCGGCCAAATTTTGCAATGCATTTCCTGCTTTGATATTCTCAAGGAACTCCAGCTCATAGTGCAAGTCGAAGCGAGCTAGTTGCAGACGAACCGTTTTTGAAACTGAAATTATTTAAATTTTATAGAGAGAGATTAGTATGGGAAAAGGCTTAGTTGTTGTTGTTGTTGTTGTTATAGAGAGAGATTAGATCCTACCCAATACTGACGCAGCCTACTCATAAACACGAGTATTATAAGTTTTTTTTGCATATTTTCAAAAACCCTTAAAAATTTTAAATTATATTTATACCACAAAAAAATAAGCATACATAAGTGGGTAGGATACATAAGTGGGTAGGATCTGGTTTTCATAATATATATATATATATATATATATATATATATATATATATATATATATATATATATATATATAATGTGTGTGAGAGAGAGAGTGTCTGCGTGTCCGCCCAAGCTACAACGTGCTCACCTAATACAGTTTCATGTGTGAACGGTAGCTGGAACCTACTCTCATGATACCTTTTCAATACTGAAGATTCTTAAGCGAAAAGAAATGCTTAGTTTATGCTAAATGCCGATTGGTTCTGGGTCCAGGAATGCTGGACCCGATCATGTGAAGATCGGGTCTTCTTTCTTCACTAACTAAAAGAAATGCTTGTGATGTCATCTCAACTTATGTCAGGGGTTGCCAACCGCTGGTATGCATGAACCATTTTGCCTAAACTTCACCTTGAACGTCAACAATAGTCAACCAAAAGAGGCTCGGCTCACTTGTTTAGGGAGTTGTCTGCCTGACCTAGGGGAATATGTGACTGCGAGAGTAATGAACTTTACTGTTGACTCATGTTTGTGGAAGATGATGTGTTTAACAGTTATAATGAGTTTAGTGAGTATGTAAAAAAGTATTGGAAGGAAGTACAATATTGTTAATGTTATTCTTTGTTTAAAGAGTAAAGGCATAATAAGCAAGGTATAACTTGAGTGTAAAAGGAGTAACAAATACAAAACTAGTAAAAATATTGATGTTGAAAACATCAAGTAGATGTGTACTAAGAAGGTAGAGTATTCATTTTTATTGATAGAAGAGAGCACAATCAATGGTTATTGGGGGTTGAATGTAGTAAATGGGACACATAACCACTCTCTAGGCTTGAATCTTAAAGGACATTTTTGTGGGGAGATTGAAGCAAATGTTAGTACCACAAGGGATATCTACACTGCACCAATGAAAATTAAGAAAGAATATGGAGGTTCTCGAAGTGTTCTATACCAACTATTACATGATCTAGACTGTCACCAATATCGTATATGGCATAGTAAAATCCCCGATATAGATATTGTCACTAACATTGTATTTGCACATCATCATTAACTGTAACTATTACATGCATTTTCTTATTTATTGGAGTTTGATAGTACATATAACACCAATATGTAAGAGTTTCATTTTTTTTTTCAAAATATTAGGTCGTATGTAGTGTGTTAACTGTTATATATACTTCATATTTTATAGGTATAAGATACCTTTCTTTGAGATTGTTGGATTTACATCTACCACTTTGAATTTTTCTAGTCTTTGTTTTCATTACACAAAGAAAACAATTATGTTTGTCTATTGAGGTACTAGAGAGTTATGTACTTGAAACAACTTTTCACGTGATTACGATTTAACGTTAGTGAATGTTATTCAATAATATTTTTTCATGCGATTCACTTTTATATAGACAACATATAGTGAAAAATATTGAGGTATTTATTTTAAAATTGACAAGGAATAAAGGCATGGTGAGTGTGTTTGATTTAAGTTGAAGGAATGCTGTTCACTCATCATATGAGAACAATTACAAGAAAGTAGTGGAGGTTTCTTAAAAACAAAAACTGACCCTTATCCCCTAACATGGCATATATATACATACAAATATATATATATATATATATATATATATATATATATATATATATATATATATATATATATATATATGTGTGTGTGTGTGTGTGTGTGTGTGTGTTTGGAGAGAGAGAGAACCTTGTATATGTTAGTACACTTGGATGCTAATAAATTCAAGTAAATCTCAACTAATTTTTTTGTTTGATGGATGGTTGAAATTCAAATTCAAAAAGTAAAATTCAAAAGTAAAAGGAGTGCATGTAAATAAGGAGAAATATGCAAAAAGTACACATATACTTACTATTTTTAAATTCAATTTTCAATCATCTACTACCTGAGATGGATAGTCGACATTTGTTCTCATTTGGTAGCTCTCTCTCTCTCTCTCTCTCTCTCTCTCTCTCTCTCTATATATATATATATATATATATATATATATATATATATATATATATATATATATGTGTGTGTGTGTGTGTGTGTGTGTGTGTGTGTGTGTGTGTAAATGGCAACGTGCTCCCGGCCAGTTCATCTATATCCTGTCTCACCACAGCTACTCCTACCAGGATATTGCAAACATCTCCAACACTCAACATACACCGGCACTTATCCTGTCTCCGATGCTCCCATCTATCTTGAATAATTTTTATTCTAAAGTTTCTAACTCAGAGGTAGTTTAATACTATGCCAAAAGGGCACTTCATGAAGTGTTGGTCCATTACTTCATTCGTGCATAACTTTTGCTAATTTTTCATTTAATTTTGTGGAATGTTGTTAATCACATAAAATAATATGTAATTTTATGTTCATATATTGGCTTGTCTCTGTGGTACCCATGATTTTTTTAAATTGTCATATCCTACACTCTCGGGTAGAAGTAGGGTTTCCTTTAGTCACCCTACTCCAAGACGCCACTGCGTGCTAATGGTTGGCTTTGTAACGTGTGCAGCTTAAGATGGTTGGCCCTCAAGTGCCTTTGCTGTTCATGTTCAATGTTCATGTAGAAACACTCGCCGACAACATCAAGAAGAAGCTCAATGAGAAGTCTAAGGAAAAGAAGAAAGTAGATTCGTTTCATGCATCTGGTTGATTTTGAATTATCGAGGAGCATAGGTCTTACTAATTTAGCAGCATAGTTTTGCAATCATTTAACAGAGATGTTTGCGAGAGGAAGGTTGGAGATGACAAAACGAAATCAATGCAGCCATTCTGTATGCACGAGTTTACGTTCAATCTTAACAAAGAGGATAGAGACAACATCGCGTTTAAAACTTTCCTGCCATTCAACAGCAGCAACAGCCGATCAAAAGATTCTTTTGTAACAGTTCCATGGATATATTTGGTGCCGGTGCCGAGTTTTCATAGCAAACGGCCAATCCTGCAGACTTTTTCAAATGGAGGAGCATTGTTAAAGGAGCATACGATAGATACAATTTTCAAAATCTTTCTTTTAATGCCATCAGGCAAATTTATTTAGATTTGAAAATTGATGAAATTTTACATTTTCAGCAAGCAGATTTGGCAGCCAAACTGCTCAGTATCAGTATGTAAAAACCAAGGTTCTCTGCAATCCAAAAAGCAAACCAGCTATAAATTTGATCTGTCAACTTGAAGAAAAATTCCACCAGTACACATGGTGCGCCTGACTAGCGAGCCAACTCCAAAGAGCCTTTAAGCTGAAGATAAAGTTCCCTACCAGGGTTGGGCTCACCTGAAGATATCCGGATGACGCCGATATGCCTGCAAGAAAAGAAGTCCATGAAAATCATAGATCCCTTCCTATTCTATGGACATGTTTTGAATGATTGAAGGGGATTAAACACGGCTTCTTCCACCAAACAAGAAGTAAAAGAGATCCAAGGATAGAACTTCAGTTCAACCTAATGTACAGACACATCTGCAAAGCTATTTTCTCGCCAAAAACTGAAGTTGGGTGGACAGCCAAGAAAAACTTGTTATCAAAAGCCTCAAAAGGCTATTCTGATGCAACATGATATATGAAAAAAACCTCTTCTCTAGGCGTTCTTTCAGCAAGCCCCAAAGCTGATAAGGCTACTTGAGGTGTGTGGGTGTTTTATAAACAGAGAGTGTAGGGGTTGGATAAAGATAAAGAGGCATCATAGAAAAAAAATATTGGAGTAGCACACTAAGTTCGACGATGCATAGAATGAACTGATGTAGAGACAAGCTCTCTTCTCCTAAAGCACCCCTGCATCTATGCTTGCACATCATGTTTCTTCTCTCATCGCTTTCCCCATCTTAACAAACTATAATGCATATCTTGCTTAAAACTGGCTTCCCATTTTAACTTCATGCCACTTCTCCCATTTATTCTCTATGCCGGTAACTGCTGTCAAGAAAAGTGAGGAAAGTCGCCAACCCATCAACATATCTAAAACAACCACAAAGCCCAGGGGTCTTTGCTAATAGACTCGACTGCAAGACTAGACAGGGGTGCCACTTAGAGATGGCAAGTGGAAGGTTGGAGTGGGTTGGGGCTCCACCCGACCCTATTCCGCAGAAAAACTTTTTTCTCACACCCCACCCGCCCTGTGGATCACAAGGTCCAAGCCCCGCACCAATCTCATTTACACCCACCCCACAAATTATCATTTCATAGCCTAGCTATGAAAATGTCATTTAACTGTTTCAGTGTTCCCAAACAGAGTAACACAAAAAATGAAAGGAAAAATTGTTAATTTGTACGAGGCGGAACAATTTACATGAATCAAGTTCACATTCAAGTGTCGAATTCTTCATACTCAATCAGAGCACACGTTGATTTGTATATGAAGGCAATCACGGCACTACTGATCGTATCAAAAGCAAAAGCGAACAATGAGAAATTAGAAAATACCTAGAACGAAAGACATGCGTACATATACCTATAGCACAAAACCGAGAATCAATACATTGGCCAGAGCTTACACCGAGGTTTTAAATGCTCTAATCCGGCTGATCCCTCTTTGCGTTACAAAGCTAGTAACCCTTTATTGTTGCTCTCTCTCTCTCTCTCTCTCTCTCTCTCTCTCTCTACATATATATATATATACATATATAAAGAACCCAACCCCGCCCCACGTCACTTATTATGCCACACCCAAGCTCATTGTGGGGCAGGTTTTCAACCTTGCATGCAGGTTCAACTTAAACCCGCCCTGACCAGTCCTTGTTATGGGGTTTTCAACCATGAAAACCCGCTCCATGCACGGCAGGTGACAGGTTGGAGCACAAACTCGTGGGTTGGGACCAAATTGCTACCCCTGGCGTCATTGCGGTGGGTTTTACCCTCCTGGTATAGTTCAATGCCCACCATCGACCCTAGGATCAAGGGTCCTAGCCTCAGAGCGTATGCATGCGCGGACACAAGCATAAGGATGGCAACCAAAAAGACAAACAAAAGACTTCCTGAAAATGAACTTACAATAAAACCAAAATCAGCTTGATATACACAACAAAAAGGATGCTACTGCGTTTGTATTTAATTTACAAGAAATTTCATCGTATTGCAGATCGTCTGCGACAGTTGAAACAAGAAACGGGTCACAACCACCACAACCTGTCCGTGAAGCTCTTCACATCAATAGTGTGAAGATCAACAGCATCATAATTGATACAAGATACTCAATGCCAGCTTGATGCCGCCCTGCAACAAAATAGGAATATCATTGCATTACCAAAGGAATAGATTTGAGTAAAACATAGTCGCTAAGTAGACATTTTTAATAAACAGAAAAGCAAATGCAGCCCCACAAGTAACAGCACTAAGTTATGTGCCTTTCCACCCTCAATAGAAATTTAAATTCTAGATCCTTCAAAGGAGTCCTATAACACTAGAGAGGAATTCCGATTTAACGGCAACACCCTGCAAGGACATGCATATCTATCTTAGTAAAGGAAAGCTCAAATTGTGACAAGCAACATAAAACTGGAAAGCTCGAATTTACCGAAGGTCAAAATATGCAGGGTATTCATTCTGTGCACAGCTGACAGTAGCCTCTGTACGTGCATATATTGATAGTTGCCCGAGATTGTAGAGGGTATCAACGAGTAAATTTCTCATTGAATTCTAGTAGCCACAGAGAAGGTTTATGTTTCAAACGTATTTAAATTTATTTTGAATAACAATGATTGTTTCCAGAAGCAACCTGCACCTATTCTTTGTGATGGACAAGCTACGGTTAGTCAGACCCCTACCAGATGTGCATTATCCCCGGGGATCAAGCTCATGACTGATGTGTAAGACCCCTGTCAAAGGTTTTTTCAAGTCTACCCAGAGGCGGGCGACGCACAGCTCCTTGTGCAAAGCAACCTCCACTTATTAGCCAATCAGTTAGCACCCATCATCCAATTTTGGCTGATGTGGAACATATATCTTTGTTAACTTCTCCAGAACACTCCCACCGTAACTTTGTAACACAGGCAAACACTTCGCAAAACAGCTGCCTTTATTGACTTCTCAAAGACAATCCACGAGTTTTGCGTGTCTAGCACCGTGTCTTGATTATTTCTCGAAACTCTAGCGGCACCACAAGGATATATTGCCTTCAAATTCTTAGGACTCTTAGATCATCCCATTGTATACAACAAAAAATAAGCTTTTCCCATACTAGATGGGGTCAGTTACATGGATTCCATACACAAGATAATTCATTCTTTATTGTTTCCTTAAAACACTTTTGTGGTCTTCTCTTTTAAATTTTCACCATCAATACCTTTTTACCAGAGCTTTTTTCGGTCACTTTTCCACATGTCCAAATCATCTTTAAGTGATTTTCTCTCATTTTATCATCTATCGGTATCACTCCCAATTTATTTCTAATAACCTCATTGCATATACCGCCCTTCCTTAATTTCTAATAACCTCATTGTATACATGGTCCTTCCTTGTGTAACCACACATCATCTTCATTTCTATTAGTCATTTCTATTAATGCCCCAACACTGAAAACCATATAACATAACGGGTCTAATTGCTACTCTATAATATTTTAGAATACCTTATACACCTTTTTGTTTTAATCAACCTACATAAATTCATTAATTTCATCTCTAACGTCTCTATCAATTTTTTCATTGCTCTCAAAATCTTATACCTAAGTATTTAAAAAAAATATTATGAGGAATGCAATGTGTATCAATCTTAATTTCTCTATCATCTTAAGTAACCAAATGATAAAACCTGCATTGCATATATTTTGTCTTTGTTCTACTAAGTCAGAAGCATTCACTTTTCAATGTTTCTTTCCATAGTTCCAATTTCCTATTAACTTTTCCCTTAGACCCATCCACTAATACAATATCATTCACAAATAACATACACCAAAGTAAATTATCAATAACTAAGGTACAACAACAACTAAGCCTTTTCCCATACTAGACAGGGTTGGCTACATGGATTCTTTGTTTCCACAGATCCCTATTGTGTGTCATGTTAGCAGTTAACTCACAATAAGCTAGATCATTCTTTATTATTTCTTTCCAACACTTTTAATTTAGTTTTTCTAACCTTCTTACAGGTTCTTCTTTTGATCTTCTTCCTATATGTCCAAACCATCTTAAACGATATTCTCTCATTTTATCCTCTATTGGTGCCACTCCTAATTTGTTTCTAATAACCTCATTATGTATACGGTCTTTTCTTATATGACCACTCATCCATCTCAACATCTTTATTTCTGTCACAGACATCTTTTGTACATGTTGATGATTAACTGCACACTCAGAACCATAAAACATGGCAGGCCTAATTGCAGCTCTATAATATTTACCTTGTAACTTTAATGATATCTTCTTATCACAAAGAATACATGATGCTCCTCTCCATTTTAACCAACCGGCATTAATTCTATGCGTAACATCTCCATCAATTCTTCCATCACTCTGAAAAATTGACCCTAGGTATTTAAAACTTTCCTTTTAGGGGATGCAATGTGTGCCAATTTTAATTTCTATGTCCTCTGAGGTAACCAAACGATCAAACTTACATTCCATATATTCTGTCTTTGTTCTACTAAGTCGGAGGCATTTGCTTTTTAATGTTTCTCTCCATAGTTCCAATTTTCTATTAACTTTTTCCTTAGACTCCTCCACTAATACAATGTCATCTGCAAATAACATACACCAAGGTACTTCACCTTGAATATGTTTTGTTAACTCATCCATCACCATTATAAATAAGTATGGACTTAAAGTTGATCCTTGATGTAACCCAATATTAACTTCAAAGAAGTTTGTCATTCCTTCATGAGTCCTCACACATGTTTTTGCACCATCATACATGTCTCTTATAAGGTTAATATATGTCAATAGGATACCTCTTTTTTCCAAAGTTCTCCAAAGAACCTCCCTCAATACCATATCATAAGCTTTTTCTAGATCAATAAATATCATATGAAGGTCTTTCTTTTTTCCTCTAAAATGTTCCATAAGACGTCTCAAAAGGTGAATCGCTTCAATAGTAGATCTGCCTGGCATAAATCCAAATTGGTTCTCTGTTGTACTTGATACTTGTCTTAACCTACGTTCGATAATTCTTTCTCATAATTTCATAGTATGGCTCATTAACTTGATACCTCGATAATTTGCACAATTTTGAATGTCTCCCTTGTTCTTATATATGGGTATAAGTGTACTTGCTCTCCATTCCTCGGGCATCTTTTGGTTTTTTCATATTTCATTAAATAGTCTTGTGAGCCAAGTGATTCCTATTTCTCCTAGTATTTTCCAAACTTTTATAGGAATATTATCTGGTCCTACCGATTTACCACCCTTCATATGTTTAAGAGCCTCTTTGACTTCATTCTTTTGAATACGTCAATAAAAATTGTGGTTTATATACGTTGATAGAAATTCTTTGACTTCATTCTTTTGAATAGTTTTTTCATCTATTTCTTATATCATCATTTGCCACTAAATTTTTTCATCCTCGTCTTTTATGCATGTAACATAATTAAGATCTTTAGTTTTCTTATCTCTAGCTCTAGCTATCATAAAAATATCTCTTTCACCCTCTTTTGAGTTGAGCTTTTTTATATAAGTCGCTTTTGCTTCACTCACGGCCTTTTTCGCTTCCTTCTTTGCTTTCTTATAAGCCTCTAAAGTTTCACTAGTTTTCTTAGCATAATGTAATTTGTAACATGCCCTCTTTGCCTTCATTTTATTTTGTACTACTTCAATCCACCACCAAGCTTCTTTTTGTTCCGGTACACCTCTCTTAGATACTTCTAACACATCTTTTGCCACTTTCCTAATATGTATAGCCATATTATTTCACATATCACAGGGTGTACCAACATAATTCCAAACATCTCCTTGAAGGACTTTCTGTTTAAATATATCTTCTTTCTCGCTTTTGAGGTTCCACCATTTAGTTCGAATAGCTCGATGCACTCTTTTCTTCTTTGTTCATTTTTTTTTGTAAATCCATAACTAAAAGTTGATGTTGGGTGGTTAAGCTTTCTCCTGGAATTACCTTGCACTCTTTACAACACGCTTTATCTTTTTTTCTACAAAATAAAGTAATCAATTTGTGTTTGTGGTAAGCCACTCTTATAAGTAATTAAATGTTCATCTCGTTTTTTGAAGATTGTATTGACTATAAAGAGATCAAATGCCATAGCAAAATTTAAAATCTCCCTACCTTCCTCATTTATATCCCCAAAACCAAAGTTTCCATGAATCCTTTGATATCCTAATGCTTCTTTACCAACATGTCCATTTAAATCTCCTCCTAAACAAATCTATCTCCCTTTGTGGAATCTTTTGAATCACCTTATCTAACTCTTCCCAAAAAGCTGCCTTTATACTATCTTCTAGTCCTACTTGGGGTGCGTAAGCACAAACTATATTCAAAACCTCTGCTCCTAACACTAATTTCAACGTCATGATTCGATCACCATATCGTTGTATGTCTACTACACTATCCTTTAAATCTTTATTTATGATAATACCAACTCCGTTTCGAGCCTTTTCTTTACCTGAGTACCATAATTTAAAACCTATATCCTCTATTATCTCCTTTGCTTTTTCTCCAACCCATTTTGTCTCTTGTAAACATAGAATATGAATATTTCTCCGAATCATAGTATCTACCACCTCCATTAGCTTACCGGATAATGTTCCGATATTCCAAGAACCAATACGAATCTTATTATCTAGGACTAGCTTCCTTACCCCCCGCATCCGTCCATAATCAAAATGCGAAGACCCTCTCTTAAAATTTTTCACTATATTCGGACGGCAATGTAGCGGGACTAACTTCTTTACCCACACCCGTCCATGATATGGGAACCCTCTCTGCAATTGATTCACTACATTCGAGTGAAAATGTAGTGACCCTTGCTTACTTATTACTGCATTCGGGCTCTACAGCACGTTGCTAGGCGGGGACGCCCCAAAGCAATGCTCATAATTTTTGTAATCCATGTTATTTGTAATCCATGTTATAAAATCCGACGAAGTTTTATGCTGGCTATGAGAAGCCTAACCCAACCCTCCTCCTTTATCCGGGCTTGGGACCGGCAATGCAAGGGTGATCCCTTACATGGGCGGAGTTTATCAATAACTAAGGTAAATAAATATAAACTTAAAGTTGATGCTTGATGTAATTCAATATTAGCTTTAAAGAAATTTGTCATTCATTGAGGAGTATACATATGTCTCTTATAACATTGATATACATCAATATGATACCCTTTTTTCAATGGTTCTCCAAAGGATATATATTGACATCATATTGTAAGTTTTTTCTAAATCAATAAATACCATATGCATGTTCTTTTTTCTCTAAAATATTTCATAAAACATCTTAATAGGTGAATAACCTCACTAGTAAATCTTTCTGTTGGAAAACATGGGTAGCACAATAAAATATCGAATATCACAAACACACGAAGAATAACGAAGAGAAAATATGGAGTTTTGAGTAGGGGGCAGGCCCTCCAATGGAGGCCTCCCCCCCTCTCTTTTTCTTAATCTTAGTCTCTTAACCCTATTACATTATGTTCAGTCCTTATATAATGGGTTGTTAGACACAAATTTACCAAAATACCCTTAGTAGTACAGGCAATTACAATAATACCTAAAACATCAAAATTACTAAAACTGACACTCAAAAGCATATTGTCCACCCCCCCCTCAAGTTAGGAGTGAGATACTTCGAACTCCAAACTTGCCAAAAAATTGAATCTTTCTTCATTTTTTCTTATTTTTCAGTCCTCTTAGTTGTCCACATTTCAACAAATTTCATGGCTGCAACACTTTTCATTAGCCTTTATGGTTGTTCTTCAGCAGCTTCATGATTGCACCAATCTTCAACAGCTTTCATAAGCTTCTTGGTCACAACATTTTCAGCAGCTTCTTTGACTGCAATATCTTCAACTCAGCCTTCATGACTGGTCATTTTCAATAGCTTCTTGGCTGCAACATTTTTAGTAGCTTCTTTGGATGTAAATTCCAACAACCTCATGGCTGCAAAACACATTTCAGTAGTCCTCGTGACTGCAATCTTCACAAGAATCAGCAAATTAGAGACATTCCATCCAATCTACCCATAATTGAGCGTCGCCGCCCACACACAATGGCCTCTCTTTCTTGCTTAACCCATCATTATGACAATCCATGAACCCTCGTTCTTTTCCATTTCATCAAACACTTGGTGTGCAAGTTAACATCTCTTCTTGGACATTTCATCAAATAGTTAAATGCTGCCAAGACATCTCCCTTGGACATTTCATCAAACAATCGACATGCAGAGTTAAAGCTTATGTGGGTAATTTCGTCAAACACTTAGTCTTTGTGGGTCACACATTAGCAATAGATCTTCTGGAGCTAGTAGTTCTGCGACCACTACCACACTCCTTTGTCCATTCATAGGTGGGATTTGTCCATTTGCTATCTTCAATCTTTGCAATTCTTCCCTCTTCACACAGAGCATCACAAAGTTATGCTTGTTGCCCCATAGTCTGTAATCATATCTTGAGTTCTTTGTTTTCTACTATGAGGCTAGTCGTATCCCTCAGAAGTAATGTAAGCCTTCCTCTCCAACTCACTTGTATATCGTATCTTCCGCTCCTTTAATCGTGCAGCAGAATGTCGATTAGAAAGAATCCTCTTAGCTCTCTTAGGATCGATCAGAGCAAGCTTTGCAGGCATCATCGCCTTCATGGGGCCCACTACTAATGATGATTCACCGTTAAACAACGATGCCACAAGCAGGCGATAAGGCACCTACAAACCCAGAACGTCGGTGACACAGTCTCATTCCAGCCTCCATTGTCGTCCATCCACCATTCTCCGGTGTACCATCCTGAAAAGACAGGCAGTCCCTATGTCACACAGACACCTCTATGAGGTGGGGTGTCGGCGTCGATACTGGTGCGACACTGACACCATGTCGGTGCAGCACCGACACAGTGTCGTCATCTATCGACACGGTCAACGTGTCTGGATAGTTTTCTAGTGCGGTCAATGTCCTCAAGGCCATATTCGTCCACGATTTAGGACAGACTCGTTATGAGATCTTCAGGCTCGCCGCTCGCATTCAACTCCATCCTCCACTGAAGCAGCCGAAGATCTCTTCAGGCTCGCTGCTCCCATTCAATGTCCTCTTTCCATTTTCATCCCATGTCTACAACTTTTCATCTTCATCCCCCAACACGATTCTCTGCTGGTGATAGGAGGCGGGGTTCTCCACTGAAGCGGCTGAAGATCCTTCATCCTTGTTTCTATTTCTTGGTAAGTTTCACTTTCTTTCATTTTCGAAGTCCACCTTTCTTTCTTTTTTTCCAGCGTTTGAGCGATCGAAGTCCACCTTGTTTCGATTTCTTGGTAAAGTATGTCTCGAAAATACACTGATGATGATAAAGGAAAGTCAGAACAAGATATTTGAAACAGTTCTTTGCTTCCTGCATTATGAGTAAATGTAATTCTATACTGCTACTCGGTTATCAATATCAGTGTTATGTTTTGATCCATAATGCACTTTTAGCTTGCTTGCAGTTTCCTTTTTTAATATTGCGTCAATGCTGATAATCGACTCAGAACTTAACTTCACCCTCAAAACATGAAATGCTTCTAACTGAATATTCTTACTTGGTTCCTGCATAAACAAAAAAAAATGTCCTATTAGCTTTCAATTTCGATAACTTACCAAGGTATTTAGCTTCCCTTATTGTAGGTTTCTAAGAATATACTTTTTTATTGTGGACAACTATGTCCGCTCACTATCAGTTGTGGAACTCACTAACTCAGTTACAGTATTATGGTGGCAAAACAGAACTGGAAGGAACAAAACAAGTTCTCAAATTGCTACAAGTCGCGTTCATAGTTCATGGACCAATTTTATATAAAATTTCCAAAGTCGTTAGGATTTCAATTTGTAAATTCCTATTAGAAAACTTTATCTGTATATAGAAGTACTCTTTCATTGATTCGTCAATTCACCTTAGGCATGAAATTTTGTGTGCATTGGCATCCAATTCGAATTTGGCTTATTCACGTCTATTGTCTAATTTACAACATGTAGCATAGCATGTCAATTGTGAATTGCATCTCTTACGTGCCCATCAAATTTGGTTGACTCATATTCTAAATTTTTAATTGCTTATTGTGGTAACTACTAACTGTTAACTGTTTAAGTAAGCCTTTTGGTTACTGGTATGTCAATTTGTCAAATGTCAATGTTATGACTTATGAGTTATGACTATGACCGACTCCATCTCCTATTTGTTTGTTTTTGATATTTTGTTTTTCAATCAGATTGTGAAATTGTGAATTGAGTTGATCCTAAAAATGACCGACAATAGAAAAGGAAAAGGAGTATCAATTGGTACTGGCTCTACTAGGAGTTTTGGTGGAAGTGTTCCTTCAAGTTCAGGATCAACAACAAAAGTTTCAAAACCTTCAATACCTCGTGATGATGCACCATTGTGAATGCACGTACAAAAGGGAGAATTATTCGAAGGTGGTGGAGGTAATACACATTTTATGTGTAAATTTTGCAACATGAATTTTACAGGATTATATACTAGAGTGAAGGCACATCTTTTAAAATTATCAAAACATGGTATAAGAGCATGTTCGAATGTGGATGAGGATTTAAGAAGACAATTAATGAAAAAGCAAGATGAGTATGAAAAGAAGAACGAAATGAGTGAAAAAGGAACAAATATTCCATTATTTGGTAGATACAAAAAAGATGCAGAAAAGAAAAGAAAGTTAATGCAAAGTGAATTTAAAGGTTTTACAGGAGGAGCAATTGAAAAATCATTTAATGTAGTTGGAAGGGAGGAGATGGATAGAAAGGTTGGAAGATTTTTCTTTTCAAGTTCACTTCCCTTTAATGTAGCAAGAAATCCATATTGGAAAGATCTTGTCACTTCATTGGCTATTTGTAATTTACATGGTTATGTTCCTCCAAGTTCCGAAAAATTACGAATCATTATTCTTAAAGAAGAAAAAACCAATATTGAAAGACTTTTAGAACATAAGAAGTTTTCATGGGAAACTAATGGTGTTCTATTGTTTCTAATCGATGGAGTGATATTCAAAGGCGTCCACTCATTAATTTCATTGCTTATTCAATTAGTCGGCCAATATTTTTGAAGTCGGTTAATGCATCTGGAAAAATTAAAACTGAAGGATACTAAAGATTTATTTGTAAAAGTTATTAAGAGTGTTGGACCAGATAATGTTGTATAAATAATCACTGATAATGCAGCTAATTGCAAAAGTGTAGGGTTAAGTTTGGAAGGTGATTATACAAACAACAATCCATATATTTTTTGGACACCTTGTGTAGCTCATAGTTTAAATTTGGCTCTTTCTCGTATATGTAAGCCATCAGAAGATAAAGATAATCTTTGTGCATATGAATTGTGTTCATGGATTGAAGATATGGCAGCAGATTGTATGAAGATAAGGAATTTTGTAATGAATCACCATTTAATTTCAGCGATACTCAATAGACATTCTCATTTAAAGTTGTTGAAGGTTGCAGAAACATGTTTTGCTTCTTTAATTGTGATGATAAAAAGATTCAACACAATACAGACATCATTGGTTAAGATGGTTACTGATCGATGCATACCATGGTAACAAGGTTGAAGATCAAACAAGGGCCCAAGCAGTGAAGACTATTATTCTTAATGATTTATGGTGTGACAAGGTATCATATTTTCTTGAATTCACAGAGCCTATGTGGGAGATGTTGAGAGAAGTTGATAAAGATGAACCAATGCTTCATAAAGTTTATGAAATGTGGGATACCATGATTGAAAAAGTTGAGTCAATAATTTTAAAGCATGAGGGAAAAGAACTTCATGAGACATCAACATTTTATGATCATATCCATTCTATATTAGTTTCAAGATGGGACAAAAGTAACACTCCCTTGCATTGTTTAGCGCAAGATATTATGAGAAGAAATGGTTGCATGAGAGCATTGGGCGTTGTCCTCCTAATCAAGATCCTGAAATAGCAAAGAATAGGCAAATGTGTTTGGAAGGATTTATCATGACTCATACCTACTTAGGCAAGTAAATTCTAAATATGGAAAGTTTTCTTGTGCCAGACTTGATTCACTAGAAGCACTAGAAGCAAGGGATTATCAAGATCCACTAGATTGGTGGGCATGTTATGGATTTGAGATGCCTCTTCTTCAAAAGCTTCATCAAAATTATTATCTCAACCTGCTACTTCTTGTTGTGAAAGAAATTGGAGTACATATTCTCAAATTCACAATATCAAAATGAACAATCTATCAAGTAGTCGTGCTGAAGATTTGGTTTATGTCCATTCAAATCTAAGATTGGTTTCACGATCTAATGCTGAGTACAAGTAAAAATTACTAATCTTTTAAAATTGTTTTCTTTGCTTGCATCATGATTGTTGATCTTTTCTTGTTATTTATTTAAATATATTGCAGTGAAGGAGCATCAAAATATTAGGATGCAAATCCGGAGGAATATCACTTAGATGACAACCAAGATTTGCATACTCTTAATATAGAACTCACTGATCCAATAGTCCCTTCAGTTGATGATATTGTTGATAGTGAAGATCTATAATTTATCAGGTACATGTTCATTACTTCATTTCATTTATCAAACATTAATATTGTTCATAGTTGATAAATGATATTATGATAATATTGTTAATATGACATAGGTAGTTCTTTACTTGTTTTGCTTTAATATAAAGTTGTGTACTTATTGTTGTCGTCATATTCTAATGTTAATTGATGTCTCACTTGTTCTAGGCTTTTAGCTTGAATTAGTTGAATATATAATATATATATTATTATATACCCTAGCCATGTCGCCGCACCCAAATTTTTTGAAATTTGCCGTATCCCGCACCCATTTGACATAGGGCAGTCCACAAAGGTCGCGTCCATAGACAAGCTACGCACATGCAAACCGCCAACACCACCGACGTCGACCGATCACACCTGTTCCTTCACTGTGATGGTTATGGGGAGATGAGTAAAATAAAAAGGAAGGAGAAGTCAACATCGACATCAAAGAGGAAGTCATTAACCGAAAGCTGGAATGCGACGTCGAAGTGGGCTTACCGGTGATTGCGAGAACTCCGCTGGGGGTTTTCGTCATCTAGTCGAACACGTTGCTACCGAAGAAGAAATCGTCGGCAGTCGCGCCAACATATTCAAGCTCCACAATGTCAGACGATGGGAGTTTGGCCTTCAATCGCAATAAAAGCTCTCACTTTCTCCTTATGTAGTTCACCAGTGGCAGTTACACCTCATCTCATTCGATCTCTAACGACTGCATCTGAAATTGAAGGTGTTCCTTTTTCACAATCCATGCTCATTAACATTCATGCGTAGCCAGTCGCTATTGTCACCGCTCCTTCAAAACATGCTTGCAGTTGCTGTTTCCATCAATCGATGGCTTTGATACCATATTGAAAAACGTGAGTAGCACAGCAAAATATCAAATATCACAAACACACAAAGAACAATCAAGAGAAAATATGGAGATGAGGAGGGGGAAGGCCCTCCAACGGAGGGCTCCCCCCTCTCTCTCTCTTTCTTAATTTTAGTCTCTTAACCCTAATACATCATGTTCGGCCCTTACATAATGGGTGTTAGACATAAAATAACCAAAATGTCCTTAGTACTAGAAGCAATTACAATAATACCTAAAATATCAAAATTACTAAATCTGGCACTAAAAAGCATATTCTCCAACACTTTCTAGCATAAATCTAAATTGGTTTTTTTGTTGTACTGAATACTTGTCTCAATCTACATCCAATAATTATTTCTCATAATCTTATAGTACGTCTTATCAACTTGGTACCCTGATAATTCACACAATTCTAAATATCTCCCTTGTTCACATATATGGGTATAAGTATATTTTCATCCATTTCTCAACATCTTTTGGTTTTTATATATTTCACTAAATAATCTTATAAGCCAAGTAATACACGTCTCTCCTAGGATTTTTCATACTTCTTATCTAGTCTTATTCCATCCTCTTTGAATAAGACCAATAGAAATTGAAATTTATATACTCTTTTGAGCTTGTTAACTACAACAACTAAGACTTTTCCCAACGGAGGCCTCCCCCTCTCTCTCACTTTCTTAATTTTAGTCTCTTAACCCTAATACATCATGTTCGGCCCTTATATAATGGGTGTTAGACATAAAATAACCAAAATGTCCTTAGTACTACAAGCAATTACAATAATACCTAAAATATCAAAATTACTAAATCTTATACTAAAAAGCATATTCTCCAACACTTTCTAGCCTAAATCTAAATTGGTTTTTTTGTTGTACTCAATACTTGTCTCAATCTACGTCCAATAATTATTTCTCATAATCTTACAGTATGTCGTCCTTGCATTGCCGGTCCCAAGCCCGGATAAAGGAGGAAGGTTGTGTTAGGCTTCCGACAGCCAACGTAAAACTTCGTCGGATTTCTACAACATGGATTACAAAAATTATGAGCATTGCTTTGGGGTGTACCCGCCTAGCGACGTGGTGCAGAGCCTGAA
This sequence comes from Brasenia schreberi, assembly GCA_036023115.1. NCBI lineage: Eukaryota > Viridiplantae > Streptophyta > Magnoliopsida > Nymphaeales > Cabombaceae > Brasenia > Brasenia schreberi. Next base: position 16,052,639 of record JAYKKT010000091.1, on the reverse strand, counting down.
TACAGTAAGTAAGCAAGGGCCACAACATTTTCGCCCGAATGTAGTGAATCAATTGCAGAGAGGGTTCCCATATCATGGACGGGTATGGGTAAAGAAGTTAGTCCCGCTACATTGCCGCCCGAATCTAGTAAAAAATTTTCAGAGAGGGTCTCCGCATTTTGATTATGGACGGATGCGGGGGGGGTAAGGAAGCTAGTCCTAGATAATAAGATTCATATTTGTTCTTGGAATATCGGAACATTATCGGGTAAGCTAATGGAGGTGGTAGATACTATGATTCGGAGAAAGATTCATATTCTATGTTTACAAGAGACAAAATGGGTTGGAGAAAAAGCAAAGGAGATAGACGATGTAGGTTTTAAATTATGGTACTCAGGTAAAGAAAAGGCCCGAAACGGAGTTGGTATTATCATAAATAAAGATTTAAAGGAGAGTGTAGTAGACATACAACGATATGGTGACCGAATCATGACATTGAAATTAGTGTTAGGAGCAGAGGCTTTGAATATAGTTTGTGCTTACACACCACAAGTAGGACTAGAAGATAGTATAAAGACAGTTTTTTGGGAAGAGTTAGATAAGGTGTTTGAAAAGATTCCACAAAGGGAGATGATTTGTTTAGGAGGAGATTTAAATGGACATGTCGGTAAAGAGGCATTAGGATATCAAGGGATTCATGGAAACTTTGGTTATGGGGATATATACGAGGAAGGTAGGGAGATTTTAAATTTTGCTATGTCATTTGATCTCTTTATAGTCAATACAATCTTCAAAAAACGAGATGAACATTTAATTACTTATAAGAGTGGCTTATCACAAACACAAATTGATTAATTTATTTGTAGAAAAAAAGATAGAGCGTGTTGTAAAGATTGTAAGGTAATTCCAGGAGAAAGCTTGACCACCCAATATCAACTTTTAGTTATGGATTTACAAATAAAAAAATAGACAAAGAAGAAAAGAGTGCATCGAGCTATTCGAACTAAATGGTGGAACCTCAAAAGCGAGAAAGAAGATATATTTAAACAGAAAGTCCTTCAAGGAGATGTTTGGAATTATGTTGGCACACCCTCTGATATGTGGAACAATATGGCTATACATATTAGGAAAGTGGCGAAAGATGTGTTAGGGGTATCTAAGGGAGGTGTACCGGCACAAAAAGAAGCTTGTTGGTAGAGTGAAGTAGTACACAATAAAATCAAGGCAAAGAGGGCATGTTACAAATTACATTATGCTAAGAAAACTAGTGAAACTTTAGAAGCTTATAAGAAGGCAAAGAAGGAAGCGAAAAAGGCCGTTAGTGAAGCAAAAGCTAAGATTTGGGAGGACTTATATAAAAAACTCAACTCAAAAGAGGGTGAAAGAGATATTTTTAGGATAGCTAGGGCTAGAGATAAGAAAACTAAAGATCTTAATTATGTTAGATGCATAAAAGACGAGGATGAAAAATTCTAGTGGCAAATGATGATATAAGAAATAGATGAAAAAACTGTTTTTATAATCTTTTTAATGAAAATAAAGATGTTAGTATTAGTTTAGGAGATTTAGCCAAGTCAAAAAAGTATATAAACCACAATTTCTATCGACGTATTCAAAAGAATGAAGTCAAAGAGGCTCTTAAACATATGAAGAGTAGTAAATCGGTTGGACCAGATAATATTCCTATAGAAGATTGGAAAATACTAGGAGAAATAGAAATCACTTGGCTCACAAGACTATTTAATGAAATATGGAAAAACCAAAAGATGCCCGAGGAATGGAGAGCAAGTACACTTATACCCGTATATAAGAACAAGGGAGACATTCAAAATTGTGCGAATTATCGAGGTATCAAGTTAATGAGTCATACTATGAAATTATGGGAAAGAATTATCCAACGTAGGTTAAGACAAGTATCAAGTACAACAGAGAACCAATTTGGATTTATGCCAGGTAGGTCTACTATTGAAGCGATTCACCTTTTGAGACGTCTTATGGAACATTTTAGAGCAAAAAAGAAAGACCTTCACATCATATTTATTGATCTAGAAAAAGCTTATGATAGGGTACCGAGGGAGGTTCTTTCGAGAACTTTGGAAAAAAGAGGTATCCCATTGACATATATTAACCTTATAAGAGACATGTATGATGGTGCAAAAACATGTGTGAGGACTCATGAAGGAACGACAGACTTCTTTGAAGTTAATATTGGGTTACATCAAGGATCAACTTTAAGTCCATACTTATTTATAATGGTGATGGATGAGTTAACAAAACATATTCAAGATGAAGTACCTTGGTGTATGTTATTTGCAGATGACATTGTATTAGTGGAGGATTCTAAGGAAAAAGTTAATAGAAAATTGGAACTATGGAGAGAAACATTAGAAAACAAAGGCCTCCAACTTAGTAGTGTTAAGGGAAGTCATCGTGTCATGTAATGAGAGTTAAGTCATGTAAAAGATTGTCCTGTCTTAGTCTAGTTTGTCTTTTAGAGTCCTATGGTATCTTAGAAATAGTTAGTACTTATTAGGGGTAGATTAGGAAATTAAGTAAGATAGGGTATTAATAGATGATTAGGGTTAGATAGAGATAAGTTAGAAAAAGTTGGGATGGCTGCTCTGGAAGGGCCGATTCTGGTCATGGTGCAGATTGGAGGCCCTCCAATCTGCCCCTTTTTGTAAGTATTTTGATATCTAAATAAAGATGATTTTTGTTCATAACATGGTATCAGACGTCAGGCGTTATTTTTCTGTGAAAAATCAGAGATTGTGATTATTGACATCAGTTTCTGCAACATGTTTTTTAAACGGTGGTTTGGTGTCTTCTTCACAAGGCGGCCGCTCGACATCAGTTTTTTGTTTGTGTGCAGCCAGTCTTCACACGGTGGAGTGGTGATTCAACACGTCTCCCCATCGTTGCTCTACTGATCCATCTTCCGTTCTTTTTTGTTTGTCGAATATCGTCCAACGACAAATTAAGTTCCTCAGAATCTGTCTCACTCTACCACAGATTCCAGCCACCACCTTTTCTTCATCATCTGTGCGTTTCTTTTTTTGATCAGTTTCCAGTCGTCACTCCTCAAATCGATATTTGTTTTTATCTTTCTGTGGTCAACATTTGCTTCCAACGGCGGTGCATACATTATGCATCATTCGGGTCAGCCTCTCTATAAACTACGATCGTGCCGTCACGACTTACTTCCTTTCATCACCTCATCCTTGCTGCAGTTTTTTTTTGGTTCAATACACGTTCATCCTAAATGGCTAACAGAGGTAAAGGCATTGATCCCTCCTTTCATACAGGAGAACAATCTAGTTTCTCTGACAAAACAGATACTGTTCAGATTACCACGACCAAATTAGATGGTCGCAATTACATGGAATGGGCTCAATCTGTGGAACTTGCAATTGTAGCAAGGGGGAGATGGGACCATTTAATGGGTAAATCTTCAATTCCCGAACCTCATGACATTCTTTATTCGACCTGGAAAAGAGAAGATGCCTTAATCTCATCGTGGTTGCTCCAGTCCATGATTCCCCCCATTGCTAAAACTTTTATGTTTTTAGAATCTGCACATGACATTTGGTGTGCAGTATCCGAGGCTTATTCCCGGAAAAAGAATGTTGCCAAAGAATATGAGATTCTAGAGCGCATCCGAAAGTGTAAACAAGTCGATCGGTCTATCAGTGAGTATTATGCAGATCTTCGCGGTCTTTGGGATGAACTACTCTACTATACGGATGTCAAGTGCTCTACTTGTTATAATGAACGACATGCTGCCCTTGAGAAGAAAAAAGTATTTGATTTATTGTGGGGTGTGAATCCAGAATTTGAATCAGTAAAACTGAATATCTTAGGCAGAGACGAACTTCCATCGCTGGGCACTGTTTACTCCTTATTAAAGGATCATGTTATTCATACAGATCAGCATGCGCTGCAGGTCAGAGGAGACACTTCACCTTTTCGAGGCAGAGGGAGACACCACGGTCGTGGCCGCGGTCGTGGTCATATTACTTCCGAAGACAGAGAAAAACTAGTTTGCTCTCATTGTGGTAAATCGCGTCATACCAGAGATCATTGTTGAGAATTACATGGTAAACCTGATTACTATAGAAATCGCCATACCTCAGTACATTCTGCAGACAGTTCCACTCCCAGCACCGACGGCATTCAAGAGATTATAAAACGATTAGCAGGCCTTGAACAACGATTCTCTGAACAATCCTCTGCTTCTTCCACTCAGGCTACAGTAGCTCAGGCTACCCATACCATCCCGGGTAACCACTACTCTCCTCCTTCTAAAAATTGGATAATTGATTCTAGGGCTACAGATCATATGGTCAGAGACTTCTCATATTTTTCCGCTTACAAGAATCTGACAGATCAAGCACCCATTAAGTTAGCAGATGGTTCTCTCACTTATATGATTGGATAGGGCAGTGTCTCTACCTGTATTTCAAATTTACCATCAGTCTATCACGTTCCTAGTTTTCAGATCAATCTTCTGTCTGTTAGCTCCTTAACTCGTGCTTTGGATTGTTGTGTAACTTTTCATCCTACTGGTTGTGTATTTCAGGATCTGAAGACGGGGAAAATATTTGGACATGGTAAATTACAGAAAGGATTATACATTCTCGAAAACCAGTCTCCGCCCTCAGCCTCGTACAGAGTTTCAGCACCACCAGTTCCCGATGCAAATCTTCGTCTTTGGCACTATCGTCTTGGACATCTCCCAGTGTCCAAAATTCCATCTGTTATTCCTAATTTTAGAGTCCCGTCCAATAAATTTCAGTTTGACTGTGAAGTCTGTCAGCATGGGAAACACCAAAGGGCATCTTATCCCTTAAGTGATTTTTGTCGATCTCGACCTTTTGAACTGATTCACTCTGATGTATGGGGTCCCAGTCCAGTCACCTCTTTGTTTGGTCATAAATATTTTGTCTCCTTCATTAATGATTGTACTCATCTTATAATTGTTTACTTAATAAAAACAAAGTCTGAAGTTGCCTCTATTTTTCTCATTGTGCATAAATTTCTTTGTACTCAATTCAAAGCTACTGTGAAAATTCTTCGGTCCGATAATGGGGGAGAATATCTTAGCACTCAATTGGCAACTTATTTACACGTACAGGGCATTATTCATCAGACGATATGTCCTTATACACCTCAACAGAATGGTCTTGTTGAATGGAAGAATCATCATATTCTCGAAGTAGCCCGAACTCTTCTCCTTCAAAGTAATGTTCCCAAATTCTATTGGGCAGATGCCGTCCTCACTGCTGTTTATCTTATAAATCGGATGCCCAGTAATACCATTTAGGGGGAGAGTCCTATTCATAGTCTTACTAAAGCTTCCAAGCCATTTCATCTCACTCCTCGTATTTTTGGGTATCCCTGTTTTATTAATATTCTCCTTTCCAATCGGGATAAACTTGATGCCAAGTCCAAGAAGTGTATTTTTCTTGGGTACTCAACCTCTCAAAAAGGCTACTGCTGCTATGACCCGTTGCTTAAAAAACTATATGTTTCCAGGGATGTTACTTTCTTTGAATTTACTCCTTATTATTCTCCCACCCTGGAATCTCCTCCCACTCCACCCTGTGTCCTTCCACTAGTTCCTAGTGAGGGGGAGTTTCCGGGGATCGTTGATCATTCCACTGACCATACCCAACAATCAAAAGAACTTCTGATGTACAAGAAAGGACAGCGGAAGATTGTATACTCTTCAGAAGAACCATGTACTAAAGAGATTTCCCCTGAATCAGATCCTCAAGTGCAAGTGGAAAGTGACCATGAGCTCCCCATTGCTGTTCGCAAAGGTAAACGTACATGTGCACGATATGCAATTTCTAACTATGTTTCATATGCCAACACTTCTCAGAGCTATCAGAACTTTATTATGAATGCAACCAAACATAAAATTCCTTCGAAGTTTGAAGAAGCAAGTAAATGTCCCTTATAGAAACTGCAATTGAAGAAGAATTGAATGCACTGGTCAAAAATAATACATGGACCATCACTCAGTTGCCTTCTGATAGGAATACTGTAGGATGCAAGTGGGTGTTTACTATTAAATATAAGGCAGATGGAACAGTAGAGAGATATAAAGCTAGATTGGTTGCTAAAGGATACAGTCAGTCATATGGCATTGATTATATAGAAACATTTGCACCTGTGGCTAAACTTACATCAATCAGAATACTTCTTAATATGACAGCAAATTTGGGATGGGACTTATGGCAATTGGATGTTAAAAATGCTTTCTTACAGGGAGACTTAAATGAAGAAGTATACATGGACCTACCTCCAGGAATGACCAGCAATTTGTCATCTTCTAATAGAGTATGTAAACTCAATAAAGCAATATATGGGTTGAAACAGTCTCCAAGAGCTTGGTTTGATAAATTCAGCAAAGCAGTGTGTAGTTTGGGATACTGCAGAAGCCTCAATGATCATACAATATTCTTCAAGAAAGGGACAAAAATATCTATCCTCACTGTTTATGTTAGACGACATTATTGTTACAGGAGATGACCTTGAAGAAATATCAAAGTTAAAAAGGAGTATTCATAAATTATTTGATATTAAGGATCTGGGCAGGCTTCACTACTTCTTGGGCATAGAAGTTCTTTACTCTGACAAAGGTATCTACTTGACTCAACAAAAATACCTAATAGATCTTCTTGAAGAAATTCAAATGCTCGAATGTAAACTTAGTGACATCCCAATGGAGGTAAACCAGAAATTTTTTAAAGGAGACAGTGAAGAGTTCAAAGACATCCATAAATATCAGAAGTTACTGGGGAAGCTCATATATTTGACCATTACTCGACCGGACATTGCATATGCAGTTGGGATTGTGAGCAGATATATGCATTCAACAACAACAACAACTAAGCCTTTTCCCATACTAGACGGGGTCGGCTACATGGATTCTTTCTTTCCACAGATCTCTATCGTGTGCCATGTTAGCAGTTAACTCCCAATAAGCTAGATCATTCTTTATTGTTTCTTTCCAACACTTTTGTCGTCGTCCTCTACCTCTTTTAATACTTTCCAAATTTAGGTTTTCTAAAATTCTTACAGGTTCTTCTTTTGATCTTCTTTCTATATGTCCAAACCATCTTAAACGATGTTCTCTCATTTTGTCCTCTATTGGTGCCACTCCTAATTTGTTTCTAATAACCTCATTATGTATACGGTCTTTTCTTGTATAACCACTCATCCATCTCAACATCTTCATTTCTGTCACAGACATCTTTTGTACATGTTGATGATTAACTGCCCAACACTCAGAACCATAAAACATGGCAGGCCTAATTGCTGCTCTATAATATTTACCTTTTAATTTTAATGGTATCTTCTTATCACAAAGAATACCTGATGCTCCTCTCCATTTTAACCAACCAGCATTAATTCTATGTGTAACATCTCCATCAATTCATCCATCACTTTGAAAAATTGACCCTAGGTATTTAAAACTTTCCTTTTGGGGAATGCAATATGTGCCAATTTTAATTTCTATGTCCTCTGAAGTAGCCAAATGATCAAACTTACATTCCATATATTCTGTCTTTGTTCTACTAAGTCGGAGGCCTTTGTTTTCTAATGTTTCTCTCCATAGTTCCAATTTTCTATTAACTTTTTCCTTAGACTCCTCCACTAATACAATGTCATCTGCAAATAACATACACCAAGGTACTTCATCTTGAATATGTTTTGTTAACTCATCCATCACCATTATAAATAAGTATGGACTTAAAGTTGATCCTTGATGTAACCCAATATTAACTTCAAAGAAGTCTGTCGTTCCTTCATGAGTCCTCACACATGTTTTTGCACCATCATACATGTCTCTTATAAGGTTAATATATGTCAATGGGATACCTCTTTTTTCCAAAGTTCTCCAAAGAACCTCCCTCGGTACCCTATCATAAGCTTTTTCTAGATCAATAAATATCATGTGAAGGTCTTTCTTTTTTGCTCTAAAATGTTCCATAAGACGTCTCAAAAGGTGAATCGCTTCAATAGTAGATCTACCTGGCATAAATCCAAATTGGTTCTCTGTTGTACTTGATACTTGTCTTAACCTACGTACAATAATTCTTTCCCATAATTTCATAGTATGACTCATTAACTTGATACCTCGATAATTCGCACAATTTTGAATGTCTCCCTTGTTCTTATATAGGGGTATAAGTGTACTTGCTCTCCATTCCTCGGGCATCTTTTGGTTTTTCCATATTTCATTAAATAGTCTTGTGAGCCAAGTGATTCCTATTTCTCCTAGTATTTTCCAAACTTCTATAGGAATATTATCTGGTCCTACCGATTTACCACTCTTCATATGTTTAAGAGCCTCTTTGACTTCATTCTTTTGAATACGTCGGTAGAAATTGTGGTTTATATACTTTTCTGACTTGGCTAAATCTCCTAAACTAATACTAACATCTTTATTTTCATTAAAAAGATTATAAAAATAGTTTTTCCATCTATTTCTTATATCATCATTTGCCACTAGAATTTTTTCATCCTCGTCTTTTATGCATCTAACATAATTAAGATCTTTAGTTTTCTTATCTCTAGCCCTAGCTATCCTAAAAATGTCTCTTTCACCCTCTTTTGAGTTGAGTTTTTTATATAAGTACTCCCAAATCTTAGCTTTTGCTTCACTAACGGCCTTTTTTGCTTCCTTCTTTGCTTTCTTATAAGCTTCTAAAGTTTCACTAGTTTTCTTAACATAATGTAATTTGTAACATGCCCTCTTTGCCTTGATTTTGTTTTGTACTACTTCACTCCACCACCAAGCTTCTTTTTGTGCCGGTACACCTCCCTTAGATACCCCTAACACATTTTTCGCCACTTTCCTAATATGTATAGCCATATTGTTCCACATATCAGAGGGTGTGCCAACATAATTCCAAACATCTCCTTGAAGGACTTTTTGTTTAAATATATCTTCTTTCTCACTTTTGAGGTTCCACCATTTAGTCCGAATAGCTCGATGCACTATTTTCTTCTTTGTCCATTTTTTTATTTGTAAATCCATAACTAAAAGTCGATGTTGGGTGGTTAAGCTTTCTCCTGGAATTACCTTACAATCTTTACAACACGCTCTATCTTTTCTTCTACAAATAAAGTAATCAATTTGTGTTTGTGATAAGCCACTCTTATAAGTAATTAAATGTTCATCTCGTTTTTTGAAGATTGTATTGACTATAAAGAGATCAAATGACATAGCAAAATTTAAAATCTCCCTACCTTCCTCGTTTATATCCCCATAACCAAAGTTTCCATGAATCCCTTGATATCCTAATGCCTCTTTACCGACATGTCCATTTAAATCTCCTCTTAAACAAATCATCTCCCTTTGTAGAATCTTTTGAAACACCTTATCTAACTCTTCCCAAAAAACTGTCTTTATACTATCTTCTAGTCCTACTTGGGGTGCGTAAGCACAAACTATATTCAAAACCTCTACTCCTAACACTAATTTCAATGTCATGATTCGGTCACCATATCGTTGTATGTCTACTACACTCTCCTTTAAATCTTTATTTATGATAATACCAACTCCGTTTCGGGCCTTTTCTTTACCTGAGTACCATAATTTAAAACCTGTATCCTCTATCTCTTTTGCTTTTTCTCCAACCCATTTTGTCTCTTGTAAACATAGAATATGAATCTTTCTCCGAATCATAGTATCTACCACCTCCATTAGCTTACCCGATAATGTTCCGATATTCCAAGAATACCAATCCATTAGATATATGCATTCACCAACCAAAAATCAGATGGATGCAGTGTATAAAATTCTTCGATATCTCAAATCAACTTCAGGAATGGGCTTACTTTATTCGAAATCATCAAATCTGGACATTGAACTTTATTCTGATGTTGACTGGGCAGGTTCTTATGATGACAGAAAGTCAACTAATAGCTATGTTGCTTTACTTGGGGGTAATATTATATCTTGGAAAAGCAAAAAACAGACAGTGGTGGCAAGATCTACGGCAGAAGCTGAATATAGAGCTATAGCACAAGCAATGTGTGAAGGAAAATGGATATCTTCATTGATTACTGAATTGGGTTATTCACTTAAACATCCTATACCTTTATATTGTGATAGCAGTGCGGCAATTCAAATGGCATCTAATCCAGTATTTCATAAAAGGACCAAGCATATAGAAATTGACTGCCACTTCATCAGAGAGAAGATATCTAGTAAAGAATTCCAACTGGAGTATGTTCATTCTATCAAACAGATGGCTGATTTTTTAACTAAAGCTATTACCAACAAACTATTACAGGAGACCTTATCCAAGTTGGGTGTCATCAACATTTTCCACCCAACTTGAGGGGGAGTGTTAAGGGAAGTCATCGTGTCATGTAATGAGAGTTAAGTCATGTAAAAGAATCTCCTGTAGAATGTCCTGTCTTAGTCTAGTTTGTCTTTTTGAGTCCAATGGTATCTTAGAAATAGTTAGTACTTATTAGGGGTAGATTAGGAAATTAAGTAAGATAGGGTGTTAATAGATGATGAGGGTTAGATAGAGATAAGTTAGAAAAAGTTGGGACGGCTGCTCTGGAAGGGCCGATTCTGGTCATGGTGCAGATTGGAGGGAGGCCTCCAATCTGCCCCTTTTTGTAAGTATCTTGATATCTAAATAAAGATGATTTTTGTTCATAACAAGTAGAACAAAGACAGAATATATGGAATGTAAGTTTGATCATTTGGCTACTTCAGAGGACATAGAAATTAAAATTGGCACACATTGCATTCCCCAAAAGGAAAGTTTTAAATACCTAGGGTCAATTTTCCAAAGTGATTGAATAATTGATGGAGATATTACACAGAATTAATGCTGGTTGGTTAAAATGGAGAGGAGCATCAGGTATTCTTTGTGATAAGAAGATACCATTAAAATTAAAAGGTAAATATTATAGAGCAGCAATTAGGCCTGTCATATTTTATGGTTCTGAGTGTTGGGCAGTTAATCATCAACATGTACAAAAGATGTTTGTGACAGAAATGAAGATGTTGAGATGGATGAGTGGTCATACAAGAAAAGACCGTATACATAATGAGGTTATTAGAAACAAATTAGGAGTGGCACAAATAGAGGATAAAATGAGAGAACATCATTTAAGATGGTTTGGACATATAGAAAGAAGATCAAAAGAAGAACCTGTAAGAAGGTTAGAAAAACTAAATTTGGAAAGTATTAAAAGAGGTAGAGGACGACCACAAAAGTGTTGGAAAGAAACAATAAAGAATGATCTAGCTTATTGGGAGTTAACTGCTAACATGGCACACGATAGGGATCTGTGGAAACAAAGAATCCATGTAGCCGACCCCGTCTAGTATGGGAAAAGGCTTAGTTGTTGTTGTCGTTGTTGTTGTTGTGTAATCTTATAGTACGTCTTATCAACTTGGTACCCTGATAATTCACACAATTCTAAATATCTCCCTTGTTCACATATATGGGTATAAGTATATTTTCATCCATTTCTCAACATCTTTTGGTTTCTATATATTTCACTAAATAATCTTATAAGCCAAGTAATACACGTCTCTCCTAGGATTTTTCATACTTCTTATCTAGTCTTATTCCATCGTCTTTGAATAAGACCAATAGAAATTGAAATTTATACTCTTTTGAGCTTGTTAACTACAACAACTAAGACTTTTCCCATATTAGATGGGGTCGGCTACATGGATTCATTGTTTCCACAAAGACCTATCATAATTTATAGAATCCATGGTAGATAAGTCCGACAAAGTTTTACGCTGACTGTCGAAAGCCTAATGCAACTCTCCTCCTTTATCCAGGCTGGGACCGGCCACGTAAGGGATCACGGGCGGAATTCTCCATTACATTATAATAATTAAAAGAAAACAGAATTTGCATTGTTTGCCTAACATGAGTAAAATCAGTGTAACACAGTTATCACATATACAAAAGTGAAAACTATCCGGGTGAAAATGCCTACATACAGAACAGAGAATTTGCATTTTTGGCCTCACGAGTAAAATCAGTGTAACACAGTTATCACAGATACAAAAGTGAAACTATACGGGTGAAAATGCCTATATACAGAACAGAGAATTGCAACCCACTCATCTGGACCAATGCCATTTTTCAAATACATGCAACTTTATCCACCATTGTTCCTCAACTTTCAAGCAACTCACAAAGCAAACAAAATTTCCATGAGAAGTCCTTACATGTTCAGTTAAGTTCATACTGGTATGAGACGAAACCACAGCCTACAGTCAACCTAAATGCTGTTGATGATGCCAAAATCAACTTGTTACATTGAACATCTATGATTTGAAGAAAGAAAAGCCATGGAAAAATATCATATGTGCACAAATTGCAATTCACAAGCATGAAAACCATAAAACTCCGGTGCAAGATATACCATATACTGGTGTTCATGATGTGAAGAAACAAAATCAATAGTCAAATGGCTCGTAATTCCACAAATCACTCACTCGTTGTGAAGAAGAAAGCTTCATGCATAACCAAGATAATAAGCAATATAAAGCATGGTGTTATGAAGGACGATGAAAATCCTTCAGATCAATAGGACCATATATTGAAATGTGACCTCAAGAAAGATAACAAATCCATTAAATTTATGGATATGCAAATCTGTAGTAACTCGCAAGTATTTAAATTTCTAGTTGAACATAAGGGTTGACAATTTTTCATATCTTAATGAATAGGGAGTAATATCAAAATAAACAAAATAAGAGAATTTGAGTGTCCTTTAGAGCTAAGAGGCCCCTAAACACAAGGGCGGTAAGTGCAAAAGGAGCGCTTGAGCATTCCACTAAAAAGCTGTGGTTGTAAAATAGAAATGAGAGATACAAACTCCTCGTTCAATCTATGGCAGAGTGCTTGTTGGACTTCGTTAATATTTTCTAGGCTTAAATCTATTTCCACCAGAGATTCACTGATTGGGCAACTATTCATAGGCATGGCATGTAGCGCTTTCAACTACAACAACAACAACAACAACTAAGCCTTTTCCCGTACTAGACGGGGTCAGCTACATGGATTCTTTGTTTCCACAGATCCCTCTCGTGTGCCATGTTAGCAATTAACTCCCAATAAGCTAGATCATTCTTTATTGTTTCTTTCCAACACTTTTGTGGTCGTCCTCTACCTCTTTTAATACTTTCCAAATTTAGTTTTTCTAACCTTCTTCCAGGTTCTTCTTTTGATCTTCTTTCTATATGTCCAAACCATCTTAAATGATGTTCTCTCATTTTATCCTCTATTGGTGCCACTCCTAATTTGTTTCTAATAACCTCATTATGTATACGGTCTTTTCTTGTATAATCACTCATCCATCTCAACATCTTCATTTCTGTCACAGACATCTTTTCTATATGTTGATGATTAACTGCCCAACACTCAGAACCATAAAACATGGCTGGCCTAATTGCAGCTCTATAATATTTACCTTTTAATTTCAATGGTATCTTCTAATCACAAAGAATACCTGATGCTCCTCTCTATTTTAACCAACCAGCATTAATTCTATGTGTAACAACTCCATCAATTCTTCCATCACTCTCAAAAATTGACCCTAGGTATTTAAAACTTTCCTTTTGGAGAATGCAATGTGTGCCAATTTTAATTTCTATGTCCTCTGAAGTAACCAAATGATCAAACTTACGTTCCATATATTCTGTGTTTGTTCTACTAAGTCGGAGGCCTTTGCTTTCTAATGTTTCTCTCCATAGTTCCAATTTTCTATTAACTTTTTCCTTAGACTCCTCCACTAATACAATGTCATCTGCAAATAACATACACCAAGGTACTTCATCTTAATATGTTTTGTTAACTCATCCATCACCATTATAAATAAGTATGGACTTAAAGTTGATCCTTGATATAACCCAATATTAACTTCAAATAAGTTTGTCGTTCCTTCATGAGTCCTCACACATGTTTTTGCACCATCATACATGTCTCTTATCAGGTTAATATATGTCAATGGGATACCACTTTTTTTCCAAAGTTCTCCAAAGAACCTCCCTCGGTACCCCCTATCATAAGCTTTTTCTAGATCAATAAATATCATATGAAGGTCTTTCTTTTTTGCTCTAAAATGTTCCATAAGAAGTCTCAAAAGGTGAATCGCTTCAATAGTAGATCTGCCTGGCATGAATCCAAATTGGTTCTCTGTTGTACTTGATACTTGTCTTAACCTACGTTCGATAATTTTTTCTCATAATTTCATAGTACGACTCATTAACTTGATACCTCGATAATTCGCACAATTTTGAATGTCTCCCTTGTTCTTATATATGGGTATAAGTGTACTTGCTCTCCATTCCTCGGGCATCTTTCGGTTTTTCCATATTTCATTAAATCGTCTTGTGAGCCAAGTGATTCCTATTTCTCCTAGTATTTTCCAAACTTCTATAGGAATATTATATGGTCCAACCGATTTACCACTCTTCATATGTTTAAGAGTCTCTTTGACTTCATTCTTTTGAATACGTCGATAGAAATTGTGGTTTATATACTTTTCTGACTTGGCTAAATCTCCTAAACTAATACTAACATCTTTATTTTCACTAAAAAGATTATAAAAACAGTTTTTCCATCTATTTCTTATATCATCATTTGCCACTAGAATTTTTCATCCTCGTCTTTTATGCATCTAACATAATTAAGATCTTTAGTTTTCTTATCTCTAGCCCTAGCTATCCTAAAAATATCTCTTTCACCCTCTTTTGAGTTGAGTTTTTTATATAAGTCCTCCCAAATCTTAGCTTTTGCTTCACTAACGGCCTTTTTCTCTTCCTTCTTTGCTTTCTTATAAGCTTCTAAAGTTTCATTAGTTTTCTTAGCATAATGTAATTTGTAACATGCCCTCTTTGCCTTGATTTTATTTTGTACTACTTCACTCCACCACCAAGCTTCTTTTTGTACTGGTACACCTCCCTTAAATACCCCTAACACATCTTTCACCACTTTCCTAATATGTACAGCCATATTGTTTCACATATCACAGGGTGTGCCAACATAATTCCAAACATCTCTTTGAAGGACTTTCTGTTTAAATATATCTTCTTTCTCGCTTTTAAGGTTCCACCATTTAGTCCGAATAGCTCGATGCACTCTTTTCTTCTTTGTTCATTTTTTTCTTTGTAAATCCATAACAAAAAGTCGATGTTGGGTGGTTAAGCTTTCTCCTGGAATTACCTTACAATCTTCACAACACGCTCTATCTTTTTTTCTAAAAATAAAGTAATCAATTTGTGTTTGTGATAAGCCATTCTTATAAGTAATTAAATGTTCATCTCGTTTTTTGAAGATTGTATTGACTATAAAGAGATCAAATGCCATAGCAAAATTTAAAATCTCCCTACCTTCCTCGTTCATATCCCCAAAACCAAAGTTTCCATGAATCCCTTGATATCCTAATGCCTCTTTACTGACATGTCCATTTAAATCTCCTCCTAAACAAATCATCTCCCTTTGTGGAATCTTTTGAAACACCTTGTCTAACTCTTCCCAAAAAACTGTCTTTATACTATCTTCTAGTCCTACTTGTGGTGTGTAAGCATAAACTATATTCAAAACCTCTGCTCCTAACACTAATTTCAACATCATGATTCGGTCACCATATCGTTGTATGTCTACTACACTCTCCTTTAAATTTTTATTTATAATAATACCAACTCCGTTTTGAGCCTTTTCTTTACCTGAGTACCATAATTTAAAACCTGTATCCTCTATCTCCTTTGCTTTTTCTCCAACCCATTTTGTCTCTTGTAAACATAGAATATGAATCTTTCTCTGAATCATAGTATCTACCACCTCCATTAGCTTACCCGATAATGTTCCAATATTCCAAGAACCAATACGAATCTTATTATCTAGGACTAGCTTCCATACCCCCCCGCATCCGTTCATAATCAAAATGCGGAGACCCTCTCTGAAAATTTTTCACTACATTCGGGCGACAATGTAGCGGGACTAACTTCTTTACCCACACCCGTCCATGATGTGGGAACCCTCTCTGCAATTGATTCACTACATTCGGGCAAAAATATAGTGGTCGTTGCTTACTTCTTACTACATTCGGGCTCTACAGCACGTTGCTAGGCGGGGACGCCCCAAAGCAATGCTCATAATTTTTGTAATCCATGTTATAAAAATTCGACGAAGTTTTACGCTGGCTGTCGGAAGCCTAACACAAATCCCATCCTTTAGCTATGCATGTAGCGCTTTCAACTGTTAAATAAAATGTTTTTGCCCCCATAACAAATCCCATCCTTTAGCTATGCATGTTGTTGTGCAAAAAGCAAATAATAAAACTACAAGAGTATTTTAAATTGAACAAAACTGAGAAGATGGCGAAGTGGCAGTCCGTTGCCTCTGTGCAGTCGCCGCCCAATACTCTTTCTATCTCATTAAAAATCGTGTCATGCTGATAGGGTTTTCAGTCCCTTAAATATCAGCAATACAAAGAACTAATTTACCTAAGTGTCATTAATGAGACTTATTTAAAACTACCTTTAAAAATATAAAGCAAAAGTTAAAAACATAAAACAGAATTAACACAAATGAAGAATCACAGAAACTGTCACATTTTGCATGTCGTACACTCTCATCCATTGATGCAATTGACTCATTTATAAGCTTCAACACTCCCCCTCAAGTTGGGTGAAAGATGGATGTTACACCTAACTTGCTACATAATCTGAGCAATATATTTCTGTTAAGCGCCTTAGTAAGTATATCAGCACATTGACTCTTTGACCTTACATGTTCTAGCTGAAATTCTTTAGTATGTATGTTGTCCCGTATAAAGTGACAATCGATTTCAATATGTTTTGTTCTCTCGTGATATACCGGATTAGAGGCTATTTGTATTGTTGTTTTGCAGTCACAAAATATAGGAATAGAATTATCTGATGTTTCTTACTTTTCCTAGATATCGATTTCCTCCAAAGAACACACAATACCCATAAGTTGATCTCCGATCTACAAGACTCTTCTGCCTAGTTTGCATCGGAATAACCTTCTAACCCTACAATGTCCATTATCTTTATAAAGAATCCCACGACCTGGGCTCCTTTCAAATATCTTAGGATATGTAATACCGCATCCCAATGAGATTGTCGAGGAGATGACATGAATTGGACCGACTACACTTACCGGGAAAGAGATATCCGGACGTGTCACAATAAGGTAGTTAAGTTTGCCCACCAATTTCCCGTACCTCTCGGATCCGATAGTAATTCGTCATCATCGCATTGAGTTTCACATTTGGAACCATCAAAGTATCACAAGGCTTGGTTCCCAAAGCTAAAGATGTAACATCGTATAGTAAGTCAATGACATATTTCCGTTGTGAGAGGAAAATGCCCATTCTGTTTCTACTTACCTCAAGTCCTAGGAAATATTTTAGAGGACCAAGATCCTTTGTCTAAAATTTGGTTTGAAGGAAGCTCGAGTTTTCGAGATGCCAAGAAGTCACCGTCTCCGTTATCACTATATCGTCAACATACACAATCATGAGGATGCATCCTCCCTGGACTTTTGTAGAAGACCGAGTGATCATAGCTACTCCTTTTCGTGCCGAAATTCACAACTTCACTCAATTTCCCAAACCAAGCCCCTGGAGATTGTTTCAACCCATACAAAGAGCGTCTCAGCCGACACAACTTGCTCAGATCTTGATTCTCCCCCCGAGCAACAAAGCCGTGCAGATTTGCTCCATATAGACTTCTTCGTTTTGCTACTGGTGCAAATGTCTCTTCATAGTCAATACCATATGATCGACTATAACAGCGAGCTACAAGTCGTGCTTTATATCTCTCTAATGTCCCATCTGCTTTGAATTTTACCGTATACACCCATTTACAACTGACTGTTTTCTTCTTGGTGGTAGATCACTAACCTCTCATGTCTGATTCTTTTCCCCCAGGATCTCGAATGTCCAAGACCCTGTTATCAGCAAACATCACTTAAAATCATCTCCGAAAGGTGAAAACAGAAGCGGACGACCATGTTGGCGAAGACCCAACGCAGACGGAGTACTGATGCTGTCAGACCCCACACAAACCGTTCGTTTCAAACACAGCCTGAAGGAGTCTGAATTCAGTTTGGATCGGATCTGGACCATATATATCCAAATTCCAATCCAAACCTATGTGTGGATTTGGATTTGGATCCAGAGATCCAATCCAATATCTACATCCATGGCCCACATCACCTACTCATAAATGGAGGTGGGGAAAGTGCCTAAAGTTTATAATTCATAGTTTTTACCCAGTGTTTCTGTTGTGATGCTTAAAGAAAATTTTTAGGAACTTGATGTAATTCAGCTATTAACACGAAGTTTTGATAATTGAATGATAACTGATCATAAGAGATAAATTGTGAAATTGGATACTTACCACACAATCTTTTTCCTTTTCAAAGAGCTATGGGGACATCCAAATCATCATTGCCTACTTCTTCGAAGGTTTCAATTGAATTTGAGGAAGGTTCTCCCCCTTGGTTCTTGGTGTCTATAGAATCGAGCATAATTATATCTCTTCCCCTTTTTATACACTTCATCTCCTTTTCTTCTTGTTGTTAGTCATTTTTTGCAAGGGAGTAATCCTCATCTGCTTCATCACTAATGACGTCAATTGGAAGAACAGTCTCTTCACTAGTAGAATTTGACAAGTCCGTAGAATTTTTGAAGAAGGAAGAGGTTTCAAAGAATGTTACATCCATAGAAATATATTTCCTATGAGAATTAGTGTCATAGCAAACATGTCCCTTTTTTCACAAGAATATTCAACAAAAACACATTTGACCGCCCTTGGATTGAGTTTATCTCGAAATTGACTATGAACATGAACATAACAAACACATCCAAACACTCTAGGAATAAGATGGAATGTATTAGTTTCAAGCTTCATTAAGTTAAATGAAGATTTTCCACCAAGAACCCCAGAAGAAAGTCTATTCATGAGATACACCGTTGTAAGTAAAGCTTCAGACGAAAAATATTTAGGAACAACATGTTCAAGGAGGAGGGTTCGTGCGATTTCCAAAATGTGTCTATTTTTTCGTTGACCTAACTCCATTTTGTTCTGGAGTATACACATAGGAAGTCTGATGAAGAATGCCATGACTTTGGAGATATGACTCCAACTTAGAATTACAAAATTCACCACCATTATCAGATCTAAAGGTCTTAATAGTGTACCCAAACTGAATCTTAATTAGACTATAAACCATAGGGAAAATCGATGATATTTCTGATTTGGATTTCATAAGATAAACAAAGTTAAGTCTAGGATAGTCATCTATAAAAGTAACAAAGTATTTAAAATTTCCCAAGGAAGGTATCGAACATGCACCCCATACATCATAATGAATTAACTCAAATGGAGCTGACGACTTATAATCACTACTAGGAAACGAGGCTCTATGATTTTTAACCCTCTGACATATCACATTAAATAACTAAATCCCTTGGGATTACAAAAGGGACAAACTCACGAATTTTAGACACAGGTAAATGATCTAACCGACTATGCCAAAGTCTTATTTCTTCTTCTGCAGGAACGACTGCTAATGCTCTTCTCTGTATTACAGTGTGTGGTCCGAGAAGTAGATAAAGCACATCCTTAGTTCACCACATCCAAAGGTTCTTCCCGTCCTCAGATCCTCAAAAACACAATCAGATGGAGAAAATATGATTTGAACAATTCATATCTCTAACCAAGGAGCATACAAAAAGTAAATTTACTGGAAATTTAGGAATGTATATCACTGAATTAAGCTTAAGATTTTTCTCTTCAATTACTCCCTTTCCTTTCATTGGAATCAAGGAACCATTTGCCACCTTTACGTACTGCGGTGTTTGAGTAACTTCATATTTTATAAAGTTAGACTTATCTTCTACCATATTATCAGTAGCCCCTAAATCAATTACCCAGTAATTGGAATATATAGATTTTTTTCCAGAGATGTTACCATTGATACTATAGAAAGTAGGAGGGCTTATTTTAATCTTTCATGAAGAGGTTGAAGGTTGGTCATGCAATCGCGTTTCTATTTCTGCAAGTTGCATCTTCAATTCAGTCATTTCATCTATAGGACTTGGTTCTACTTTTTCTTTCTCAGATGTAGTTGCCACATGACTATCATAATTCATATACTTTGTTGGTTTTCCAATAATTTCCCAGCAATGTTCTTGTGTGTGTCTTCTTTTCCCACAATGAGTACATTGTAGCTTGTTTTTATCTTTATAATTTTGAAATCTTCCTCTTCCATGGCCTCGATAATTCATGTTACCTCTACCAGCAAATATATATTTTTTAGCTTGAATTTGTTCCCCTTTCTCTAAATTTTTTCGATCTTCCTCTCTTAACAAGAGAGAATAGATTGTTCCTAGTGATGGCAGTTCTTCCTTGTTGAAAATATTCAACTTGATTGATTCATATTCAGGTGAGATTCCCCAGAGTAGATCAAATACTTTTCGAATTTCACCATCTTTTGTTCTTCGCAATGGTTGCACTTATTTTCTATAAAATATCTTTGTTCGTTCCACAATTCCCGTAATTCTCTGTAATACTCACTTACAGATATGGTTCCTTAACAACATTTCCTTATTTTCTCAATTATCTCATACTCTTTAACGATATTTCTTTGCCACAAATATGCTTCTTCAACTGCAGTCCAAATTTTTGCAGTTGATTCCATATAAATAAACATTTTGCTAATAGACTGATTCATTGATTGAAGAAGCCAGGAGCTTACCAAGGCATCATCCTTGGACCATCTCTCAAAATTTGCATTGTCTTCATCTGGTTGTGGCTGAGTTTGTTTAATAATTGATAGCTTTCCTTGAGAGTGTAGGACCAGCTCAATTGATCTCGCCCATTCTCTATAATTTCTTCCTACCAAACGAATATTCGTGATTTAAAATGGTTCTAGTTTATGTTCATTATCACCTGTGGCTGATTATTGTTCCTCTTTCATCCTTCTTTTCATTATTTGTATATGTTGAATATGTGCAATAATGTGAATATGTTTTTCTTTGACAGAAAAAATGTTAAGCAGTTCCCCAAAGAATCAATGTCACCAGCAGTATGTAATCCAATTGCTACTTCAAGAAGTTGTAGGTTGATGTCTATAAGATGCAATTTATGTCACACGATGCAGTTTGTGTTCAGATCGATACCTTAGCACGCAACAGATTTATATTTGTACCTCAACAAGCAGCAGATTCTTCATCGAAATCTGTTCTTCAACATGATGCAGTTTATGTGCTCCGATTCTGCGTTGATATCTATTGTACCTCAACACATAGCATATTATGTGCTCAGATTCTTCATTGATATCTATACTTCAACGTGATGTTTCTTCAACAAAACTTCAATAGAATGTTTGATGGTGTTTCAACACAGATTCCTCACCAGATACGACCCTTTCTATTAAGGGAAAAAGTTCTGATACCATGTGCAAAAAGCAAACAATAAAACTACAAGCGTATTTCAGATTAAACATAACTTAGAAGATGGCAAAGCGGCAATCCGCTGCCTCTGTGTAGTCGCCGCCCTGTACTCTTTCTATCCCATTAAAAATTGTGTCTTGCTGATAGGGTTTTCACTCCCTTAAATAAAAGAGTTACAAAAAACTAATTTACCTAAGTGTCATTAATGAAGCTTATTTAAAACTACCTTTAAAAACATAAAGCAAAAGTTAAAAACATAAAACAGAATTAACATAAATGAAGAATCACAGAAATTGTCCCATTTTACATGTCGTCCACTCTCATCCCTTGATGCAGTTAACTCATTTATAAGCTTCAACAGTTGTACGGGTTCAACGTTGCATAACCATTCCCAAGCCCATATACAGAAGGACAGCTGCATCAGGTACCGGAGCCAGCACAAACCATTTCCAGATCTTTTATCGAGAGATACGATACAAACAACAACTAAGCCTTTTCCCATACTAGACGGGGTCGGCTACATGGATTCTTTGTTTCCACAGAGCTTTATCATGTGCCATGTTAGCAGTTAACTTACAATAAGCTAGATCATTCTTTATTGTTTCTTTCCAACACTTTTGTGATCGTCCTCTAACTCTTTTAATACTTTCCAAATTTAGTTTTTCATACCTTCTTAAAGGTTTTTCTGATCTTCTTTCTATATGTCCAAACCATTTTAAAATTTATTCTCTCATTTTATCCTCTATTGGTGTCACTCCTAATTTGTTTCTAATAACCTCATTATGTATACGGTCTTTTCTTGTATGACCACTCATTCTTCTCAACATCTTCATTTCTGTCACAGACATCTTTTGTACATGTTGATGGTTAACTGCCCAACATTCAGAACCATAAAACATGGCAGGTCTAATTGCTGCTCTATAATATTTACGGTCTAATTGCTGCTCTATAATATTTACCTTTTAACTTTAATGGTATCTTCCACTAACACAATGTCATCTGCAAATAATGCACTGCATCCCTGGTTCCTATAAAAATTCTTGAAGTGTATGTAAGAGTTAGCACTAGGGTGGATGGCCACAAATGTACTGGGGTTGCTAGAAGGAAAAATTTTGATATTGTCTTCAATAAGACTTCTCAAAAGACTCCATGCTATTCTCTGCAATGTTCCTCTAATAATTATTACTGAAGTATTAGTCCTCTTGAAAAATGGATGTCATAAATAAACCAAGTTGGCAAAGATGCAGAGGTAAAGTGATGCTAAACCCACTAAGATTTCATTTTTCTTTTGAAGTACAATTTGAAATATATCAAACGAATAGAGAAATTCCAACAAACTTTTAAAAAAGAAAGTGTGCTTGTAATGACATCACCTAGTATGATTTTAATGATGATGTGTTCATGATACCTTATACTAGCACAGTTTGTAGAGTGTTTGGACACCTTCCTTCTTTTGGGATTCTGACTATTCTCTGATGAACGTGAAGATCCACTGCACACTTTGTTATTCTGAATATATGAAGTGTCTTGAAGACGTCGAGGTACAGTTACGTTTCCTGCCAATATGGATGTAGGATTTGTCCTGAGAGTGTTGAGAAACCTTCCGCTTCCTTCGAAATCTCGGTAGCTCCTCCACTTTTTTGTCATGATGACTCTCTCAAACTAATACTAGTACATATATTTTTATTAAGAAAACTTATGAAAATAATTTAATCATCTATTTTCATATTATCACTTGCCACAAGAATATTATTATCTCATTTTTTATGCATCTAAGAAAAATAAGATCTTTAATTTTTCTATCTTAGGCTTTAGCTATCCTATAAATATCTTTTTTTATCTTCTTTGAGCTGAGCTTTTTTATATAAATCAAGTTTTTTCGCTTTGCTAACGGCCTTCTTCGCTTCTTCTTTTTGTCGATTTCATTCAAAGAATTTCATTGCAAAAGATTGAAGAAAAAATGGCTTTCATTCATTCTTGAGTTTCTGACAGAATCGGCTCCTACACTGGGTAGCCATCTGATTTCTTTTCTTGATTAGTTACAGCCCTAATGAATCCCAGATTTTATAATAAACATAATCTAACTTAAAGGACACAATTACCCATAAGTATTGACACGGCTTCCAATGGATCTCATCCAGATCCATTGGGTCCAAACACCATTCACTTGACACTAAACACGACATTTATTTAGACCTTTGACATGACATTAACAAAACACGACACATTAACACTCCCCCTCAAGTTGGGTGAAAGATGGATGTTACACCCAACTTGCTACACAATCTCCGAAGTAGATCTCTAGTAACTACTTTAGTCCTGATTGCACATGTTCTAACTGAAATTCCTTTACAAGTACCCTGTCCCGGATAAAATGACAATCTATCTCAATATGTTTTGTTCTCTCATAGTACACTAGATTTGAGGCTATCTGTATCACTGATTCGCTGCTTTGCTGTCACAAAATATAGGTATAGGTTTGCCAGTAAATAAGTCCATTTCCATCAGTAAAGATCTCAGCCATTTTCCTTTACACAAACCTGATGCTATTGCTATGTATTCTACCTCAGCTGTCGATCTAGCTACAACCGACTGTTTCTTACTTTTTCATGAAACTATGTTACCGTCAATCAATGTTATATATCCTGTGCTCGACTTCCAATCATCTGCTGAGCCTGCCCAATCAACATTTGTATAAACTTCAATATTAGTGTGACCATTAGCTTTGTAAGTGATTCCATGTCCTCAAGTTTGTTGGAGATCAACTTGAATCTTGATTGTCTAGATGTAGAATTTAGTTTATATGTAAATTTAGTTAATTATGTAAGTAAGCGTAATAGACCTAGTAAGTTATGTAAATAAATGTAATATGGGTCCTAATGGGACCCGTATCCTACCAGCCACTTACTAGGGGTAGTTTGTTTTTCAAGCTAGATTGTTAGTATAAATTAGTGAGTCATTAGGGTTAGAGTCTTAAGTGAGAAATCGTGATTGGAAGGAGGCAGCTGGAAATATGTGGCCGACCACTCCATAGATGGAGCTTGTGATGTAAGTTGTTTTTATTATTTATAAAGTGTTTGTTTCTCGTTAATCTCAACATGGTATCAGAGCTTTTTCCTTAAAAAGTTTGGCAGAAGGCTTTGAAAATCAGCCGCAAGCAAGTCCCGTGGGAAGTTACAGAAATTGTGGATGTGCAAAATTTTTTTTTCGGATGACTAATACAAGTATTCAAGGTAAGTTAAAGATTTGATATTATATTTGCGATTTAGATCAAGATCACGGCAACTTGAAGACGAGACGCGCTGCAGACGAGACGCGCAACAAGTTCACGAAAAAAAAAGGAAAAAAAAAAGGATTGTTTATCTTGTTGATTAAGATCCAGTGATTATATTAGATACCAACTGGGTACCAGTTTCTGTGGAGAAAGTAATCTGTACTAGTGACATTAAAGACAGTAAGAGGGAATGGATAGAAACAAACTTCCCGAAGGCTGTGACAATTTCTCAGATAAAAGAGAAACCTTCCAAATTACAAATATGAAACTTAATGGAAAAAATTATCTCCAATGGCTCACCATTCGAACCACCCTAAAAGAAGGCTAAAGTTGAACCACATTGGAAGGGAAGGCTCCCGATAAAAAATGATCCACGCTTGGAGACATGAGATGATGACAGACTCCTCTCATTATGACTTGGCTTTGGTTGAACTTCATGATTCCCCCCTCTCTCTCGAAATTTGTGCAGTAAATTGTATGGGTTCTTGCCATCATCCCTAGAAATTTGGGATAATCTCGCATGAAACCTTTTCCATGAAAAAGGATATCTTTGCTTGTTATGAGTTGAAGCCAAAATTTTCAACACTAAACAAGGATCTCTCTCTGACTCGACATTATGGCACTCGAATGGATTATGGATTGAATTAGATCAAGATCGACTTTGAAGATGGAGTGCAAGAAGGATACAACCACCTTTGGCCGAATTTGTCGAGAGAGATAGGATCTTTGAGTTCCTTTCGTGATCAATCCGTAGTTTGACCCTATCCGAATTTAGATTTTGGGAAAAGAAAAGCCATGCCTACTTTATCGTAAGTGTTCTATACAACTGCGGGGAAAGAAGCTCTAAGAAAGCGCTATGCTTGATGAAAAGCCAACCGATGGACTGACAAGACTAAAAGCCGTCAAAAATAGATCTAGTTCTTCATCTCCATCAAATATCATCACCGGTGCACCTATTGTAAGAAGTCCTGTCATACCAAGGAGAATTGTTTAAACCCAATGGGAAAGCATCAAGCTCTAGCCGCACACGAGGATTTAAAAATGTTGCTCAGATCGCCTACCGCACACGGGATTTAAAAATGTTGCTCAAGGGCAGTGCTCACTTGACTTCCATAGACTTCTCCGAGTCGAAGTGGAAGCCAAACAGTGAAAGCATGACGACACTTCTACTCTTAGCAAGGAGGAACTCGAACACTTAAGGTCTCTCTTATGGCTTCTCTTAGTAAACCTTCTCGGGATTCTCGTGCCTTGTCATGAATGGTAAGATTTTTGTTCTTTAACCTCCCATACTTCGGTAATCGGTTCCCGAGGATTCATGGATTATTGATTCTCGGTACTACATCGATCACATGACCTTCGCTTTTCTCATTTTTCTTCATATAAAAACACCTCCTGGTAATCATCACATAACCAGAGGCCGATGGCTCTCATACATCAGCTTGTTGGCCTTGGTAATGTTGCGCTAGTCCATTGCTAATTTTGAAAATGTGCTTCATGTTCCTAAACTTTCTCATCCAACCTTCTTTCAATACATAAACTTACTTCAAAGACCTTCAATTGTCAGGCCGTAACCTTTTCCCACTCTCATTGTGTTTTCAGATTTTATCACGGAGGACGATCAAAGGGGTTGCAAGTGAAGGAACAAGAGAGTTGTACTACATCCTTGAGATGAAAGCATCAAGTGGCTCTAGACAAAAGTTACAACATTCCTCGTCATCAAACTTGTTCCAAGTCATGTGCTTCCTAAATTTGGCTCCACCATAAACGTCTTGGACACCCTCCATTTACTTCTACTTAAATCTATGTTTCCCCGCTTTGTTTTTAAATAAGTCTGCTGAGTCCTTTAATTGTGATGTGTGTGAATTTTCTAAACACCATCAAGTGAGTTTTCCTTCAAATGGCAATAGGGAGCAATGAACCTTTCTCTCTTATCCATACCGATTTTTGGGGTCCACTGCTCCTAACATTTCTCGTGCAAAATGATTTGTGTCATTTATTGATGATTGAAATCGCAGTGACAATAGTGGAGAATTTGTCTCAATCTCTTCACTCCTATTTTTTACAGCATGGAATCTTACACCAGACATCATGCTCTCATTCACCTCAACAAAATGGTGTTGCTGAGAGGAAGAATCGACATATCTTAGAAGTGGCGCGCACACTCTTAATTAGAAGCAATGTACCAAAATCTTATTGGTGTGAAGCAGTTCTTACATCTGTGTTCCTTATAAATCGCATGCCAAGCAGGATTCTTAGTGGAAATACTCTCTTCCACTCTTTATGTCCATCTCAGAAACAGTTTCATGTACTACCGAGAGTTTTTTGTTGTACTTGCTTTGTTCATATTTATCAAGGGGCTCGAGACAAATTAGATGCAAGATCAGTAAGTGTATTTTCTTGGGATACTCGACTACCCAGAAGGGATATAAGTGTTATGATCCATTAAAGAGGAAATTTTATGTTACAATGGATGTGACCTTTCACGAAGACACCATTTTATAAAATACAAGAAGATTCCTCATCAGATATGCAGTCCACTCAGGTGTTTCCACTTCTTCCTGCTGAAATTCCATCCATTAATGAAGAGAAGGAGTGGCAAGTGTATAATAGAGGTAACCGAAACATATTTTTTTCCAGATCCGATGGGTGATAGAAATTTACATCAAGAATCAGATTTATCTCTTCCTCCAGTTACTCCGGGTACTCCAGACAGTGAATCGGATAATCTACCTATTGCTATCAGGAAAGCTAAACGTGCAGTCGGGAAGTATGCCTTGGAAAAAATGGTATCTTATTCTGATTTCCCAAGAGAATATCAACTGTTCGTAATGAATGCAGAGAATACATTTGTTCCAAGAACATACGAAGAAGCCAAGCAACTTCCAGAATGGAAAGCTACTATGGAAGAGGAAATTTCAGCCCTTGTGCGCAACCAAACTTGGAATTTAACTAATCTTCCATCAGGAAGGAAAACTGTGGAATGCAAATGGGTATTTTCTGTCAAGTATAAGGCTGATGGGAATATAGAAAGATATAAAGCGAGGTTAGTAGCTAAGGGATATAGTCAGTCGTATGGGATTGATTATACTGAAACATTTGCTCCTGTAGCCAAGATGAATACTATCAGAATCCTATTAAGTCTAGCAATCAACAAAGGATGGGAACTATGGCAGTTGGACGTGAAGAATGCTTTCCTCCAAGGTGATCTCACAGAAGATATTTATATGGACTTACCCCCTGGATATTGTTGTGGAAAGGAACAAGAGAAGTTATTTTCATAGCTAAGTGGGTCATATGGCATCTTTCTTGCCTTTCTTGCATCTCTTTGCATTTGTTTATAAAGAAAATAAAAGAAAGAATACAATTTACTTAGAAGTTACAAAATATCATTACTTATGAATTATAACTTACAAGTATAAAGAATAATAAAAATATAACAAAAATATCTTTTTTACCTTGACTTAACTTCATATTGTAAGCAATATATACCAAGTCATGAAGACAAGCATGCTCCAATATGTTTCTCTTCTTTGCGTGAATGCATTAAAAAAAACTCTAATTCCTCTCGCATCCACTCAAACTACATGTTTGGCTTACTATGCAATGAGCAAACCTTAACAAATTGGATGCATCTACACCAAATAGAGCCCACCATTTATTTAAAATAAAATATAATAAATGAAAGGATTAAGTCTTAAGAAACAACACAAATCCTAAGAAGGAAGAAATAATAATAATTTATCAAAAAATCAAATCATACCTGATCACATTTAGGAGCGAAGTTGTATTGCAATTGACCATACCAAATCTCCAATGCTATCTATATACTTACATAGCTCTAAATGAATATTGCACTAGTAGATGAATCTTAAACAAGGTCAATTGCATTCAATATCCCTTTTTTAACTTCATAATCCTCTACAACAACAACAACTAAACCTTTTCCCATACTAAATGGGGTTGGCTATATGAATTCTTTGTTTCCACAAAGCCCTATCATAATTTGTAGAATTCATGATAAATAAGTTTGACAAAATTTTATGTTGACTATCGAAAGCCTAATGCAACCCTCTTCCTTTATCTGGGCTTAAGACCGATCGTGCAAGGGTGAATCCTTACATGGGTGAATTTTTTTAAAAGGGATTGCAACACAAGGACTTTCTAGGAGTTCACCCATCCCAATACTACTCTCACCCAAGCATGCTTAACTTTGGAGTTATGATGGGATCTAGTGCTTTAGTGCAGGTATGATCACACCCGTGCTGAAATATGCAAAGTTAAGAGAAAATCTAATACTACAACAACAACTACTAGCCTTTTTCTATTACTAGATGGGTCAGCTACATGGAAGAAAAAATCTAATAGAAGGATTAAAAAAATATGTAGCAACATGCAAATCATGATGCATTTGTCGATTCTAACGTGGATCAATTATCTTCGAAACCTTCTTTAGAAGTGACCACTTACAATCAAGATTTGCTTGTGTTTCCAATTTGTGATGATTGGATCGAAAAAGAAGACATTAGTAACAACCATTAAGCCTTTTACAATACTAGATGGGGTTGGCTACATGAATTCTTTGTTTTTATAGAGCCCTATCATAATTTATAGAATCTATGGTAAATAAGTTTGATAAAGTTTTACGGTAGCTGTCAGAAGCCTAACACAACCCTCATTTATTCGGGCTTGGGATAGGTCATGTAAGGGTGATCCCTTACAAATTGGTTGTAGAACTTCCTATTATTTTAGAGGATGCAAACTGAAGAGAAATAGAAGCAGAAATAGAGATTGAAGATGGAGATGTACAAAGTGAATGATTGGATGACCCAATTTTGGAGAGAGATGATCACGTGAATGATGATGATGGCAGTGACCCTGATTATAGTGCTTATGATGCATTTATTGTTTATGATTCATGTTTTGTGGAATGAAACAATGAAATTGGATTGTTGTAGTTTATTACTTTGTATTTGTGTTATGTAATAAATTATAATCTTAACTTTGTAAATTTTCATAAGCTTGTTGATATAATGTTAACTTTAAGTTTAACTTTTTTACTCTTATAGGCTTGTAAACTCTTGGTATTAGTTTATTGATCATGAAAATGTCATTTTTAGTTGCATTTTGATTGTGTTTCCTATTATTTGGTTATTTTCTGTTTTTTAATTATAATTTTTCATACTTTGAATTTTTGAATTTTATAAAATAATTCAATTTTAATATATCATATTATACCATATCGTATGATATAACATGATTATCATACATGAGTGCTCTGTACAATATGAGCATTGATACGCTAATTAAAATATTGCCTTAGAGAAATACATTTTTGACATCAAGTTGTCATAGTTTCCACCCTTTTTTGCAGCTATACTGATAAATTACTATAATAGTTGTCATTTTTCCTATTAGTGCAAAGGTTTAAGTATAGTCTAACCCATAGTCTTGCTTGTAGCCCTTTGCAACTAATCATGCTTTCTATCTCTCAATATTGTCATCAGCTTTATATTTGATAGTGTAGACTCATTTGCATCCCACTGGCTTTTTACCATGAGTTAGTTGTAAAATCTCTCATGTATTGTTTTTTTTCAAAGCTAAATCTCAATCTTCATAGTCTCTCTCCAATGTTTAGAGTCTTTGGCCTCCTTATAATTTTTTTGTACATGAATAAGATAATAATTAAGAGCAAACATTTTGAAGTTGTTTGAAGTATTTGGTATGTAAAATATTGAGATATAGGGTAAGTACAAGATCTCTTCCCTTTTCTCAATGCAATGGGAACGTCCAACTCAACTGATAATGTGGTGAATTGTTTTGCTACAAACTCGTCTAGCTGAAGATCGGAGGAGAGTTTCTCTTCTTGGGACATGGTAGGCTGCACAATTTTCTTTGAGGTTTCCATATTCCTTCTCCAACTTGCAATTCTTTCTTAGTCTGATCCTCATGTTCTATCTTCTCTTGTTGTGATTTAACCTGATTTTCTCCTTCTAATCTTGGACTGATAGGTATAACAACTGAGTCTTAGTTCCCTATAAGCAATTTCTCCTCCTTACTATCATAGTAGGTGGAATCTTTGAAGAAGGTTGCATCCATTGACACATGTACTTTCCTCTTCTGAGGTCATAGCAGACATAGCCTTTTTGCATAGAGGAATAAATAAGAAGTATACACTTGATAGCCTTTCAATCCAATCCAATCTTTAAATCCGGTTTGTCTCTATGTCTTGAGTGATTATGAACATAACACACACATCTATTGAGGGGAATATTAAACATTTTCTTATTTGGCAAGTGGAATCTTTTATTATAGTATGGTTGAAGGAGTCTTCTCTATGAGATAGATAGTCACTACAACTACATCACCCCAAAATATCTTAAGAGCATTACTCCCGATTAAAAGAGATATAGTTGTTTGTAGGATGTAACAATTTTTTCTCTCTACTACCCCATCCTGTTGAGGTGTATATGCACATGTAGTCTGTAGACATAAAAATTTTATTCCAAAGTCTTTATAAAGACTTGTAATAACTTTCTCAATCTACTTCGTTTATGCGTGAGTGTGCCAACTAGTTTCACTAAAACTAACAAAGTATAATTCTGACTTCGTGGGCAATTGTGGTTGAGTAGCATCTTTTTGCCTTAGGTCTTCTTGAACCGATGCTCAAGAGTCAACCTAGACGCTTTGAGGATTAATTTTGTGCTGGGTGTATATTTCCAAAATTCACTTTAAAAGATAATTTTAATAAAAACAATTCATGTACTTGGTCTAACGAACAAAAACTTTTTAAGTTCTAAAAAACAGAAACTGGTTCTGTTTTTAGAGCTTGTTTTTGATTTTTTTTTAATAGTTTAGAGATCTCCAAAATTCATGAAAAATTCACAACATATAGAACAAAATGTGGAGATTCTAAGACTATTTTTATTTTGTGTGTTTGTGCTGTAGATTTGCAAAATTAAATCTTGAAAAGACCACTGCTTAGGTGTCTTAGAATATTCTGTTACAAAAATATAAAGGTCTAAAGAAGTCTTTGTATCTCACTGCATAGAGCTCTGATTTCTATGATTTTAGTCTTGTTATAGATATCAAATTTCTAATGAGACTAATTTCATCAAAATTGGCTTACTATCAACAGAGTTATGGGAATTTTACCCAACATCTATTGTAGGAAAACAGATTGTGCAGAACTGACTCTGAATTTGGCTGATCTTTTTCTGTTTCATTCATGAGCCTACACGGCCATAAAATTTTTAAAAATTTATTACTAGTGGCTGGTGTGTGTAAATTTGGTGTCTTAAATTTTAGGTCATTTGAACAACGATCTAGAAATAAAAAATGATACAACAGACATATGTAGGATGTAGGAAAACAGAGTTTCAATTTTAGAACATATATGCATGCATCCATCCGAATTCAAAAGCAATCCACAACTAAATTAAAGCAAATGACTGAAGAAAAATTAATATAAATACATATTTAGCTTAATCATATAGGGGATTAGGAGATATAAGAGTGTATAGAATATAAAGAGGTAGAGAAACATGAAAACAAACAAGTAGAAGGCATAAGCATAAACGAAATGAAATGGGCAGCACTTCTACTTTATTACAACATGGGGGAGACTAGAGCTCCATTAAACCCCTTTTCAAATTGAATATGAATAAGAGAGGATTAAGACCAGCAAAAGAGAAAGGAAACTTATTCACACGTCCTCCAATGACACACGGCTCCAAAGAGGGGACGTTTCCTTCTATGGCCACCTCTCTCACTCTTTATTTTCTCTTTCTCTCTATCTCTCTCTTGTTGCAGTACCTCCTCTCTCTCTTGGACCCCTTCCTAGACTTCTCTCAAGGCTTTTCAAATCCCTCCAATGCTGGAAATCGTCCCCCCTTGGCCTCTATTTATAGGCCAAGGGAGGGGGCTGCTAGACCCTTCTTTGATGTGGATCAATGGGTCTCTTCTTGGCTCCATCTTGATTTTAATCAACAAAAGAATGGATGCACAAGACCTCAAGGTGTCTTGTGGTCCCCTAGGTCAAGAAGAGTTCAGCACATGCAACCCTTGACTCGAGTGGGTGCGGTCCTTGGCTCGAGCTAATATGATTCGAGTCCAATCGGCTAGGTGGTTGAGTCATGGTGAGGCATGGCCTCTTGTTTTGGTCCAACCAAGGTAGGCTAGGTCTAATTAATTGGGTTAGGCTTAGCTAGTGTGATTCGGCCAAGGTAGGTTAGGTCTACCTTAGTCGATGGGTTGTGCTTTGGCCGAAAGGGTTAGAGCTCGGTCAAGGTTTGGTCCAGCAAACCGTGATGTTTCAATGTTGCCAAAGGGCTCTTGGTCATGGTTTGGTCAAGGTGATGTGGTCAAGCACGTTAGGGTGGGTTTGATCAAGAGGTCAGTTGGATTTGTTGAGGCAAGTGAGTCCAAACGGCAAAGGTGTAGTCTCTAGCCTTTATGTGACCTTTGATGCAAGAGACCCTGTTGGTCGTGCTCGATCTTGGGCATGGCTTGGCCTAGTCAACTTGGGCTAGACAGATGCTTGCTTCCGCTTCGAGGTTTTGACTTTGCCTTTATCCGTTCGTTTCTTCAATCTTCTGTTAGGTCAGGCCTTGAGTCTTCAGCATTGATTTCGCTCCTTGGTTCTTGAACCGTGATGCATTTCCTCAACCTTATCTTTTTCAAATCTAAGCTTTGAAATCCTTTGAATTTCCAAAGATTTAAAGTCCCTTTAAGTTTAAAAATCAAGACTTTTGAAAACAAGCTTATGATTTTGGAAAATCTAAAACAGACTGGGGTTTATTTCAAAAATATTTTATGTGTTTACATAGTCTAATAAACAATGGCATGGTTATTGAGACATGTTTTCAAGAACGTATCACTGAATTCTCTGTCATTGTTTGATCTAATACATTTATTAGAACATCAAAATTGAGTCATCACAAATTTGCGAAACATTGGAAATAGTTGAAACTTCATTCTTGTTTTTCATTAAGTAAACTATTGTGAATATTGTGCAATCATCCACAAAGGTAACAAAACATTTGTAGCTAGACATAGCCACCACAAGACTCGGACTCCATACATTTGAGTACACAAGCTCAAACAAATTTATTTTCCTAGACTCACTGTAAACACCCAAAATTTTAAAATGTTTTAAAAAAAACTCCTAAATTTTGAAAATCAATTTAAAGCCTTTATGAACCTTTAAATTCAAACCCCAAAATTTTAAAGTTTAAGTCTTTTGGAAAATATTTCAAAAATAAAGGTTTTAAATTCAACAACCTGTGAATTTCAAAATAAAATAGATAAACAGGTGAGACCCAATCCAAGCCTGGATCTAGATCGATTCTCGAAAGCACAAAGAAGATAAGATTGGAGCTTATTCGGTTAAGATAAGATCAAATTCAAATCCAAATGTAGATCGAGCTTATCCAATCCAGATAAGATCAAGTGGAGGATCAAGCTTATCCCATCAAGATAAGATCAAGTGGAGGATCGAGCTCATCAAGATCAAGTTGAAGATGGGGCCGTATATCAAATCAAGATGGAATCAAACTCAAGATCAAGTTGGGGCTGAGACAATCTAGTCCAGATAGAATCAAATTCAAATGCAAAATATGACTGAAATTTTCAAGTTGAAAGAGCCTAGCTATGTATATACGACCACTACAAAGCATTTGGTATCAAGTTGTAAGAATCATCAAGACATGCTAGGGCCGAGTGGAGCAAGTCCAAGTCGGTTGCATCAAAGACCAACCCACATAGGGCTGGCCCAAGTCATCAATGAAGGGACCACCTAGAGTGGATCAAAAGCAAGCTAAGGAACTGGTCCAACCCGCCCTAAGGAAGGGGCTAGAAGCCAACCCCTTGGCCTATAAAAGGGGCCAAGGGGGGGGGTGGGTTCCCCATCTTGGGAAGTCTTGGATATTCTTCTTAGGGATTGAGGATGGAAAGGAGTGTTGTACAAGGGAAAAATATGAGCTGCAAGTGAGAGAAAAAGAGAGGGGAAGAAGAGGGTAGAATTAGGCTTGAGTTAGTGTGGGATTTGAAGCAAAGAAGAAGAAGGTGCTAGCTGGATTCCACTCTTGGAATTCCGGTCGATTGGAGGCAAAAGCTGTAAGTATTTCCTCTTTTGTTTTTAAAGCCTTCTTTCATATAAATTCAATTGAAATGGGGTTGTATTAATGGAGTATTATCTCCCCCCACGTTGTAATAGTGATTAGATTTGATGAATTTCAATTATGTTGCTAAATTTTCATTCTTACACACACGCACTTTATGTGTTTGATTGTGATTCTATCCCAATATAATCTATAAACACTCTATACTTTCTACCCCCTCTATGCTTATGCTTATACATATAATTTTCCTTCATTTTATTTCAGCAATTTAATTTGGGATATAGAGTTGTTGCAATTTCAATTCGTGTAAGTTGCATCATGTATATTCTAAAAAACCTGAAACTGAACTTTCAGCATCTCTGCATATGTTGTTTGTCGTAATTTTAATTCCTGAATCCTTACTCCAATTAATCTAAAATCTTGTCCACATATTCTATATACAGAAGCCCACTTTAAATAAAATTTTCAAGAATTTTAGGGTCGTGCAGCCACATAAATAAAATTGGGCAAAATTGAGTAGAAACTTGTCCACTGTCTGCATGTTCAGTTTTCCTGCAATAGAGCTTGGGTTTTTATCCGATAACTCTTTCTGTAGGTCTCAAAATCGGTTGAATTTTGATTTATTGGAAATTTGACATCCATAGCTTTCCAGTAATATCAAACTCACCAAATTTAGAACTCAGATCACCGAGATAAAGGCTCATCTTTGAGTCTTTGTATTTCTGTGATAGGATAGTTTCAGATACCTGAGCAAGGATGCTTCATTGATTTAATTTTGCTTCAAAATAACTCCAAATTAAGATCTTTAAAGTACGACAGATCCTCCACTGTCTTATGAAATTTTGGTGATTTTTGGAAGTCTATAAGGTATTCAGATCGATTCAGAAAACAAGCCCTGAAAACATAATATTCTGTTTTTCAGACTTCCATGTCTTGAATCAAAAGTGCACACATCCATTCTTTCAAAAACACAAAATCTTCAAGAAAATTGAAATCATTTCACCTATACTTTTGAAATTTCTAAGTGCTTAGGCTGACCCTTGAACATCGGTTCAAGAAGGCCTAAAGTGAAAAGAGCCCGCTTAGCTACAATCGCCACAGAAATCAGTTTTTTTAAAAACTTTGCTAGTTTTTGCAAACTAGCTGGCACGCTCGCGCATTTAAGTAGGTAAGAAATTCTTGCTTCAAGTTTCTACATAAGCTTTGAAGTAAAAAAATTTCGTGTCTACACTCACTATTGGAAAAGCTAGTTCAATGATGCTTAGCTTTATGAAAAGCTTCACATTCAAAAAATAGATTGACTACATCAAAACTGAACTAAGGAACCATATTATTCAATTTAGGAACTGGAAGATGACAAAGTCATTGATGCCAAAGTTTGATTTTCTTGACACTTGCATCCATAATCCCTTTATTTGTAGTCACTTTTGGTTGTACTCCATCCAACACGTATAGCCCACCTCTGACTCTACCATGCCCAAGGATCCTCCCTGTTCTTTGATCCTGAAACACACAATCATTTTCATAAAAAATGAGTGAACAAACTAACTCTATAGTAATTGCATAAACATATAAGATATTGGTAGAAAATTTAGAAACACATAAAGCTGAAAGTAGACTTAATTGACATTCTAACACTCCCTTTTCCTTAGATATAAATGTAAGAGTCATTTGTGAGTTTTGCACTACTGCCCACTTTCATACATTAATAAGAGTTAGAGATATTTCAATTAACAACCATATGATGGGTAGATCCTGAATCAATAACCCAAAAAGTACAAGAAGACAAACCAATAGAGTTCATGGCATTAAAGTTATATGCATGAACCAAGGAGGCTTGGATGTATGAGGTAGATTCCTCTCTAGATTTACCCTTTTAGTATCTAAGAAAGCATATTGTTCTCAATTTCCACTGTATCTGAGGAGCTCGCTTGGTAGGCCTTGTTCTTGAAATATGTTGGTTTACCAATTAAATCTCAACATTGCTCCTTAGTGTGCCTTGACTTCCCATGGCGAAAGCACTTTAGTTCATCCTTTTTATCTGAGCATGAATATCCACGGTCATGGCTACTAGTAGAGGCACCACCTCTATCATGATTATTTCCTTGTTACCCTAATCTTACAAATGCAGATTTATCACCTGTCTCAAACTCTTCTTTTTCAAGATTCTTCTTATCTTCTTCTATTATAAGTAAAGAATATTTTACTCGAAGAGATGGTAACATTTCACTTATGAAGAATATTTGCCTTAATGTGCTCAAATTCACTAGATAGTCTCCACAGTAGGTCGAATACCTTTTCTTCCAATTTTGTATTCATGTTCTTGACACAGTGATAACATTCTCCTTGAGTTCATTTCAAGAACTTTTGAGCTCTACATAGTAGTCACTAATGGATCTACTTCCTTGTCTATATTTCCTAGTCTTTACTTTATCTCATATTTCTTCACAACATTAATTTTTTTAGAATATGCATCAATAATTACTGACCAAATTTCATAAACTGTGTTTTAAGTATATAAAGGTGCTACCAATACTAGGCAACATGGAGTTAATTAGTCATGAGACAACTATGGCACTGTCCCTTCTCCTTTGAATACTTGGGGTCTAATGGATGTGGTTAGGAGGTTTCTCCTATAATAAATTATCATTTTCCTCTTGCGATGAGGGCAAATTTTAATGCCTTAGACCACACTTTGTAAT
This sequence comes from Brasenia schreberi, assembly GCA_036023115.1. Lineage (NCBI taxonomy): Eukaryota > Viridiplantae > Streptophyta > Magnoliopsida > Nymphaeales > Cabombaceae > Brasenia > Brasenia schreberi. Next base: position 16,015,068 of record JAYKKT010000091.1, on the reverse strand, counting down.
TCTTTTCATCAAACTTAATGAAAGTAGTTTGTAGTGAATTTATTTTGTTGTTACCATCGTTTTCTTCTCAGTAATGACCAGGGTCACTATAAACTTCATCTTTTCAGTTATTTGTTTGCTCGAGATGTGTGATGATTTCCTCGAGATGTGTGCAAGAACTATAGCTGTCTCGGGATTTGTATTGTATTTCACTTTTGCAGAGGATGCTGGTAGATATGTTGAATCCTATCCAAAGTATTATTTTATAGTGGATTTTCTCATATTTTTTATTGATTAGGGTTTAAGTATAAACCCTAACAAAAACGTCTTTTCCTACACTAGTGTGCTTCTCATGTCCTAGAAAGTGAGGCTTCGCTCTCATACCATGTTGAATATTTGATAAACTATGAAGAATCGATGCAATAATAATAGAAGAAATAAGATTGAAGCAATATAAGAAATAAGATTAAAGGTGTAATCCCTCCTCCTGAATGGAGGTTGTCTCTCTCTTATCTTATTTCTTTTTATTTCTAAGGGATGACCGCCCATTAGGTTAATTTACATAATATAATTCAAAAGACTATTATACTCCTAATAAGTGGATTCTAATAAAGTACCTTTAAGAACAGAAAATTACAACACAGTTTAACTATGACTTTAAAATATTTTAACTATGACTAATCTAGGTCCTATCTCAACATCCCCCCAAACTGTCAACTTTCCAACTTTTGACTATACACTGTTAAGAAGTGTCAATGTACACTTTACCTATTGCTTTTCATCCTTGGTTTCCTCGTAATTTGAACTTTGCAGTAATCTTCACAATTGATGCTTCTTCTCCTTGTGCGCCATGCTCTGACCTTTATGAGAGATTCTGGTCTCCTTCAGAAGTCCTTGACAACATCGACAACATCCAATACATGTTCTATCATCCAGTTGCATCAATATATATATATATATATGTGTGTGTGTGTGTGTGTGTGTGTGTGTGTGTGTGTGTGTGTGTGCAAATACCTTTGAGAAAGTTTTAGTAACTTTATTCAAAGTTCAAACATGTGTGCTTTGGATTTTAGATTTCACTCCTCCAGTTTGCTGGATTGCTTCTACCATGCTGTGTGATATTGAAAGCACTTCACATTTTGCAGACTCGAAGGCGGATGCAAGTAATGTTGAGAAGGTAGTAAGATACTCTGCTGTAGTTTATCATCCAATTGCCTTTTCATGCCCTGAATTACTTCCTATGTCAGTCAGCCCAAGTTGTCCTCAATTTAGGTGGAATGGTGGAAGGAAACTTTTGTTATTGATGGGTATATACACTCGATGACATTAAGTAGATATTTCATAAGTTTGTGGCCAATAACTTAATTATCCTCATGAAGACAAAAAAATCAAATGGTGGTTTTTAATCAATTTGATTTTTCACTGCTACCGATATTTGTGATTTCTCAAACATTTATGGTGGATTTCTAAAATTGGTCCATAGTCCTGTTGGATTAAATTTCCACATTCCACCAAGTTGTCTTGAGTGTGCTTTATTAGGCACCTTATTCTGACCAGTGCTGAACTAGATTCTATTTTGGGGTGAGGTGAGGTCCAGTTGCGTGAATTTCAGGTGAGTTAGCCTATTTAAAATTTTGAAATATTCATACTGCTTCCAAACTCTGCCCGTGTAAGGGATCACCCTTGCCTGCAAGCCCGGATAAAAGAGGAGGGTTGTGTTAGGCTTTCGACAGCCAGTGTAAAACTTTGTCAGACTTACCATGGATTCTAAAAAAAATGAATTCATGTATTTGACCTCATCTAGTATGAGAAAAGGCTTAGTTGTTGTTGTATTCAGACTGCTTCCATTGTTTTGTTGGACTTTTTCGGATTTCGGGTGAGGCAACTACCTCACCTCTCCCATGAATAAGTCTGTCACTGATCCTGATGGTCTTTTGTCTCTGTCTTTTTGAACCAAAGTTTGTGGTTGCTTTGTCAGGTGAGGCAGTAGCTTTGCGTGGGGTTGGAGGAGACAAGGTAGAGAAGCTTAACCAGCTATTTGGAGGCAACTTCTTTGCTCTGTCCTCTCTTTCAAATGCCTTAAGCTGAAATTGCTCAAAAAATAGCCCTTTTATCCTTTATATTTCTGTGTGCTTTGGAGCGGCTGGTATGAGAAACTTACAGTGGCTAAATACTGCTCAAGAGAGTGGATTTTGTAAATATGTCTATTAACTTTCTTGGCAGTAAGTTGTAAATGTAAATCCATTTACCTGTGTTTTCTGAATCATACGAGATCGGTTGAACATCTGCTTTGATGAGTAGGTGGGTTGATGCTAATGGTAAATACGTCCACATCTTCATAAAAATAATTGATTGTGCATTGATAATCGCAGCACACACAAGATCACGTAGGCTGTGTCCTGACTCAGCACAACCTATTTTAACTATTTTTTAGTGCTTTGTCACTAGGACACTTCATGAATATTGATCTATTTTAGTTTATTAGTGAATGAACTTATGAATGCAGTTATTTTTTCTGATGAGATATTATCAATTGCATATAACAATATATAGAGTGTACTTGTATAGTTGTTTCCTTGCACTGATGATTTTTAATAATTGCTATTCTGCACCGGCACCCAGACCCCGCACCTGCACCTTTGTGACATATACTCTCCCTTTATTTGTTTGGATTCAACAACTGGTGTGGTTTGTGGGTGTTTAATGGTTGAGAGGCATGTTGATCATACATCCATGTAAGTGTACCAGGTGGGGAGATCTGATATTGCATCCTTCTCACATACACTTAGAGAACAAACAGCCCAGTAGTATACATTATCTTGTTAAGCACCATATTCTGGTATTTTGCAGCATTGCATACTACTTCAGAAGCAAACTTGTGGGATTGCTTCTTCATTAACCCAAATTTCTGATTGATGTTGAGTTCCTAATTTTGTTGATTAGAAGCTGGGGAAAAATATCCTTTACAAGTGACATGCATGAAAAAATGCAAAGTACAAAAAAGGTCGAGGAATTAATTGGCGCTTGTCCACACTGTAGATAAAAATGCATGTTTCCGTAGTGATTGCAGGGCAAGTTGATTGTGTTTAATGCTGTTGATGCCAATGTTCTAAGATTCTCTGATTTATTTTATACTCTCTTAATCATGAGATACTCTCTGCACAAAGTGCAATAGCTCACCTGGATAGGGGGTCGACTTATAAGACGAAGGTCATGAGTTCGACACGCAGGGCATGCATCTAGCTTCAGCCTCCCCATTGTGCCAAAGGAGATAGTCTATTGATCTTCAACTTCAGAGAGAAAGAAAAGTGAATCCTGTATTTGATCTTCTGACTGAGGAAGTAACTGAGCACTTTGATCCTGCAAGCTGAGTGGGTCTTACAAGCAATTGGTCTTAATTGCAGCACGAAATTTGGCAAACAAAAAACTATAGCTCATGGGCATATCTGTGGGCTATAATTATAGTCAGTGTAAACTGCCAATATTCTAAGCCCGTGGCTGCTTCGCCTTACCTTAAAACAATTCACTATCAAAATTACAGATCATCTGAAAACATTTAGGCTATAGTACACCACCAACATTAAATTGTCGGCTTCCGGTCATCAAAACATATGGGCGTTATGGATGCTTAGCAAAACAAGCAACAAGAATGATATCCCTGTGCATGCTAACCTAATAGTGAAAATCTACATTTGAGGCATTGATCTGTTTTGGTAATTCAAGCATGACCTTCAAGCTCATGCTCAGCTTAATGCTTTGTAGCTTCCAAAATAATGAACCTGTAATGGACAGATATTCTGAGCCCGTCCAATGCAGCTGTTTCTTACCTCGTGCTGTGGGATGTCAATGCACTGGTTATTTCCAATATCTGAATCATATTCCGTTCGTATCATTTGATATTCAAAACATCTGGTATGTCCAGTATCTACATCACATTCCTTTCGTGTTAATCGATCGATATGCGAAACATCTGAATGGTATTTGGGATCAGATGTGGATTCAATGTTTTTGGATATATTAGATGTCTTTTGGCCATGCCAAACCCAGTCCCAAGGAAGAATTGTTGAACAAATCTCGCAATTTTGAGATAGATTCAAAGGTGCCACAATGTCATGGCACCTTGTACTATATTCTTCTCCCTTGGGCACAGGCTTGCACGCGTGAACACGCACACAAATACTAAAGCTTTTGCATGCAGAGCATTAGCTCAACCCAAGCCTCTCTGACACACTTGCTGCATGTGGGGAGTTCCGACTCCGATGGTGCACCTGTGTGTGTTAGGAGGCTTCAGCCTCGGCCTTTGTTTGTAACCTTTTCACAGTAACATTGTTTCAAGAAGGTCCAAATGCATTAAAGTTCTTAGAGCGGCATCTATCAATAAGTTGTAGAAGACAACGTTTCTCTTTAATTATCATGTAATCGTCATTGAATTTTCTCCAACTACTGAATTCAGATCAAGCATTCTTCGTGAAAGAGGTCTTGTTCAGAAAATGGTTGATGCTGCACAATGATTGATATGTCACCTGGCTAGGAGTCGGCCAACAAGTTGAGTTTGACACCCGGTCCATGTAACTAGGGATGGCAACGGGGTGGGTGCTCACTCCACCTGCACCCGCCTCTCACCCTTTTGTTATAACCCGGCCTTACCCACCCACTTCGACCTACAATTGTTTTTTAAGTATTTAATATTATATATTCCATATAAAATACAAATTCTTTTTTATGGTATTTTATATAGTTATATTATATAAAAGTTATATGAATATAAGCATGTAAAATACTTTATATATATATATATATATATACATATACATATATATACATATATATATATACATATATACATATATATACATATATATATATATATATCGGGAAGCATTTTAAATTTAAAAAGTTTTTTTCTGATATTAGTAGTATCCCAAGGGCAGAAACCCATTTTATCCATTAGTCCAAACGGATTTGGTTTGACAATTGTTTTTTAAGTATTTAATATTATATATTCCATATAAAATACAAATTCTTTTTTATGGTATTTTATATAGTTATATTATATAAAAGTTATATGCATATAAGCATGTAAAATACTTTATATACATATATATACATATATATATACATATATACATATATATACATATATACATATATATACATATATATATATATATATATATATATATATATATATCGGGAAGCATTTTAAATTTAAAAAGTTTTTTTCTTATATTAGTAGTATCCCAAGGGCAGAAACCCATTTTATCCATTAGTCCAAACGGATTTGGTTTGATTTTGATACTGGATCAAATTGAAACTCCCACGTATCATGATGAGGTCTCACACCTTACATGGACGCTAGCAAATACGGATGGCAATGGATCAGGTCTAGCCTCGTACCAGACTCAATTTGGTTACCCGTGTGACCCCGATTCCCTGTGAAAACGGGTATGGAATTGGGTCCTTTATCTACCACGGGCACTGGGATGGATTCGGAGCATCATGTACCCCAATTCTAACTTCAATAAAGTTTTTGAAATTAAAAGTATCTTTAATTTAAGCCCGATTATTCCTAAATATAAATTGAATAATTTAAACATTAAGGTTAGGTAGATAAAAATTCGAAAATCAATATCTTTTACCCATAAAGACAAAAATACGCATATATCTATATAAATATAATATAAATAAATTTATGAATGAACACACACATGTGTGTGTCTAATTGAAACATTAAGGCTAGGTAGATAAAAATTTGAAAATCAAAATATTTTACACGTAAAGACAAAAGCACGCATATATCTATATAAATATAAAACATAAACATAATATAAATACATTTGTGACACACACATATATATGTTTATATGTATATGTATATGTGTGTATAAGTGTGTCTTTCGTTTTTATCTTTGCATATTCAGTTTTTATAAACAGACACACACACGAGTCGGGTATTTCTTATCCTGTACCTGCCCCATGCTCGAAGTAGTTCTTGTATTATATCTGAACCGGTTAATTTGGGCCTTTCCCGGCCTGTTTGGATTAGGTTGGGTTGAGGTCCCATGGGTCAGAACAATATTGCCAGCCCTATTCCTAGACCCGGATGAAGGAGAAGGGTTGAGTTATGTAGCTGATAGCTAAATTACACGTAAAGGTGGTCAGTTTGGTCCAAGCTTGGCAGGTTGAACATGCTCTGAACTTTTCTGCCGAACTGGCTAGAACCATAACCGATCCAAATAAGAACTTAGGGATCCAAATAAGGTTACAACTGGGATACCAAAAGCTCCAACCAAAATTTGTCAGATTTGGATTTGGTTGTGAGTGTTATAAACCGATTCCAACATCTGCACTATAATCAGATTCAAATATAGGATATCAATCGGACATGTCCATGAAACCAATACACAATTATGATCTATTGTGTTCTTAGGCCAGATCTGGTAAATATTTATACTTGTAATTTGGATTCAGAATCTGATGCATCTGATCCATTGACATCCCCAGGGTAAGCCGCCGGATCTTGACCTTATGGATGTTGAATTGAACAGTCATACTGATTAGCAGAAAGCTAATCAATTAATTAACAATAACCAAGGGTTAGGGTCGAATAATTAGTGTATCCCAACTCATTTAGATTTGTGGTTGTCGCTCAGCTATCACTCAAAACAGTTATGACAACTCGAACAAAGTTCATCTTCTTGTAAAGATAAGGTAGTCATTCTCGGCAATCCTAGCACATAAACAGTTGCACTGGCCATTTAGCCGTTATCTGTGGTAAGGTTGCAGGAAATTGGTCATAACGATCATAACAGCTCGTAACAGCTAGTCAGTTACAATGCTCATCCGTAACTGACCGGATAAGGGCTCCAGAAAAAGAAAGCCCAGTAAGAAATCCGAGGGGTTAAGGAGTAGGTGCTATTCTATAAATAGCGTAGAGAACAAAATACACTTACATACGAATTGAAACCCTCTCCAGAAAATCCTAGTGAGAAAACCTTAAAAAATCAAAGCATTCATACTTATTCACAGCCAGACGATCTGCTGCTGCTGCGTACCTGAAGCAAGGATATATCAAGCTTTTGCAAAGGACGCCAGGCCAACCGTGAGCGCCTTCACATCTTTGGACTCTTTTCTTGGCCCGATATAGGTCAAGTCTTTGCACTTCTATGCTAGTGGTGGTAACGAAGGAAAAGGCTCGGACTCGCCCCGTATCTAAATTCTAAGCCATTGAGGATTTCTTGCACAGAGCAATAGCTCACCTGGCTAGGGGATCAATTCACAAGTTAAAGGTCATGAGTTTGATACCTGGGGTGTGTGTTGGCATCGGCCCCCCTGTTGGTACTGAAAAGGAAAACAATTGCATCTAATTGGACTCGTTTTTGCTGGGAAGTGGACTTGGAGCCTTTGGTTTCGGGCTGGTGCCAGTTTGAGTCCTGAACTGCCCCAAGAAGAGAAATTTTTAAAAAACAATTAAAGAAAAATTAGAAAATCTGGAAACGGTAGTTTTGAGTAGCCCGTTCCGGTTCTATGAAAAGTGGAACCGGAACTGAACCGGGTGATCCACTATTCTTGGCCCAGTTAGAGATCCGTCTAGCCGGTTCCTGGCCCAATTCTGGAACCGCCGCCGGGCTGGTTTCAAACCAGCCATGTCGTACAACGGATCTGGATTCTATTAGCTGATAGAATATATTTGGTGTGAACCGAAAGCAGATGCAAGCAAAGCCTGTTTTGCTTAATTACTAGTTCCGAATAAACATATTCAAACCACAGTGGGTTTTGGATCAAATGTGGACCATGAACATCCGAACCGGTGACGCTCTTCTGCTGTCATCACATGTTAAAAACAACAGGGAAATACACTCAGATCAACCGGCAACCGTTCTTCAAAATTTTTTTTTTTTGCTCCACCAAGCTTAACGGTAGGACGCTCTCTACTGTGTCCTATCGTCGAGCTACCAATCAACATGTGATAATAATGGATGTTGAAAAAAATTATAAAGCTTAATAAGTATCGTTTTCTGATTACCATGACCCGTAACCAAACTGGAAGGGTTCTTGGTTCCGGTTATAGTTCGGGGCCGGTTCCATCAATGGTGTGATTCCGAACAGACCATCTCTCTCTCTCTCTCTCTCTCTCTCTCTCTCTCTCTCTCTCTCTCTATATATATATATATATATATATATATATATATATATATATATATATATATATATATAAGGTTATGTGACCTGCTAGCTTCACTTATAATATATACATTGCTCTTCTTTTCTCACTTTGCATTTTTTTTGTTTTTCTACATATTGCATGCGACATTTTCTATCTTGTTTTTCTTTATTTGTGTTCTTTTTAAATTGTTGTATTTGTTGAGAAAATAATACATTGTGTGGATTATACGTAGATCACCCATAAACCTTATCTAGAGTATCAGCCGTCCCGTACACCCTTGTAAGCATGGGCTAGCATGAAACTCAACTGAAAACAACCGATTCACTCCTTTAGGCATACCAAAAAAACTAAGACCCAGTTTTTCATTGGGCTTGAGATTTTTGAATTTCTGGTCACACATATATATTCGTGTTTGTGTCATTTCATGTCCGTGTCCACCCAAAATGGCAAAGAGAGATGGCTCGGAATCGACGTTTGTTTGACCTCCCCCCACACCGCCACCACACACACAGATGACATGAACACCAAATTTCTAGTGGTGTAGTCCCTGACACGAAAACCCGAAGACAACTTGAAAGCCTTCCAATTCGGCCATAGATAGACCTGGCTGGTTTTCTGTAAACCAGGGCTAGTGGTTCCAAATCGCTGGTTATGGTTCCACCGTACCTAGAATGGAACTGAACCGGCTCATTTCTAATCCCATTTCCAATTTTGGACCCATAGTTTTTGGGTTTCGTTCCAAACTCAGTTTCCAATGGTTCTGGTTTGATTTGGGGACCAGTTAAGTTCTGGTTTCATTTTAAAAAAGCATGCATTGGAAAAGAAACCAAAATTTGGTTTGGAACTATTGGAGAACCATTAGGCCACATCACCAATGTGGTCAACTTCTACCCAAAGGATATTAAGAAAAATCAAGCTGTGTTCTCGTTTACCTGTTTCTGGCACAAGTTTGAAATGACACGGCACAAACAAATCCAAAACACAAAACTGATAAGGCCATGCCTACATGCATTTCAACGAACAATGTTGTAACCCTTTCAGGTAGACATGTCCAGTTCCGTCAGTTTATGTTTACGTATAGAACTGTAAGGGAACCAATCCAAGGTCGGTTCCAGAACTGATAAAAATCTGGTTTTGAAAAGGTGAAATCAGAAGCGGATCGTGAATTAAACCTGGTTCCAGGTCTATTGGGTTCTTGGTCCGGTCCGGTTTCAATTGAAACCTCTGGACCGGTTAGGAACCCGTCATGTCTACGTTGAGTTTGTGCGTTTGCACCTTTATATGGATCTCTTGGTACGAACCCGGTCTAAATCCATCTCGCCGGAACCAACCACATACATGACTATGGATATTCTCGTCACTATGAGAAACTTGTAGGGGTTTCGTGGTAAATTGGGCAATGTGATGCATATTTGGCTACGACCGTCCCTTTACGTGGTACGAACTCGCGTTCAGGCAGCAACCGCGTGGGTCCCACAGAAAGCATAAATCTAGGGCGGGTTTTCCGGCAGATAATGGGCCCCCTGATTGAAAACAGGACGGCGGCGATCCTCTGACGTGGACTACTCAAGTTGGGTCTGCCAAACCCCTTGTGGTTTTAGAGCCGGCTCTACTTCGAGACGCGGCTTCGTATCGCATTCGGAAGCAGAAACCAGTCCATCTCTCTCTCTCTCTCTGTCAAGCAGTTCTTGTCTGTTTTGCTTTTAGTCGTGTCTCAGTTCCCTCTGTAAAAAGTCATGCTAACTAAGGCTGCCAACCCCAGTCTGGTATTCGTTGCCACCCGAACACAACCTGATTTGTGTAGTGTTACTTTGAGAGAATACGACCCTAGTCTTCTTGTGTTGATCAGATGATCAGGTTGGAGACGAGAGACGGGTTGTATTAGGGTTAGGTTTTCGTGTCATATTTGAAATTGCCATCCCTACTGGCATTTGGGTCATAGTCCAAATTACCAACTTGTGAGAAGCCAAGTAGCACCCATAGAATTCTCTTCTCATAATGGCTGGAACGGTAGCCTAGCCAGTAATTCGGCTTAACCGTGGTCAAGCCAGCTGCTTAGCGCCGGCTAACTTAACTTTCATGGTTGTCGATGAGCTGTCATATTTTTTATCATTTATTAAAGCCATTTTAATTTATTAAAACCCCCGGTCGCATCACCACCGCGTCGCTACTTTCTCACCCTCCGGGAGATCGCTTCTCCCTGTTTCCGGCGGAATTCGCCTCAATCACTTTCCGGCAACTAACCGCTGGTAATCTTCCTCCGGAATTCAGCACATCTCTTACCGGTAAGTCTCATCTCGATCTCGGCACAGGCAATTTGCTCCTTTCCTACGTTGATTACTCTGTTATATTCACACCGATCACGTGATGATATTTCTCGGAAGTTCTCGGCTTTTATCGATCGATTTTCGCTCCCGATTTCGAAAAGCTTCCGTCCTTGAGGGAAATCGCCGGCGACGTGCCGCCGGACTCTCTCTTGGACGAAGGAGAGAGAGAGAGAGCGATGAACTCCTCTCTCTCACTGGGAGTCGAACTCCCCACCAGCAGCAAGAGCGCCCTGCCGTTTGAGCTAACGATCTGGGTTCTCCAGTGCAGCTTTGTCATCTCGATAGTTAGCTTTCAGAATAGACGATCCTGGTGACTCAACTGCCATGCATATAAACAGTTGTAGTATGTTGATGTGTGTGTGTGTGTGAGAGAGAGAGGAGTTCATACTTTCTGAACTGGACTATAAAGCCTTCATATGTTTGGTTCAAGCCATTTTTGCACAGGAAGCAGGAAATTGATTTTCTTTTCTGGGTTTCTCTGGGCGTTAAATATCATTGGTTGGTAGTTGTCATCTTCTGTACCTTTCATGGTTAATATCCATTCTATGATGTTTGATTGCACCCCATTACCCGCGACGAATTCATACTTAGGATTCATTTTCTGCAACAATATCTCTTAATTACCGTTTGCCTAAATATGAATGGATTCATCCACACTCTTTGATATACGTTGCATGTTTGTCCTCTTCCAGTGTTGATATTTGCTCTCTCATGGTTAAATACTACTCAAAATACATTAAAGCAGACTATGGTGCACTATCATGATGTTACTATTCTAAGTAACAAATATAATAGCCAACCTTATTACATAAATCTGCCACATAACTTTTCAAATCCAAAACCAAAACCAAGCCTTGTGTTGGGGCCACACGGATTCTCAATCGTTGTTGTCGTGCTCTATCTTGTGTCATATTAATATAGAAGTCCGAAAAGCAAGATCGTGTTTTATGGTTGCCTTAAGCAGGCGAACTTAATTACCCATGTGAACTTAATCGCCCACATAGTGAATTGCATGCCTTTTATTGAATGAATAATTTATTAGTAGAAGCTATTTTTTACTACGTGACACCAAAAGGGGTCTACGTTTATGTTGACAAATCTTGTGTTACACGTCCCAAAAGAAAACTTTGTTTGGAAGTACGACCAATAGCATAAGAAAAAACACCGATAATGAGGGTTTTGCGTGCTTACAAAAAACAAAGCGTTTTCCCCTCACTATATATATATATATAGAGAGAGAGAGAGAGAGAGAGAGAGAGAGAGAGAGATTGTATTTTGCCCACTATTGATCCACTTACTAGAAGTATGTACATACATATATTTTTAAAGAGACATGAATGCATACGCCAAAAGTGGATAAGATTTTCATCTATATATAGAGAGAGCGAAAGAAAAAAAAGAGATATTTTATATATATATATATATATATATATATATATAGAGAGAGAGAGAGAGAGAGAGAGAGAGAGATTGGATCTTTGTACCATTCACGCTATACCCGACCATTCTTGTTGAGGAGTGAGTGTAATTATATTTATATCAGCAAAAAGGAGTGGGTGACACGTTATAGTTGGACAAGATCCTTTATATATATAAATAAATAAGACGTATGTGTGTCTAGAAAGAGAGATGAGCGCATATTTCTTCATTGATTTCGTATAGCAGCTGAATCTTTGACCATATGCAGACGCCAATTTCCCTAAAAAATTTATGTACTCAAAATATTTATGTTCACAGAAAGATAGTCCACTGCCGTACATTTTTTCAAAGGCCTGCATTTATATAATGTCTCTGAAAATGGTGCCTTGAACCCAGTGCAGTCAAATGGTATTTATGAATAAATTCCCCATATTCATTCCCTTCTTGTGCTTTGTTCTTTGAATTGCATTATTGTATCACATGCATTTATTTACCTGTCACTTGGGATCGAAGACTTGGCTGCACTTTCCGGCAACTTGTAAGCAGCATTGTGCTGTTAACCTGGCTCCACCGGGCAGACCCATGTGGGTCATTCTGGTCTAGTCCCAAGGTCTAGTGGATAAGCATCTGGGGTCTTCCCTTCTAGCGTGGGCTCAATACGGACTGTTGAAGGTTTGTGTTATTGTGCAGCAGCAGCGAGAAACAAGCTTAGAGAGAGAAAGACGGTTAGAGAGCGAGATGACAGAGCTGAAGAGGAGAGCCTCCTCCCTTGAAAGGGGTGCCAATAATTGGGATACCAGAAAGAAATATAGGACGGAGGGGGTCGTCAGTAAGTCTTCCATAAAGGTCAGTGCTTCAATTCTCTGCGTTTGTTTTTGTGCATAGCAAATCAACAAATGGGTAGCTGGGCCTTTCTTTACTTGCTATATGTTTATTCTCAATTCTTTGAGGCTATGTTCTCTTTTTAGGGTTCAATGAGCTGGATTGATACTAGCTAAGACCAGACCCTGGGTCTGACCCACCTAATCGGCCTGAAGCAAGTCCTTCTTTTCTTTTCTTTTAAGATTTGTATCCCGAGGGAACCACGCCGGGTTGGTGGGACTTGGACTCATTTTGGCAGCCAAAAGAGTGCAGCCGGGCTGCGCCTCGCCGAGGTTGCATGGTCTCCTCGTGGGGTGCATGCGTCTATGATCTTGGGGGTCTGGCTGGTTGGTCTTGGGCATCAATACCATCACCGGAACCCGTCTGACCTTAGTAACGTTAAATGGTTTGGATCCATTCGCGGAAGTCCGGCCCATGAGCCACCAAGCGGACCAGAATCAAGTTGGGTTGGATGAGATCCGAACCCCACACGCACTGTCCCAATCAAGTTGGCTAGGATGGAATCCGAACCCCACTTTGGTCCAATCAATCTTTTCCTCTTTTTTCTTCTGGTGCTGATCTGGATCTGGACCCAGCAAGGACCTGTATCTGCCCGCCAACCTTTGTCTTGATTCTTTCTTTGGGCTCCTAGATAGCTTTGCATGTTGGCTTGTATCAGGATGCGCATCCCGTTTGGATGTCATTCTTGCTTACAATTGAGTTTATAGATGTGCATCAACATCTCTGTTAGAGAATATATTTGAATTTGGTCCATTTAGATAAAAATTGTATTTTATCATCAAAATTTGCAGTAATATGTCACGTTCAACAAGCTTATATTTACAAAGAAAACCATTCACTAGCGCGTCTAAAAAACAATCTTTAGGGTGGGTGCATGATACATGTTTGTACGTAATTAAAGGCCATGGTTATGTCATAGGCCATGTATTACAACCCCACAATTGAACCATATCCCATAATTATAGTGAAATATTTTGGGCAAGTGGATTCAGAAAATAACTCATGGTCTATCTGTAAATTATAACCATAGCACACCGATTCAACCGTGGGTTAAACTTTTTTCTCATATTCCATAATTTAGCTAATAGAACTTTTTTAAGGAATTTTTTTAATGTCTTCTCTAAAACAATTATAGTTTGTGTTGCATGGGAGCAGGCTGGAAATGAGAAGTTGAGCGAGAAGATCACGGCCCTCCAACAGCTGGTTTCTCCCTATGGGAAGGTAAATAATACTTTTTTACAATATTCTTTGAGCCAGTAACAGACCTTTCTGTTGAATGCTGACTAAGTCTGGTAAATGAACCAAGTTCAGCTCGGACTTGTGACAAGCTTGTTCGTGTTTGATTCGTGATCTAACGATCTGAACACAAGCTGACTGATTAAGCTATATGAGATGCAAATTGGTTCAGCTCAGTTCATTTGTTGTTTTGTTAGAACTTGTTATTGCGTATATGCTACTTAAAAACATGTTAACGACCAAATATGGTGGGCATATAATTACATCGTGATTTTTCACTTTTGGGAAAAACGTGTGAAAATTGATTATTTTGACTTATAATCAAGAAATTATATTTTCTACTCAAAATTGTGAGAAATGTGCTACTGCTTTTACTTTAATGAGCAACACCAGTTCATCTTCTCTAAATCAGTTCGTGTCTACTTCATGTTTGGTGACCGTGTCAACCTTTGGACTCAATACTGGAATCTGGAACTTCCAAAATGGATCAGATCTGCGTCTGGTTAGCCTGAAAGTTGCAGATCGTTACCAATAAGGGACATGTTAGCCTGAAATATGGCTCCTCTTGCATTGTTATATGAGTGGGGTAATCGACAGGCTAAGTTGGTCCCCCGAGTTCTCACCAAATTCGATGAGCTTATATGGTTCATGTGTTTATCTCGTTTAGCTGATCGCAGTTTGGTATTTTACATATATTATATTTAATATACATTTATATCATATGTTACTTGTATATTAAGAATTGGCAAGTTAAAACTCAGCTCATTTGCCTTTTATGAGTTAACAACAAGATGGTAAGAAACAAGGAAAGCTCGTATAGTTTAACTTGTCAAATAAAAGGGACAAGCCGTGTAAGAATGCACGAGCCAAGCACAGCTTGTTCACCTCTCACAACTCATAAAGAAGACGGCGAAGAACAAGGCATGCTTAGATCATTCAGGTTGTCAAATAAATAAACGACGAGCCCATGAGCTAGGCTCATGGCTTCACAAGATGATAGTGAAAGCCCAAATTCAGTTCGTTCGTCTCTCTTTAAAGCCCCAGTATATATGTAGTCTCAATACCATGGTCTCGGACTCAGATTTGGATTATTTGATTCCACAACAAACTTACTAATGCTGCTTGATGCATCGACAGACGGATACAGCTTCAGTTCTTATGGAAGCGATGGGATACATAAAGTTCCTGCACGACCAAGTTCAGGTTTGGATCTTTATACTTCACAAACTAGATCAGTAATTGGATCTCTTAAGTTCATGCACCATCTAACTTATTATTTTAGGTGTTGAGTGCGCCGTATCTAAGGGGAAGCCGGCCAGGACAAGCACAGGTAAGATCGTTATGTTCATTTTCTGTTCTAAAGAATGATAAGCCTGTCTTTCTTAATGCTTTTCTAATTGAAGTATGTAACTTCTTCTTATATGGACCAGTATATTTCCTAATAGCAGATCGACATATGAACGACCTTAGTATCACCTGAAAATATATAGCAGTTGAACTTGTGCACCATAAACAGAACCAACTGACGATAATCATCGACCGACCATTCGCCCTCTAAAAGAATTTCTTGAATAGCCCATGTTGGGAACCATAGGGCTATAAACAGAGCACACAGCACAACTATGGCTATTTATCTACTCTCATGAATGTTCAAGATTCTCCACTGCAGTACCTGTTAAAAGCAGTTACCGACCTTTGTCTTTAAATATTGCAGGCAAGTTCATCAAATGAATTGGCTCTTAGACCATCTGAAACCTAGTCTTAAATAGTTGGAAAATTAGGATTTAGGAGTTCATGAACTTTGTCTTACTGGGCACATCCTTTTGTTGTAAGATTGTGGTGTGCATGTGTCTATTTCGCGTGCATGCAGACTGGGCTGCATGAGCCAAACTTCTTCGTAGTCAAACTCAAAATGAACAAAAATCATTTTATAATTTTCATAAAAAAATTAAATCCTTATAATTTTGTTCAATAAAAACTGAAGATGCTGAGATGAATGAGCGGACACATAATGTATACATAATAAGGTTATTAGAAATAAATTAGGAGTGGCACCAATAGATGACAAACTCAGAGAAAATCCTTAAAGTTTTTTTTGTTGACACGAAAAGTATAACCAAAGGAAGCTCTTATAAGAAGGTACGAGAAATTAGATTGTGAAATTGTTAAAAGAGGAAGAGAGACCACGAAAGTGTTGGAAAGAAACAATAAAGAATGATCTAGCTAATGTTGAGTTAATCGTTAATAAAGCTCTACGGAGACAAAGAATCCATTTAGGGGACCCTATCTAGTATGTGGAAAGACTTATTGTTGTTGTTGTACCATTTTGTTCAACTTCTTAGTGCAACCTTTATTAGGAAAAACAATCTTGATCCTATATTCTAACATATGTAATTATGTATGACTTTTATAACTCTAACACGCAAACATGTAAATACTACATATACTCATCCACAAGAGCTCAAATGGGATGACCGAGCCAAAACTTTACTGTCCATAGCACGAACTGCAAATGTTTATAATGGCTAATATGGGTTTGATTGGCTGATATTTAGCTGAACTAAATGGAGCTCATCTAGTTTAGTAGCTCCGTATGCACAGGTTTTCTATTTTGTATAATGGTTAGAAACATAATCTAACAGTGTTTGAATTTCATGACTGCGAGCGTGAGCAATTTGGCGATGGACCCAGTACAGAAGCGTCACAAAAGTGGGAACTCTAATGTTCTCAACTTTTGGGGCACATGAGATGTCAAGTTACCAAAACATAAAGCGTTCCAGACGTTTGTGTTCTAGCTGTTCCATGATGCAAACACTTGGTAAAAGTGTTACTTTTGGACATAACCATTCTTTTAGCTCCAGCACAGGTCCACAACAGCCACCAGTGAAACATGAAAGGCATTGTTGGAGCTACACTATTCCACTAGTGGATCTATTCAGCTATATTATTGTCCCATGAGGTCGACTGGCTAATCCAGATTTTGGAAGATTGAAGATATATAGCCCACGTTTTTAACCATGGCCTATTTTTTAGCTCACGGTATCTTCACCTCTAAGAGTTTCAATAAAGGAATTAGTCCATGGTTTTCACCTAATCGTAAAAGATTTTCTACATCGACCACAAACACCTCGAGGTGGCCAGTTTAGACCCTGTCCAACAAGTTGAACCAGAGATGAACCACCGTTGGAACTGGAACTTGGGGAACCAGAAACCGGAACCAAAATTAGGGACCTGTGTGGTTCCTTTCTAGTTCCAACTAATGGGGAACCTATGGAACTGGAACCTGCTGTTCCAATTGTTCTGGTCCTAAAATGGAATCTTCAAATGCAAATGGAACCAAAATCAGCCTGGAACCGGACCTAAATCAACGAAACTGGAACCTGAGCCTGTTCAAGAGGGGCCTGGTTTGGTTCCTGTTCCAGATTTTGGTGTACCAGGAGCCACTCTTTCCTGCTCTCAGTTTACACAGAACCGGCCAGGTCTGCAGACACCGTCCTGTCTCACTAAGATCGGCTGAGTACAAGTTCACATCCTTAAAATCCCACATCAATAAGATTCAATCCAGTGATTATTGCTCGAAAGAGCCACTGTCTAGGAGAGGTCACTTTCCTGACGATGAGGTCAGGAATTCCATACTCAGGTCTGTATCTGTACAGGCCTTCTGCCCGATCCGAGCAGTTATATCTAAAAGAAGAATCCTGTGGTCATTTCCATATTCAG
Organism: Brasenia schreberi; assembly: GCA_036023115.1. Classification (NCBI taxonomy): domain Eukaryota; kingdom Viridiplantae; phylum Streptophyta; class Magnoliopsida; order Nymphaeales; family Cabombaceae; genus Brasenia; species Brasenia schreberi. The sequence goes on along the minus strand of JAYKKT010000091.1, from coordinate 15,997,338 downwards.
GCGGATGTATTTCAAAAAGATGAACACTTTGTTATGATAAGCACAGCGGATGTATTTGTGTGTATTTCTTTTGAGGATATGTGATCTTTAACCCCATTCTTGGTTGCTGCCTTTTTCTACTTTATTTTCAAATGGTGTTCTCTTTTGCAAATTTTGTAGGGATCAGATTGCTCACTAAGAAGCAGGGGTCTGTGCCTTGTGCCTATGTCTTATACACTTACTGTGTCTCAAAGCAACGGTGCAGATATCTGGGCTCCTATGATGGGAAACACCAAGTTTTGAGGTCAAACAACCCGGGCGGGCTTTTTCCGTTCAAGTACCAGGACATATTTTGAGATAGCATGATTGACATTTGGTAGGAATTATGAGAAATGGAACCAAACAGCAGCAGGTTAACACTAACAATTGAAAGGGTAAATTCATAAGCCTTTCAAGATCCCATGATCTATGATTCCTGATCTTCAGAAGGGTTACCAATCCAAATCGAGAGTGCAAATTTGATTTCATTCTTGGAAATGTTTGTGGGGTTTAATTGTTATCTTTTATTTGTATTGTTAATTTTGGTTGCAGGTTCTGTGGGCAATTATAACATGAACATCCTTGTACATAGGGTAATATGATTGCTATAAGATCTTGCTTTCATCATAAAATTGGTTCCAGCACACATCCACACACGTATACGTTCATGCACGCGCACAGAGTGGTGTTTGATGCACTATGATCTCCCCCATGGCCTGGTGAAGACTTGATGCATATGCCATCTTAACATGGTGTCCGGGAGCCAGCAATCCTGCGATTTATGAGGATCCATCCACTGAGAGAGGGACCCTGCTTTGCACTTTGCTAGTCCTTGACAAAGCCAAGCAACAATGGTCTCTCAATGAAGCTGAGCACTGTTGATGGTGCATTTAATTCATAAGTGAACAATATGCACAGTGATAGAGAAGTGACGATTCATATCTTTCATCCTGAAACTTTGCTAAACCAGACCCCAATGTGACTTAGGCCGGAGACACAGACACTTCCATTTATGTGAGGTGCCTGATGGTACAAGGTGTGACGATTCCGACACAATCTGGAGTCTGACAAAGATTTTAGTTTCAAACCATTTTTAATTCTTTATGTGATTTTTTTATAATTAAATTATTACTTGGTAGTGGATAATAATTTGTGAAAACTCAATCTTTGTTCCAATTTTATAAGTTATTGTCAAGAACAACAATCCAGCCTTTTCCCACACTAGGTGGAGTTGGCTACATAGATTCTTTAATGATATAGTGCTCGATCTTAACTATACAAAATAATATTTATCTTTTTGGAATTGTTGTGTCATGCACCTGCACCTTCACCTTCTTACGCATTTACGTGTTTCTGTGCATTGGTGTGGTTCTATTGGCTTCGTTTTCAACCTTCGAGCATGAACCAAACCGGACAATTTTTTACTTTTTCAAACCAAGCAAAACAAACGGCCTCTGTTATATATACATGCATATGTATATATACACATATATACAGATATCTGGTTAGAAATCCATCAAAGGAAGTAGTGGAAGGTTTACCAAATGATGGTGATGTCTAGGGTGTTCAAAGAACCGATTAAGCCCATTAAGCCTATATATATATGTTTTGTGAGCAAAACCATTTTGGTCTTTTCATAACTACGATTATGATGAGACCAGCACTTCAACTCTCTTGCGACTGGAAGATCCTTCATGTATTTCTGTCAAGGTTAACCAAAAGAAGGGTGTATCTGAAAAAAAAAAGGACACATTCAAGGGGTTTTTGTCTATTACCTATAATTTATGGATGTATTAGATAGAGGTGGCTGGTTAGTACCTTACCTGACTGTTTGAACAGGACCCGAACTAACTCCAAAGTCAGCTGGAACCCAAACCGAGGGAACAGACCCAGAACCAAACTGAGGACCTCCTCGGACACGATTTCACCTTCTGGGAAACTGAATTAGAACTCGAGTCAAGATCAGCTATTCCAGTTATATTTTGGGTCCAGTTCCAAAACTGCATCCTTTAGTGCATACTTTTCCAAATGAAACCAGAACCAATCAGAGCCCTAAGAGAGCTAGTTCGGTTCTAGCTCCAGGTTTTGATGGAGCCAAAACCACCGATTTGAAACTGGTGTTCCTGATTTCCTTGGAACTGATCGGATCCAATGGAGATACCTCAAAATGGTACTTGTATTTTGGTTAAGTATCCATCATATTTCTTTATCTAAATGATGTAATCCATGTTCCATGTTTCTCCAGTCAAGTATGACGCTTAGTCTCTCTCTTTCTCTCTCTCTCTCTCTCTCTCTCTCTCTCTCTCTCTCTCTCTCTCTCTCTCTCTCTCTCTCTCTCTCTCTGTGTGTGTGTGTGTGTGTGTGTGTGTGTGTATATATATATATAGAGAGAGAGAGAGAGAGAGAAGCAATTTCGTTGTATTATCTCATCGGGCAAGAATAAAGGAGATTTGTGGTTGTAATCTTTGGCCCACTGCACTAATATCAGGAACTAAATCGCATCAAAACTTAGAAGTTAATCGTGCTTGGTACATAGTAGGTGATTAGTGCACTTAAGTATCTGGAAGACTTGGTTAAGTTGAGGATTTTTTTTTCTTGTAAGCAATTATTATTGAAAAATAACAGTCCGCGTATGAGAATTTCCTTAGTAAATTTATAATTTCATGCCCAAACCACTACATTTCAAAAGTTTTCTCTTACAAACGTCAGTTCCAGTTCGAATCCTAAACCACCACAAACCAAAAAAAATCATTACAAATTTCGAAACTAAGAAAAAATAAAAAATAGAACCAATAGTTTGAAACCTCTGGTTTCGTCATAGATCCAGAACCGACCAGGTGATCCCCGGTTTTGGGTTTTGTTTTACCAATTCTGTTTCCAGCCAGTTCTTTACTCGGTTCGGTTTCAGTTGAAACCAACAGGAAGGCTCCAAACTGAACATGTCTAAATTGAGCCAGAGACATGCCCAATTTTTCTTCCTGTTACTTTAGGTGAACACGAAGACAAACTTTTCGGGTTGTGTCTGGATTGTCGTCTATACTTCCTACGAGGAATCTCAGTCTAATAGGTGAGATGGGGAACTATTAGTATTGTCAGCGATCGGCAAATTCAAATCATATTGGTTTGTCCATGCCGACTTAGCTTGCGATTTTCTAACTTCTTACTGTGCAAGTTATTGCTTGTAACCCTGGTTTTATGTGCTATTCAATACTTTGCTAATTCAGATCAATTGAGATTCATTACATCTGAGCACTGAACCTTTTTCATGAGCAATTCGATTCTGAAATCGATTCAGACAGAATTGCGACACGGCGGAGTTGGTAAGAGGATGAAACCTTCTCTATGAATTTATTACAACAACTCCTAGTGCCGCCATGAGTAGCGGACCGACCACCAAAAAGAACCATTAAAGCACCAAGAAAACAATCAGCCTTTACTCATATGGAGTCCTCTGTAACTGAAGTGTATACTCTTTATCTTTAAAGGGCAATTGGTGTAACATCAAAAACAAATTGTAACCTAATTGTTAGGGTTGAGAACGGCTCGTGTTTGGGTTGGGTTCAGATCAAAAGTAGGTCGAGTCTGAGCCGACCCCTTTTTTTATCTTGAGGTCCTTCTCATATCACATACATAATATGTATGATCGGGTCAGCTTCGAATGGTTTCCGGTTCAGCATGCACCGGAGAAACTTCTGTCACGGCTAACCGATGACCCCAGGTGCTAAACCCCAACCCGTACTTGGATTCCCCAAGCCAGGTTCGGGTCGGGTTCTAAATTGCAACCCTACCAAGTAGCCCTCTATTTTTCTTTCTACTATTCCAAATAACACCAACAATCAACATTCAAGATCATACTCTGCTCTGCACGCCCTACACAAATTTCTTTTGAAATTTCTACAATTAAGAAAAAATAATGTTCCCAAAAAAGTTTCAAATTCTCTCTAAGAGACACTGCACATGTACCCTGACCTGTGACTATTCAAGAAATAATAATTTTGGAAATTAGTAACAAATAATAAAAGCCAGAAGCTCCAAACACAAGAGTTTCAACACAAAATTGAACTGAATGGATAGTTCATCCGCCTAATTAATGAGCCCATCAGCTTTCACATCAAAAACAAAACGGACGGCCAGGATCTCTTACCATATGCAGTGAATCACTGCCTCTACACTAACTTGTCTTCCACTCTACAGCCTTCTAGTTTGAGATAGATGCAAGGAACATAAATATTTGGTGGAGATTTATCTTATTCCTTTTCAAGAAACTTGGAAGTTGTTTAGTGTGGGGTCCTGATGTAACTTGCCCAAGGATCTTACCCTCATAATGACCCCTAAATAACTGGGAAACCCTCTGGGATGTCAACAAGCTAGATTTTGAATCCAAACCTAACATTTGGATTTGGCTTAATCGGATCCGTCGAAATCGGGTCCTAAGATATATTTTACATCTCAGATGGGCTATAATTGGAGATACCATTATGATCTATTCAACACCAAATTTGAATTCGAACTGAGAAAAGAAAAGATTGGATTGAACACTGATTCAATCTACTGACCCAATTTCAAACCCTTTTCTTTGGCATGTAAAAGTTGAAGAGATGAAATAGAATTACAACTTTTTAGGTCTTCCAAGTTCATTTTCATGGTAATGCCCTCTTGCTAAGGCTTTGGGGCTGGTAAACAAAAAGAGCTGTTAGTGTGTTTGGCTAGGCCTGGCTAGCAACGAGCTTGTTCGTGGATCGGTTCATGATCTAAATGAATCAAACCTGAGCTGGCTTGTTAAGCTACACAAGCTGAACGCAGAGTGAGCAATAGCTCACCTGGCTAGGGGGTTGACTCACAAGCTTAAGGTAGACCTGTTCATTTCTAGAAAAAACCATGACCACCGGCTCCGGTTCCAGTTTTAGTTCAAGGTACATTCCAGTTCCAGTTTTAGCCTTAACAAAACATATTAAACTTTTTTTACAAATAAAAATAGAAAGGCCTTAGAACCATTGGTTCCGGTTTAGTTCTCCTCTCAGGCGGAAACGGAACCAAACTGTGGGGTTCTCTGGTTCTTGACAGTTCCATGGTCGTTCCTGTTTCAGGTCAACCTGCAGGGGCGGGTTCGAATCTGACTGATCTAACTGAAGGTCGTGAGTTCAATACCTGGGGCAAGCATGGGGCTTCGGCCTCCTCAATGTTAAAAAAAAAGGAAGCTATACAAGTTGAACACTACATGTTTGGTTTGATTCACCATTGCATTCGCTTGTTTAGTCAAGTATATCGAACTGTAATGCACTTAACTGCTAGAAAACAATTCTCTTCGAAAGAATCGGGTTGGGTGCACTGCGATCAAATGACGAAATCTCAAATTTTGCTAGAAATTCTTTTGAAAATATTGGCTTAATTTACTAAGAAAACAAAACTTTCTACTCAAAACTATGTGAAAAATCACATTTGAAACTTCATGAGGAGCTTGTTTTAAGCTCACTCAGCTTGTTATCTCTTCATCCTCAGCTTGGCTCAAACGAGTAAATGAGCCCAACAGGAAAAAGGTATTGACTCGACGAACAAGCCATGAACAAACCCCGGTGGTCTAAGAATGATGGGTTCTTTGAGATGAAACCCAATTAGGATCCAATTTCGATCAAATTTGGTTTTTATTCTTGAACTTGGATCTGACCGACATTGAAATCGGGTTTTCAACTTATTTTGTACAATGCCACTTCTCAAACTTGGACCGCAGTCCAATCCATCAGAATCCCCAAGCTTAGTATCATCGTAGCAAGTCTCATATGGATTCAGTTCTGCAAGGAAAAAGAACTCCAAGAAAAACTTGGGTACGAGTGTAGAGACCCAAGTCTAGACCCAATTACAAATGCTATCATCTGAGCTGGATTTGCTAATTGTGGCTCAACAAACAGACCATGTTAGGTATCATCGTAATATGTCGTGCTTTTTAGGACAAACAATGATAATGAGAAAGGAAATGCAATGACCCATAGAGGGTTGCTAACCACATTTTTGCGAGTCCATTGTGAACCACAAGTTTCCAGCAGAGAGACAAGTGCCTCTTTCTCCCCACAAAGGTCAAAGCTCATCTTCTCATCTATACTCAACTACTCTCTCTTTCTCTCTCTCATAGGGTTTTGCATGATAATCTGTCTGCACTGATATACCCTCTGTTTCTATCTTCGTCTCATATGGGTGTCTCCTAAGCAAGGCATCAAAGTGAAAAAAGAGACAACGGTGTGAGGAGAAGGATCCAAAACTTTAAAGGATCATGAAGATTCAATGCGATGTTTGTGAGAAATCGCCGGCTTCGGTCATCTGCTGCGCAGACGAAGCTGCACTGTGCGCCAAATGCGATGTGGAAATCCACAAGGCAAATAAGCTAGCCAGCAAGCACCAAAGGCTTGTCCTTGATGGCCTCTCTAACAAGTTTCCTCGTTGTGACATATGCCAGGTAGTTCTCTCTCTCTCTCTCTCTCTCTCTCTCTCTCTCTCTCTCTCTCTCTCTCTCTCTCTCTCTCTCTCTCTCTCTCTCTCTCTCTCTCTCTCTCTCTCTCTCTCTCTCTCTCTCTCTCTCTCTCTCTCTCTCTCTCTCTCTCTCTCTCTCTCTCTCTCTCTCTCTCTCTCTCTCTCTCTCTCTCTCTCTCTAATAGTTTTCTCTTTGTTTAGTTTTTCACCTTTTCTTTGATGTTTCGTTGTTGGGGTCTGCTTTTAATTTCTGTTGCACATGCTCAAGCTTCGAATGTTGCAACTCGTTTCTCGAAACGATAAAGGAATTGATCCATTATTTACGTAATCGGATGTTTAAGATATTTATTAGCTTCTCTAGTATATCATGTACCTGTAGTGTGTGTTAATAATAGGTTTGCTGCTTCACTATCTTTAGTTTTTCTTTCTTTGTTTAGTTTTTCACCTTTTCTTTGATGTTTCGTTGTTGGGGTCTGCTTTTAATTTCTGTTGCACATGCTCAAGCTTCGAATGTTGCAACTCGTTTCTCGAAACGATAAAGGAATTGATCCATTATTTACGTAATCGGATGTTTAAGATATTTATTAGCTTCTCTAGTATATCATGTACCTGTAGTGTGTGTTAATAATAGGTTTGCTGCTTCACTATCTTTAGTTTTTCTTTTTTTTGGTTGTTTGTTTTTTAGTAGGGACTATTGAACTTAGGCAGACAGACTCCTAACAGATGCATACCATGGTTTATTGAACTCCTGGTCTTCATGTCAAAGGTTCTTTTGAGTGACCCCCCTAGCCCGGAGAGCCTTGGCTCCTTGTGCTTCACCATCTTAACTTCAGACCATCTATGTGCTTTTTTTCTTTTTAAAATAAGTACAATTTGGAAGCCAATATGATCTGGAGACTGATAAGAAGTAATATGCGGTTCATTTCGAAAAATCACAGCATGTGGACAAGATTCTATTTTAGGGGAGTTATCTATTTGCAAGTTTCTTTTATTTGTATTTTCTGTGGTTTTTGGATGTTCAGTATTTGTGAATATTTACTTCAGATTCTGCATATGCACTTAGTCATGAATTTAATCATGTTACATATGGTGCTCCTATCTAAGCTTCCAAAGCTTGTACCTACTGAAAACGGCCGGAAAAGTCCTTGTATTGACTGATGAGGATTATGGGAAGTCTTGGCATGATAATTGACTACCTTTGAGGCATCAGTGCAGGATTATGTTCTTGAGCGGAGTATACGGAGCTTGGTGTTTCTAAGGATTATATAAACATGCATCACAAATCAATTGTATATTGTCGGCAAATCTTTTGGTATCACCACAATTAATATAGGATTGATCTGTGGTAGCAGTGCTAGTTGAAGGAATTATAATGATCTGGTCAGTTTTAGGGATTATAAGGGAAGCTACAATAACATAGTGGATTGAAGTCCCTAAAGAATGCAACAAATGGTTCTTCTTAAAACATGTACAGCATAGATGGGTAGGGAGGAAGATATTGTCATGTTAACCAAATTTTAGGGCCTCAAAAAATACAAAGGGCCACCACGCACTTCCCTCCAATGAAATAACGTTGCCTTAAGGACTAACGTTTCTTGGATGAACTGTCTTCCCTGTAAACTCTTTACTCTGAATTTTCCATCTTTGTTATAAAAATTAAGGCTGATGAGTTTGACATGAAGCAATGGAGACACTGGAATTCATGAACTAACTTGGAAATGTTTAACATGAATTCATGGGACATGGAATCATGTACCATTGTTCTATAACAACCCTGTTTCTCTGGTTCAAGATCCTTATACAGTTAATAACTTTGTATACCCACTACTCTCGTTCAGATCCAGATATGTGTGTATTTGTGTGTGTGTGTTGGATTCATATGAAGAAAAAGATCAATTAATACAGAAAAAGAGAGAATGCAAATTGGTCGTACCTAGAAACAGATGAAAAGAAAGATGAAACATAAATAGTGGAGCAACTAAGCCCTCTTGAGGATTTGCTTAAGAATAACAAAGAGGAAATTCATGAAATGCCATGGAATAAGGTTTGATCCTATTGGTGGATTGATGAAAATGTGCAAAAGCTCCATCAGCGTCTGCCATGTCTGAGTGCTTCTAACAGGGACCTTATCTACAGACCCTTCACTACAGGGTACATCCCAAGAGAGTATATTGCACGCGTTATGGTTTTGATCTCAGTTTGAACCAGCTTTGTGGTGTCAACTACCTCTCTACGTTCTGTATACAACTGAACAATTCAGCATGAGTCATGCAGTTGTTAACTAATCGACTACCCAAATGCCTTAATTTAGTTTTCTTGTCTGGAGTACAGGAAAAAACAGCATTCATATTCTGTGTGGAAGACAGAGCACTCTTTTGCCGCGACTGCGATGAGCATATCCATGTAGAAGGGAGCCTTAGTGGTAACCACCAAAGATTTCTGGCGACTGGCATACGTGTAGCTTTTAGTGCCCCATGTGTGAAAAACTCCAATCAAGTTACATCGGAGCCACCACAGAGCGAAAACCCAGCAACTATCAAGAAAAGGCCGACTGCACTCGGTAATGCAGGAGAATCCACTGTTCATCCGTTGATTCATCAGCAGCACCAGGCTTACACACCGCCTGAGAGTTGGACTGTCAATGAACTTCTGCAGTTGTCTGATTTTGAAACCACCAACAAGGTGAGTGAGATTCCATTCTTCCAAATCATGCTTCTCAGAATTTCTTTCACTTTTCAAATATTTCAAATTTCCAGGAAGTTTTGATGTCTTTCTAGTATGTCAGATTTATCTGTCTCTTCCAAGGAATTGCATTCGTGCCATCAAATCCAGAATCTCAAAGTTTTCTGAATATCATAATAACTGGAAACTTCAGGTATATAAGGAGACAGTTTGTCTTGTTATGCAGATGAAAAGAGTGGCCGAGGGTGACATTCACCTTACTCGAAAGTTGAACATAGTCTGAAAAATCTATACGAGCAACCGAGATTTTTTGGAAAGTTTATATAGATGGCCTCAACTGAATTCCACCCAATTGAATTTCACCTTACCCAGATATCCCCAACATATCAGGATTTCGTTAAGCTTTTCAGGTTCATACCGTAGGTAGAAACTTCAGGAAAATTTATGAATTGGCCCTATACACGAGCTTTTCTGCTATTAGGATGTCACAGATAATTATTGTTGTCATCATCATCATCAATCTATGTCTGGTGTTATGGGTGGTGTATTGTGAAAGCCCAAAGTTTAGATTCGTAATGATATGTCTTCTCTCATAAAAGAACCAATCTGTTTTTGCAAATTTATAAAAATTATCGTAATTTAGGTCCAATTTGAAGAGGTGGGGGTTGCAAATCAGGTCAAGGGGTCAGGTCACTTGGGATTCTAATAAAAAATAAGGTTCACCTAGATCCAACCTGTTTTTCTTTTATTCAGGCCCATTTTCAAGATCTGGATACAAGCCTGGTTGGAATTGGTCGAGCCACAAGGCATATATATATATATATATATATATATATATATATATATATATATATATATACATACGCACACATTTTCAGGTCGGGATTAGGTCCACTGTTATCCAACTCGATTTTCTATCGTGTCACTTGGGAATGACAAAGATCTGACCCATGGTATCTCACCCAACCCGAATAGAGGTTTTTCGGGTTGAGTTCTGGTTGGGTTGTCGGCTCGGGTCTAAAGTTGCCAACACTTCTGTATAAGATTCTCATTAAGAAGAATTGTTTTTCTCTACCAATTCATAAAACATCTTTTCTGTCATAAGAGATTGATATTTGAAAAACCGATAAGATGGTTTTACCATTTTATGAAGTTCATGATAGGGCAACGTATCGGATTGAAATAGGAAGTAAAGAGACCATACGGTACTGTTTCGATACAGTAAAATACAACAGTGTATTACAAGTAGTGGTTGCTCTTTGGTAGCAGTTCTTATTAACAAAGTTACTGTTACTGTTTCTACTACCATTATTTGCCTTGTCATTACAGAAGGAAACCATTGAATTTGGAGAGCTTGAATGGATCACAAACATTGGACTCTTTGATGATCATATGACTCAAGAAGCCGTTCAGGTGCCTCAACTTCACACACCTTCATTCGATCTGACCTCATCGAGACCAGACAAGTTTCCACTCTCGCTCAAGAAACCCCGAATGGAGATCAACCCGGATGATTTCTTCATCGTACCCGATCTCGGTGATATCAGCGACTAGAATGTGTGCATGTCAACTCTAGCTGCCTAGTTTCGCTATGGTTGAATTGCAGCCAGGCAGCATGGTCTGCAATACGTATTTCGTGGGTGAGGTCTCACATTATCTCTACATTAGGTGAAAGTAATATCTGTTTAGGGGGACTCTTCTTTCTGATGGTAAAGCCATATTAGGCTTCTTCTATTTCTTTTGGATGTAATACTTTCTGTGTATGCAGTCTTTGGTCGTATGTTAGGTTATGCATGTATCTAAAGTAAATGCCTACTCAAGACTTTAAAAAAATTGAATCCATGGGCATTTATCAACTTTGTACAAAGGTGACAATTACGCATCTATACATCAAGCTTCAAGAGTGGGTTGTGATTTTCTAATCTTGATAACTAAGGAAGAACGTGCTACTAATGTAACCTTTCTTGTATCTTCAGTATTAAACAACAGGGGACTTAAATTTCACATCCCCTGTGTGTGCGCCAGTGTGTGTGAGAGAGGAGCAGCAGACCTAAACATGGTTGGTTTTGGTTACCCCAAAACCTGGAACCATAACCAAAACAGTCTAGGGCAGACTTTAGTTATAGTTCCATAACCATCGGTTTCATGACAGTTTTGGTTTTAAGTCTTAAACCAGCTGGAATTAGCAAAAATATATAAACTTTTTAAATTTTGATGATTTTTTAAAAATAATTTTGAAACCGTTGGTTCTGGTTTCAGGTTGATTCCAGATCCATGAAAAGTGAAACTGGAATCGAATTGGGTGGTCTCCGGTTCTAGGTCTAGTCTCATCGGTTTTAGTTGATTCTTGGTTTGTCTCGGCTTTGGTTGGAACTGTCAGGCTGCCGGCCATGTCTAAGTGGACTGATGCTTATTATAACTATCAGCCCGCTGCACTTATAAAAAGAGAAAAGTTCCCATGAACATATTTGTGGTGTGTTGAGATCATATATCTCAAAATGCTTCAATAGAAATTGATGCTTTTACTTGAGTGTGCACTTGTTCTATTTGCTCTCTTATGTGTTGCATGTACGTGAAGCAAGTACTTACTGTAGAAGGAGGGCTTCCATTTATGTATTTCACAAACTGGTTTTCCGTTTAACTATTTTGGGAGTTAAAGCTCCACAAAAACCTCTACATTATTTGTAAAGCAAAACTATTTTTGTTATCTTTGATTAAAATGAATAAAACCACATCCCCAAAATTCAAAAAAAGGCCCTATCTTTTCGGATTTTGTGGGAATGTATGTGGAGGTCAAATGGGGTCACTGATATTTTATATCTCCCACTTTGCCACGAGCTAACTGATGATATATTGGTTTCATCTCACTATTACGGAGATTTCTAAGTTATATCATTTTCGGTTGCACAAGTACTACAACTTATATATGTTATGTGATTTTTTGTAAGCAATATTATTTTTCTGCATAACAATCAAAGTGTATATTTTCACACTAAGACTTTGTGTGGACCCATGCATATAATATGTTTTGTAAAGAGATTTTCAGAGATGTTTTATAAGATAAAATATTTCATTCCTTTTAAGCATGTCATAAATATAGTGATATTTAACTATTACATGCTTGCTTCTAGAGCTATCAACTCCACTCTTAATCAAGGTGATTGTTGTATTATTATCACAATAAAAGACAATCAACTCATTGGCTATATCCACCTTTAAATCATGTATAAAGTGGTTTATCTAAAAGACATTGTTGTTATACTGCAAGTGACATACTCAAATTCTTTTGTATGTAATGCTATATAACATTGTTTCTTGTAAGTCCAAGAAACATCACTACCTCTAAATAAGAATATTTGATTGAAGGTTAATTTATTGTTATCTTTGCTCCCAATAAATCAACATATGAGTATCCTACCACTTTTAATTCATCTATTTAAAAGCATAACTTTAAATCTTTAATTCCTTTTAGATATCTCAAAATACTTTTCACGACAACCCAAGGTTGCTAACTAATATTACTTTTATACTACTTACAAGACCAATAACAAAGCTGATATCAAGTCTTACAAAACATAACATACATCAAGTTGTTCACAACTTCTACATAAGGAACATTAGACTTATTTTGCCTCTTACGAGAACCATCAACCTTACTAAGTGTAACCCTTTTAGCAATGAGTGTATTTGTATATTCACAATCACACCTTCTAAACTTCTTTAAGATATAATCGATATAACTCTTTTGATTTAAATACAAAAGTTTAGATTTTCTATCATGAGAAATCTTTATACCTATGATATAGGATGCCTCTTCTACATCCTTTATGTCAAACTTAGAGTTTAATCATGACTTGGTTTTGACAATAAAACTATATAGAGATTTCTTCAACCTATATACTTTTGTTTTATTAGTCTTCAACAATATATCCTTATGATTATTGTATATGAATATTTTAATTTAAATTATCATTTAGAAATATAGTTTTTGCATCAAGCTAATATAAATTCAAATCATAGAATACAAAAATAGCTAGAATAACCCTTATAAATACAAATTTTGCAATTGGAGAATATATATCTACACAATTTATTCCTTCTTTTTGAGAAAATCCCTTTGCAACTAACATCATCTTAAACTTATTGATTTTATATTTTTTTTGTAAGAACCCATTTACACCAAATAACTTTCCTTCTTTTAGCCAAATCTACTAATTCCTATACATATTTTTTCTCATTGGATTCAATTTTTGTTCTTCTCTAGTTTGATAATTCAAATGAACTAATGGTTTGTTGTGAAGTCAAGCTATCAATAATAAAGGCACAATTAATATAAAAAGAAAAAGATACCATATTTTCATTAATATTCAATATAAATACCACATGTTCTAAATCAAAAGAATAAAAAAAACTATTTTATCATGTTTTTCCATAGTAAATTTTCCAAGGACAATCTAACTTGAAAACCTTTCTTTGTAAGGACAAGCACATACACCAAATTACATCTAATAGATGATATAATTAATATATTAGTAAAAATAAGTGTACCTCCTATATTGTTCCTAAATGATCCAACCCTTAAAGACATCAACAAAAGGATTATCTCGCATATAAAAACAAGTGTGCCTCTTTTATTGTTCCTAAATGATCCAACTCTTAAGACATCAGCAAAAGGGTTATCTCGCATATATACTCGATGTTTCTCATGGTTGTACTTCTTTAGGTTTATAGCTCCCTCCTTATTGTTCGAAATGTGTCAAGTTGCTCTTAAATTCATCCGTGATCCAGTCTCAAAAATTACATAGATTATATCATACTTCTCCTTCTATCCGTATTGTTGGGAGTTCCTCTCATTTCTCTTACTGTTGTTATGGTAGTCCTTTTTGAAGTGTTTTATCTTGCCATAATTAAAACACTTGATTCGAGAAATGTATTCTTATAATTTCTTAAAATTTTGACCACCATTTTTATCAAATTTGCTAAATTTCTTATTTGGTTTCTTTTTGTTTTTATTGTTTCTACAACTATACCTTAAATCATCCTGAACTCAAAATAGTTTTATTTTTATTTTTTTTCATATGCTCTCACTCAATAGCAAGTTTCAAGAAGAATTTAGAAAGGTTGAACTAGATCCTAACCTAAGTGTTGTAGTTACTATGTTCTAGGAGGGAGGAAAAATATTTAAAATATTTGAAGTCTGTATAGGGTCACGGATAATCGAGTTTACTACAATTGATGCCTAGTCATAACCATCGTATGATTAACATGTTCAATTACATTGTCTCCTTTTGTTATGTGTGCATTATACTTTTAAAGGAGTAGTTGAACGTACAGTTTCATAATAGTGTCATATTTTATGGTTACAGAGAAACAATTTATTTATTATTTTTTACTTTTCAAAAACCCTAAGTAAATCATCTTCTATATAAGTCAACATGATAGTCTTGACTAAAATATTAACTTTGAAAAATGTTTGATATTTTTTTTTTCCTCATAAGTTGTTTGTGCAGTAGGGAGATTATAGTTTTTTTAAGGACATAGTCCATGCCTTCAATAGTGAAGACCAAAAGTATTCCTCTCTTATAAGTTTGAAAGTTTAAACAATTAAGTTTTTGTATTTTTGCCAACTCAGATATGCAAACTCTTCTAGTTATTTTAGGAAGTTTGGAAAAAGTAGCAAATATAGGATCTCACAATTTTAAGCAAGAAATGATAAACAAGCAACATATAATAATGTTTATATATATATATATATAAAGAATAAACCAATTAATTATCTAAGAACCTATTTGCAATAACATAAAATTATATGTACTTTTCAGTAAATAGTTTCATGCACTTTTTCATAATTCTGCAGACATTGTAGGTACTATATTGCAAATACTCAAAAAAATCAAGGAACATTTAAACATTCCAAGAATTTCAGAGATAGAAGGAGGGTAACAATGTAAAATTTTCTTCCATACTGAACTTGTAACACTATATAAAACAAATGGGCAAAACAATAATTTTACCTTAAAATAGTTGTAATTTCCTTAAACAAGTGCAGGAAGAAGTGTAAATCTACCTTGTCATCAAATTTTTGAAATTTAACCCAAACACTAGAATAGTAAATTCAATCCAATTATTGTTCTATAATTTTCAAAAAACAATAATTTTATAATATTTCGGCAAATTTTAGAGAGTTGAATGAGCTTAAACATAATTTTATCTAACTTTGAAATTCAAAAAAAAAATTCAGACACTACCTCGAGTTTCTCAAAACCTTCGAAAACGGAGGACGCTAGTAGTTTTGTGAAACCAAAGGCAATGGTTTCGAGCATACGAGACTTTGTTTGGTCCCTCAAATAACTCCAATAAAATAAGGGGAGAGAGTGAGGGACGGAGGGAAAGAGAGAGATGAGAGCGTCTCAGAGAGAGGTAAGAGGGAGAGGGCGGGAGACCAAAATAGAGGTGTCTTGTCACTATCGTATGACTATCGACGATCAACCAAGTGAAGGGTGTCCTTTGATGGTGAAAAAAATCATAGATGAGTCTCTGCTCAGGGACCGAGAAATAAGACGACTCTGTTATGCTTCTTCGAGGAAAAGTCAAGAAGAGATTACCACAAAAATAAGTTTTCATTTTTTCCCCTTTTTTTTTCAAAGCAGGGTTTGCCCCGAACCGTTAACTCTTTGATCTCTACTTTTTCTCGTTTTCCTTTTATTTGTTTTTCTTGGTTGATTAAGATATTAATCAAAGAAATGAATCTTAATCTCGAGTTTTCTCCTTTCTTGTTTCTTTGTACGTTTTAGCCGAACTGAAAAAGAACTCAACTCGGTTTCTGTTCTTTCAGAAGAAAAAAAACCAAAAACATCGTAGTTTCCGTCGATCTTTACTGGAGAACAAACATAGAAAGTTTTAAGAGAAAAACAGATAGGCGGTTTCTGTTTGTTCCTGGTTATGATTGATTTAATTTGTTCTCTAATGAAAACTTTCTCTATTGATGATAGAAACGTACTTGAGAGCCTGATGCTCGTGGACAGAACACAGAAGTGGTTTGGATCTTTGGCACGCTTTGATAGCACTGTAGAAAGAAGGCTGGCAGCATAATGACTAAAACTAGAGAAAACTTTGAAGATACTATGTTAAAAGGTTTCCTTCTAGGTAGGTTTCACAAAGGAGGAAGAAAGCTACATCACATAAGAAATCTCTGTTTGTTTTCACACACACATACATACGCGTACATACACACATATGTGTGTGACCTCTTCCTTCCCCATTTATGTATTTCCCAAACTAAGTTTCCCATTTAACCTTTTTGGGAGTTAAGGCTTCGTAAAGACTTCACATTATTTGTAAAGCAAAATTATTTTTGTTATCTTTGATTAAAGTAAATAAAACCACATCCCCAAAAACCAAAAAGAAGGCCTTGTCTTTCTAGATTTCGTGGGAGTATACGTAGAGGCCGAAGAATATGGCCATTGATATGTTAAGGAGGGGCCTAGGCAATCTCGTTATGTCATCAATTTTATAGACCCCAACATTTTTAACTTAGGCCCCAATTTTCAAGTAGTATCCAATTTCCATTTTAGGCTTCAACTTGTGTCGAACCACTCTTGTACTGACACTGCCTAAGGAGCATTTTGTGGCACACTTTAAAGTCGACTATGGTTGGTACCACCCTAAAGTTGGGTGCCAGTCATGCTTTCTCTTTGTTTGCCTGCTCATTGTAATGAAAAAAGAAAGGTATTTGCATGCATAACATCTTAAATAGCTATTTTGTAATACTGTCTACTAGCATCAAGTTATTTGATGGAATGACTTTCGATATATCTCAAAAGTATAAATTCATGAGCATAAAATTGTGGGTTTGAAAAGCCATGATTGTTATGTGTTGATACATCTCTTACTAATAAATGTGCGAGGTATTGTTCCTAAAGATGTAGTTATCATCTTCAATGAGTTGTTAATGTTCTTATATGTCAGTTGTGTATGAAGACTATCAACATTGAAAGGATAAAATTATTGGAAGAAGTAATTTTAAAGATTTTTTTGTAAATTGGAGATGATCTTACCTCCTTCATCTTTTGATATTATGGTACACCTAGTCACCTACACAATATCGATGCATGTATTAAATTGAGAGATATCTATTTATATTAAAGAAGGATTCATTGTTGAAGCTTATTTGTTAGAAAAATTTTTGTGCCAAATATCTAGATGAGGATATTATGACAAGAATCAACAAGTTAGTGTGGTTTGAAAATAGTCTTATTGGTAAATCTATGCTTATATCTTAATGTACCAATGATATGAAAGAGTTATGCAGATTTATTTTATTCACGCCAAGCACTAAACCCTTCATAATATAAGTTTGTTCTATTTATTTTACTCTCAAATAGTATCTTAAACGTGATTAAGTAAAAGTAATTATCATTTTTCTTTATAGCATACACAGAAACATTTTGAATGAGAAATATCAAGCCAAGACTAATAATTTTATTCAAAAAAATAATATGAGGAAATTGTTGATTGGTTTAATGATTATCTAAGTATATCACATGCTAATATATTGTAGTGTTTATATGATATATTATATGTATGTAGTGACATAAGTATGTATATGTGTTAAGGTATGTAAAAACATTGATCTACCAATTGAAGTATGTAGCATTGGCATGGGCCCTTTACCTTCAAATATTGAATGATATAATTCTTTCTTGTGTAATGGTTACAAGCTTGATTGACGAGCATTGTAAAGAATATGCACCACTTAGAATAGCAGTATTGGTACAATTGATGGAAGGAGAGGAATTGCTTATGAATTTTTCCATGATATTATTAAAGTCCAATTTATAGGCATAAAGTAATTTATTTTTTGTTTAAATGTGTTTGGTATGACATGAATAGAGGATGGTATATAGATGAATTTAGGTTGATGACATATTTCTTATTATTGATATAGAAATTGATGACAGTAGTATCATTCATTGTGTTTGAAATGATACAGATTTACATACATGTGTTTCAAAGTAATGGCTAAAAGAGTTAATTGAAACTAGAAGTAAAAAGATAAGTTGAATTGATACGTTATTAGTAAAAATATATATATATATATATATATATATTGATATTAAATTTCTTATTATTATGTATTTTATTTCATTAAGTTTATAACATTTTTATGTTTTGTTAATTTATGCTTCTTATTAACAAGTCTAACATGCCTAATTGTTTTACAATGGCAAGATTTCGCTATTACGTCGATAAGGTGGAATAAGAAGCGGCCAAGATGAAGACAATAGTAACAAACATCATCTTGATAATGACGATGAGGGTATATTATTTACTTTTAACCATATTATGTTTTTTCATTATGAAATTGAAATACCTCATTAATAAGAAAGAGACTGTGACAAACGCGATGCTAGCACCATGCACACGCGCCATGCACCTGCGCCGCATGCCTGAGGAGCACGCGCCCGATAATTGTGGAGCATCCCTTTGACACATGTGTTGTGTTTTTGAACGGGTGCGTGAGTCATTGTCAATGAGTGTCTTGTCTTGTACATAACTGAGTGATGTAGGTGTGCTCGGGTCTTCTAAGGTCAAGTGTGTCTAGTGAGCCTAGTTGAGTCGGGTCACACGGCTAGGTTTAGTTAGCTTAACCAAATCGGGTTGGATCTAACCTAGTGGGGTACCTAATGGGTTAGCACTAGAAGGTTCCTTGGTACACGGGTTGATCAGCCAGTCGTGCTCTATAAATAGAGGACGGATGGGCTGTTGTGTGGTATGAAGTGAGGGTGTGGAGAAAACCTGTTCCTAGTGTTAGGAAGAGTGGAGTGTTCTGGTGAGGAGAGTTCCTACCGATTGTGCGAGACTTCCCTTGAGAGAAGAGAAGACTCGTGAGCTTGGTTCAAGGTGAACCGAAGCCACTTCAGTCTGTTGTTGGTTTTGTAATCCTCATTCGTCAGCAGGTCAGTCCGTTGTGTTCTGTAATCAGATTTCCTAATGTTCAATAAAGTGTTCTTCATAAGCGAGCAATTTCTGTCTTATCACCGAGAGTGAGCATCATAAGCCGATCCTCTTCTTGAGAGAAGCAGATCGTCACAAGGTGAAGAGAGTTTTTGCACAATACGTTGATGAACCGCAGCTGAGCAAGGTCCAAAGACGCGCACAAATGCAGTTCTGCGTAGGTAAGAGAGCTGAGAGCAGCGTGCGTCGTTGTTCTGCTATCACAAGGTAAAAATCTGAGATTTTCAAAAATATTTCGTGACAAAATGGTATCAGAGCATAAGCTCATGATTTAGAATGATTATTGAATGGATTACAGCCGAAAACACACACCGAAAGTGAGACATGTCGATCTATTGTCTGCTTTGAATTTTGATTGAATTTTCCATGAAAAAGTTTAATCAAGAGTAGATCTACCTAAGGTAGGTAGATCAGATCGATATCTCGTCAGAATTTCCAGATCGGAGGTGTTCTTGATCAAACAACACCAAAAAAATGAGTTTCAGGCGGAAACTGTTTTTCGCGACAGTTGATTCAGCAATTTCGACTGAATCTGTAGTGGATCAACAGGTAAGTGTTGATAAACATCTGATCAAGAGTGTGAAGGTGTGAAGTCTTCACGGATTCGATAGATCTAAGGTGGATCTGTCGCTGAAAAGTTCAACAGTTGGACGGAAGTTGATCAGAATTTCAGAACAGAAAAAGTTATTGTAAATCAGACGAATTTGAGAGATTTTTGGCTTGAACTAACTAATCATTGAGTTTATAAGTGAAGTTCAGGTTGAGGATAGATTCAATTCAGGCAGATCGTGGCCGGAGCAGCCGAAAATTCAAACAAAATTCGACGGGAAAGCAGTTGCAGCAAAAAACCGCTGAACCGTATAGAAAAACCAAATCTGGTTTTTACCGCCTGTTCTTGGTTGATTTTGAACGGGTTACAATTCGCCAAATCCAGCGAAATTTCAGCCACGTGTAGTCTGTTATTTGGTTGTCAGTATTACGTTTTTTTTTGGTAAATATATGATTTTAGTTGCTTTAGAATTCGAGTTGAATAGGGTGTAAAATCGAGCTATGAAGATTTCTGTTTTTCTGCACTTCAGTTCGGGTCTTGTGAAAGTCTGTAACTGAGTGTATTTGATGTCCAAGTAGTCTGTAATAATACAGGTAATTCTCGATGGGTAAGAGTAGGGTTGGCTCTTTGGAAGACGAAGCCACGATCTACAGATCCAGCTTTGAAGTGTTCATGAACCAGGTGTTGTAGAGAATGGATTCACTTCAGCTGCAGTTTCAGACACAAAAGGAAAGTTTTGAACATCAGCTAGGAGAACTAACTTCAAGGCAACGTCATGCTGAGGCCGTGGAGACAGAGGTCTGTGGTCCTCGGGAAAGCCATGTCCAGCCTGCGTCCACATCCAACAAATCAGTTTGTACACCCACGAACACGTATAAGGTAAAATTTCCTGAACCTAAACCGTTTTAGGGTGGATGAGACCGAAAAATTGTTGAGAATTTTGTATGAGACTTTGAGTGTTATTTGGAGGCATCGCGTGTGCCAGAGGAGGAAAAGGTAACAGTTGCTACCTTGTTCCTTTCGAATGACGCCAAGCTATGGTGGCACACACGAGTAAAAGTGTCACAAGACGGAGGTAGGCGAGTGCCGAATACTTGGAATGATTTCAAAAATGAGATTTTTCAACAATTCACTCCGACAAATACATTTCATCGAACTAGAGAGCGATTGAAGCAACTTAAGCAAACCGGGAGTCTTCACGATTATGTGAAGGAGTTTAGCTCGTTATTGCTCGAGATTGAGTGTATGACCGAGTAAGATAAGCTTTTCCACTTCGAGGATGGGTTACAATCATGGGCGCAAGTGGAGTTGCGTCGGCGAAATCCGTAGGAGGTCATGGAGGCCATGACCATAGTTGAATCCTTTGTTGAGTTGAGGACGCCTGGGGAAGAGAAGAGTCCTAGGGAAACGTCGTCGAAGGGAGGTGGGAAAAGTAAGAATGGGAAAATACCCAAGAGGAGGGAAGAGGCATCCTCTTCCAAGGGCAAGTAAGGAAGCAATGGAGTGGGGCCATGCTACATTTGCATTGGACCACATCGTATGCGAGATTGCCCCAAGAAGGCTAAGTTAGCCGCTTTGGAGGTTAAGGAGCAAATCAGGGTCGAGGACATGACCGAGACAACGGGGGATGAGTTGATCCAGGTTACCCAGGTTAGTTGATCCAGGTTACCCAGTTTCAGCTTCTTAACACCGTGAGTTGCGAGGGACCAACACGAGCCCTTAATTTTGTGAAAGTTCACATGGGCAAACATACTATCCGGGCCTTGTAGATTCAGGGGCGAGCCATCCGCTTATTTCGCCGCAGATTATCAAGACGATAGGGTTGAAGGTGATGCCGTCTATGACACAACTAAAGCTAGTGAATGCAGTCGTGTCTTCGCTTGAGGGAATGGCATTGGGTTGCAGAGTTGGGCCGTGGAAAGGAGTATTGAACTTAGCAGTAGCAGCCATCGACGAGTATTTGATGATACTGGGGTGCGATTTCTTGAGAACTGCAGAGGCGATGGTGGCTCCTCACCTTCGGGGTTTGGTCATCGTAAACAAAGGATAAAATGGGTTTGTACCATGTGTGGATCTAGGTAAGGCACCAGCGGTATTGACGTGCGCTGCATATTACCTTACGGACGAGAGGTCGGTGGTAGGGCCGAAGTTCGTTAGTGGTGGGGGGTCGTCCCGTAAGGGCAGGGTCGAGCGTCAGGTCGGGTCAGTACAGAGGCAAGCGTGCCAAAAAAAAACCCTCTGGCTGGGAGGTTTTTCACAAGTGTTAGGCCATAGCGATGGGGCTCCAGCGCTAGCGCCAGCACACCGTGGCAGAGGACTAGCGCTGGGGTCAGGTCGCGACAGGTGAGAGGCCAGCACTAGGGCGCAGTGGACCCACGCCAATGCGGGGCAGTGCCGCCGAGAGTTTGGTGGTCAGCACCAGCAAAGCCAGAGAGGTTTTTCAGGGGGAAAACAAGCTAGGAAGGCAGGGAACAAGCCAAAGGCAGGTCGGAGCAGAAGCGCAATGGACCGAGGGAGTGAGTCGTGCTTAGTCGGGGGAGCACCGAAGGCATGGCGCACACTCATCCGACCTCGAGGGCGAGGTCATGCTTGGCCAGGGGAGAGTTGTGATAGACGCGACGCTAGCGCCATGCACTCATGCCGCATGCCTAAGGAGCGTGTGCCCGATACTTGTGGAGCATCCCTTTGACACATGTGTTATGTTTTTGTACGGGTGCGTGAGTCATTATAAATGAGTGTCTTGTCCTGTACATAACCAAGTGATGTAGGTGTGCTCGGGTCTTCTAAGGTCAAGTGTGTCTAGTGAGCCTAGTTGAGTCGAGTCACATGGCTAGGTTTAGTTAGCTTAACCAAATCGGGTTGGGTCTAACCTAGTGGGGTACCTAATGAGTTAGCACTAGAAGGTTCCTTGGTACACAGGTTGATCAACCAGCCGTGCTCTATAAATAGAGGACGGATGGGCTGTTGTGTGGTATGAAGTGAGGGTATGGGGAAAACCAGTTCCTAGTGTTAGGAAGAGTGGAGTGTTTCGATGAGGAGAGTTCCTACCGATTGTGCGAAACTTCCCTTGAGAGAAGAGAAGACTCGTGAGCTTGGTTCAAGGTGAACCGAAGCCACTTCAGTCTGTTGTTGGTTTTGTAATCCTCCTTCGTCAGCAGGTCTGTCCGTTGTGTTCTGTAATCAAATTTCCTGAAGTTCAATAAAGTGTTCTTCTTCATAAGCAAGCAGTTCTTGTCTCATCACCGAGTGAGAGCATCATAAGTCGATCCTCTTCTTGAGAGAAGTAGATCGTCACAAGGTGAAGAGAGTTTCCGCACAATACGTTGATGAACTGCAGCTGAGCAAGGTCCAAAGACGCGCACAGATGCAGTTCTGCATAGGTAAGAGAGCTGAGAGCTGCGTCGTTGTTCTCCTATCACGAGGTAAAATTCTGAGATTTTCGGAAATATTTCGTGACAGAGACTCACAGGCCATGATAAAAATGAAAAGAGACTAATAATTATAATGGAAAAAGATGTCGTGAATCACGAAATAAAAGAAGATAATGAAGAAAAATTATAATAAGAAGTAACTTCAACATCTTATGCAAAATGAGGAAGGGGTAAGACTATTTTACGCCATTGCATACTTTAGATAGGAGGTGTGGACGGTGGAGGTGTTAGACTTCAAAGTAGTGGGTGGTAAGGACTTGAAGTTGGACCATGCTCTTAAATACTATACAAAGCAAGATAATTGTTTTCCTCTATATGAGATGCATTGGGACGATAATACTGAATAAGTCTTCAATACTATTTGGGAGGACATAACAGTAATGTTAGTCATTTTGTTTGATTACATTTATAGTTTTTAAGGAGTTTTATATCTTACTACATATTTAATTTTTTTAGAAAAAGTTCTTATTAGAGCATTCAAAAAGTCATGAACCTATTCCAACTCATTTGATGAAGAAAAGTTATAAGAACACATTACAAAAAGTTTTAAATGACTATCGAAATGAAGTAAAGAGGAAGTACTTTACGCCTCACTTCAATACAAATCAGCATCTTCCTTGAGAGTCCTATAATTGAGGTCTCAATCTCTATATAGCAAAGATGTTATAAGTTGTGGTAAAGTAAAACAAAGTTAAGGGTGGCAAAAAAATTGAGTGATCCATACAAAAATGTTAACAAAGGATCTAAATCTATTGTTAGATATTAATTTATTATGGTATGTATGACTTTGTTTATTATTTTGATAGTATATATCAGTTTATATACTCTACCTTATGAGACATTTTATCGTAAGAGGAATCACGTGAGGAAGATACGATATGTCAATCACATCATATGATGCATTCATAGATTACTATAAGGATTAGAAAATTAGATAATTTTGTGTAAGTATACATATTATTTTATATATTATTAATCTCATGAACCATTTGATGTGTTCATGTTCTTCTATCGTATTATTTACTATTTACATATATTATAATTAATATATTATTTCATGTATTATTAGTCATAGGTATAACAAGAACATCACATGATTTATGAGAGTGAAGATAATTCATCTTCTACAGTAAGTTTTAGAAAGACTATGGATCATGTACGTAGAAAGCACCATGAAGGATATGAGAGGAGAATGTGGTCTTAAGCACCCAATAGGATAAGGGGAAAGAGTTTAGAGCATATTGAGATTAACATACCGCGATTTCATCAATCAAAAATCGAGTGACATTATTAGAGGGGGTCTTTGAAGATATATCTCACAAACTTCACAATATAGTAAATATAGTGGACACTCAAGTAAATCTTATATACTACAATGATATATATTATGCATATTTTTTATTATAACATGAAATATAGCATTTGAAATCATGATAAATGTATATTTTAGTTTATGGAGATACGCTAGATGTTTTGTGACTTAGCAGAAAAATTCTTCAATTCAATGCAACAACGATTATCGTAGGTAAATCATCTATGCTTTTAGTGATCTTTTCATTATTTCACATGTTTGGAACTGTATTTAATATGTGACATTTGAGATAATGATCTATAAAAAAAGAGTTATTTATTTTATTGCTTCAAATTTGTAATAGTGATTGTTATGAGAATATTGATTCACATACCTTTAAAATTTTCTGTTATATGTTTGATAATGGTGGCCACTAATCATATATTTAAATATGTATCATGTTTTATTTTGTATTGCAAGAATCATAGAATACAATAACTTATAGAAGAGATGATAGAAGAAAGAAGACATGATCTGTTGTGACCTTCTACACTGGCTTCATAATAAATTATGAAAGTTGATTTTGGTTATATTTGATTGATTTCTTTTTGTTTATTTTCTTGTTTTAGGTGTTTGTAATATTTGATATTGGTTATGCATATATTCGGCTCATATGGCACGTATATACTCGATTTAAAAGTTTGTAATATTGGACGTTGAATTTCGCCCATATGGGATTTATGTACTCGTTGTAAATGTTTGTAAATTGGGCATATATATATAAGATAATTTATATTTTGTTAATATCAAATTATATATCTGGTGCTTATGATGAGATTCTAATCTAAAATCCATTTGAAATTTTGAATAATTATTGAAAAAACATTTTTGGCATAATATAAGTAGATTATTTACAGTGGTTTTCCATAAGGCATTTTCAGCAGTAAGATCGTTGACAAAAGGGATTCCAAAAATTCTTTTTCGACAATTTTCTAGTACATTTGTGTTGGTCAGAGGAAGCGTCGAAAATGGCTCACTTTCGGCGGTTCCAACCTAGTTGGGATTTTTCGACGGTTGTGTAAGTGTTTCCAAGGGTTGTTTAGGTTTTTTCTAACACATTTTTCCGACGAACTTTTTATGAGAGTTGTCAACCTTTTTCGATGGGCCAACCATAAAAATGCCTATTTTTGATAGTTTAAGCCGCTCAAAATAGTAGTTTTCAGGACCCCAAAAATAATCCCTTTTGTATCGGTGCATCCTCTCTCTCTCTCTCTCTCTCTCATGTGTATGCAACTCCAACCTTCGTTCTATAATATCAGATAACGCAACAAAATTTTGATCTCTATTAGCAATTTAGTCGGTTCCTCAAGTTTAGATTTCCCCTATTATCCTTTGTCTCGTTTAAGTTTTTGTAGCTTTAGTTCTTGGTTCTTAAATCTAATCATCTGTATTTTTTTTAGACATAACATAATAGAATTTATTTTATTTATATTGTCGTTCACTAGTCAAATTATATTTATGCATGTAATTTCTATTTGGTTTTATGTGGCTGCATTTTCTCTCTTATTTTATTTTTTATTCTTTGCTGAAAAAATCATAATCGTGAGAAATTTGGTGTAGAAGTAGTCTCTTTGATTGCTCTTAGTAATTGGTAGCTTTTTATCTATATTATTTTTGGTATATAATGAAGCATATACCAAAATCGTCTATTTTCGCTCCTCCCTCTCCACCCACCCTAATCAAGTGGCATTGGCCACAAGTTCAACTCTTGGGTCAATTATTGGTGACACCCATCTTCTTCCTTCCAATCTAACAAGAAAAAAGAGAAAATGAAAGAAATCCTTTGCATTATGTTTGATATGTAGACGTCATATAAGACCAATAAGTTGATATGAGGACCATAGTTGGCCTAGAATATCTACATGAAAGCATGCCTTTAAGAGGACTGTATTTGTTACAAGGAAGAGGCCAAAGCCAAAGATGCATGCCCGAAGAGTCGAACTCACACACTGTGTTTTGTGGAGTTGAGAGCTCTTCCACGAGCAGTAACTCACATAACTAGGGGGCAGTGGCGGACCCACTTTAGGGCGAGGTGAGGCATATGCTTCATCCAAAAGATTTTGGGTCCATCATTGTACATAGGAAAATACAGTGTGGACATGAAATACAACTCATCCCAAAAGAATTCAAGTCCACTGTTAGGGGGTCCACTCACAAGTTTGAAGGTCAAGATTTTCAATATCGACCAAGTGTGCCTGGTTTTGACCTCTGCACTGCACCCAAAAGAAGAAGAAGGAATATAGGTACTATGTAAAAGGATATCTTAAAATTTGTATTTAGATTGCAAAGATCATAATAAATTGATGTTTTAAAGATTCAGTGGAGTCCAAATTTGAATTCGGAACTGATCAAGGTCTAAAAAGGAAACAGCTAAAACCTGTCTCAACCGAGATTGCAGGTGGGGTGGGTTTTCACCTCACCTGCACCTGCACTGAAAAGAGGTTATTAGACCCCATCTCACGGGTCCTTGAGATCAAACCCACACCCGCCACCCACCAAACTCTTGTATAACTCACCCACGCTTCAACCTGTAATTTTTTTAAAATTAATTAATATCATATATTTTACATAAAATATAAAAGTTACTTTTGAAATTCCAAATTATGCACTTAGAAGTGATATGCATTTATATTTATAATATATATAGGGGCAAGTTTACCTTACCCATAATCCCCTGCTTGCGGGTCTTCCTCCAACAGATGAACTAGCAGCGGAGTCAAGAAAAAAGCCCGTCTACTAGCCATGCACAATAATGTTATGGGTAGGTCAATAAGCCCCTCCCTCTCTCTCTCTCTCTCTCTCTCTCTCTCTCTCTCTCTCTCTCTCTATATATATATATATATATATATATATATATATATATATATATATATAATAATTGTCCCATGACAAGACACCATAAGATTGGAAAAAGCTCTCACGAACAAAAATTTCCCTTGCTTTTGTAAAGGGATTGTTTTTATCTAGTTGATAAAACTAGATAAAAAAAAATCAACATTCACCTCAAGCCACCTTCCACATCCCAAGGATCCGCATGAAGCCATCTCTTAGTTGGTATTTTCACATCGATCATATAATATTTTAATTTAAATATCAAAAACACATATTCATACATGCTTCTAAAATGCTGAGATCAACTGGCATGAAAATTCCTTCTAAATAAGTACCTTGCGGATGATAGCATTCCCCCTTTTACGATGGAGAGGTCGCTCATGAACTTCAACTTGTGAGTAGAGGGTGATCTGTTTGCTCGTTGTGCTCAGCGTGGGCGATATTTTGCGTGTAGGTGAGGCGGGGGGAAATGTATTTCGATGCAGCTTTCCATGTATCACAGATGCCACATACTCCTTCGTAGGGTTTTAAGAGGGGTTTAGCCCGCTGTTTCTTTGTAAAGCACAAAACCCCCAAACAGCACGAACGGACGTAGCCATGGCCGTCTGCAATCTGAAACCCCGCCTCCGCAGAAACCTTGCTTTCTCCTTCAACCTACTCACGAACCCTATTAAACCCTTTTCCTCCTTCCCTTCATCTTCGTCCGACGACGATGCCGAGGAGGAAGAAAAAGAACCTAAGAAACCTCTCTCCCCACCACACCCACAATCTCCCCTCGTCGATCGCTTCTACTCAGTCATCCAGGACCGCCATCGCAAAACTCTCAGGCAAAGCCTAAATCTAACTTCCACGATCATCCAAATCCCCAATCTCGCCGGTAATTTCTCCCGTATCGCCTCTCTCCCGGTCTCCCCTTCCGTCGTCTCTCACACCATCCAACAATCCGCTCGTCTTCGCCACGGAATTCCCTGGCCGGAGACTCTCTCCTTCTTCAATTGGGCCGCTGATTACCCTGGATTCGCTGCCGATGCCGACGCCGGCGATGCCTACGTTGAGGCGATCGATCTCCTCGGCAAGGTCCGCCAATTCGATATGGCCTGGTCGCTTCTCGACTCCATGGCCGCTCGAGGCGTCCACGTTGGCTGCGCAGTCTTCCTCGCCCTCATCCGGCGGTACGCCCGCGCCGGACTCGCGGCGGAGGCCGTCCATGTCTTCAATCGGATGGAGGATTACGGCTGCCAGCCAGATTCTTTCGTCTTCGCATCGGTGATTGGCGTTCTCGCGAAGAGACGCCACGCCGAGACGGCACAGTCGTTCTTCGACGGCCTAAAGCACAAATTCCGGCCTGACGTCGTGATTTACACCGCGCTAATTCATGGGTGGTGCAGAGTTCGCCGGATTGAGGAAGCGGAGAGAATATTCCGCGAAATGCAAGACGACGGAATTCAGCCGAACGTGTACACTTATAGTGCTGTGATCGACGGACTCTGTCGTTCTGGCCGAATAGACCGCGGCTACGACCTTTTCCGGCAGATGATGGAGGCCGGATGCTCCCCAAATGCCGCTACTTTCAACTCTCTGATGCGCGCCCACGTCAAGGTGAACCAGACGGAGCGCGCCCTGCAAGTCTACAACCAGATGAAGCGTCTCTCCTGCGACCCCGACGAAATCACCTACAATTTCCTCATCGAGGCGCATTGCCGCGCCGGAAATCTCGACGCGGCCATGAAGATTCTCAACCAGATGGTCTCAAAAGGGTGCCGACCGAACGCCGCGACCTTCAACCCTCTGTTTCAGAGCGTTGCGAAGGCGAAGGACGTCAATGGCGCTCACAGATTGTTCTCCAAGATGAAGGATTTGGGGTGCAAGCCTAACACTGTGAGCTACAACGTCTTGATGAGGATGTTTTCCGAGTCGAAATCGGTAGACATGGTGATGAAATTGAAGAAGGAAATGGATGAGAATCAATGCGAGTCGAATGTGAATACTTACAGGGTCTTGATCTCTATGTTCTGCTCGATGGGGCATTGGAATGGGGCATACAAATTGTTGAGAGAGATGGTGGAGGAGAAATGCTTGAAACCTACGGTTCCTGTTTACAGCATGGTGTTGGAGCAATTGAGGAAAGCAGGGCAAATTGAGAAGCATGAGGAGCTGGTTGAGAAGATGATTGTGAGACGATTCATGTCACGACCCTTGTGATTTCACGGCGTTTTCGTGATCATGGAATTTACGAAATGTGAAGAGGTAAAAGTTTTAGAGTCGATGGTAACAAGGTCGACCGAGTTTTAGCTGGCGATCGACTGTTAATGCTACCCTCCTCCTTTCACATCAAGGTTTAAGACGGGCCGGCAATGGTGGAGTTAAATGCTGATATCGTACAGGATCGAGCTCTATGGCGACTAAAAGTCATGCAGCCGACCCTATTAGGTTCAGTTTGGTTCGGTGAAGAGATAAATTTCTATTCCGTTGATTTGGATAGCTTTTGATTCGTGGGTGATTCATGAAGACGATTCCTTTTACATTGTTGTATTGTCTCAGTTTTCAGCTTGGAACTTGCACCATTATATATCTCATTTTGTTCCATACACAATGAAGTTATCTAAAGTATGAATTGAATCTTATTTGTTAGAAATTCTCATGTGGTACAGAAATGGGTGAAGAGGAGAAAGGAGATCAAACGCGGTGCATTTCAAGTTCGCTGTGTACAGTAATTCCTGAAGACTATCTTAGGGGAAGGTGGTTAGAAAATCAGTGAGAAGGGGATCCCCTTCAGATCTGAAAATTGTCCAGTTCGCCGGAAAACTTCAGCAAGCAATATCACACTAAGTCGGGTACATTTCGTCACCGTAGAGCTCGATCCTTAGGGTGTGTTCGGATTCAGGAAGCTTTGGAGAGTTTGAATTATGTGGTAGGAGTCAATATTCAAAAGGTATATAAAGAACTGAAAAGCAAAAGAATCAGCTGGAAATTCGCAGTGTTCTTTATACCAGATTATGCTATAATATTTTCCTGAAAATTTTCAACTGGGAAAGCTAAACAGAAAGCAAAATGCAGCATCTCGTCATTGAAATCTGTCGAAGATCTCTGAAGAAGAGAGTGAAAATCCAAAGAATAGAAAGATGAGAGAATTTGAAATTACAGTGCATCTGATTTCACCTTCCTTGATGATGAGGATGTGATGCAAACACTTGAGAGAGTAAAGGCCTGCTTCTCTCTCTATACGCACAAACACCAACTCCTTGAGAGAAGGATGTGGGATGTGGTCGATTTTCTTCATTGTGAAGAATGGGATCTTAGTTCCTAAACTTGTGGAATTGGATTCTCAGATTGCATAGAAGTTGAATAATTCCACACGAAAGAACAATCTCAGGATTTGTATTTCCTCACCTTTATGATAGGGAACTGCTCGGTATAAATCTCTATCTCAGAAAATCAATCGCAACCGAACCTCATGTTACATGCACCTGAATAGAATACTCAAATATAATTATCCTTGTTCTCTTCACCCAAAAGTGAATGTTACAAAAAATATTATATTAATTAATGTAAAGCAATCAAACTCCATATCTTTAAAAATACATCTAATAGTTGAATTAAAATATAATATGTAAATAAAATATCATTAACGTAGTCTTTTCCTGCTATATGCTATATATGGTACTCGTGATGGTTTATTTGATATATAAGCTAATCGAGAACACTTTTCAACCACCCAGTTTTCATCATCACACTAATCACACGATAATGTGTCTTGTAATGCTAACATTTAAGTTATTAAGTTTCTTCAATTATGACAAAATATATTTGGGCTTGCAATAACCTTTTATCATCTCCTTTGCAAGTGTTACTCAACATGACTCAATCTACCTACAAATGCATACTCCTAAAGATACACAGCGAGAAGATGATTATGTATCTTATTAACTATAGTAAACCTCTACAAACACCCTCTCTTCTAAGTAAAATTAAGTGTTTCGACATCTTATCAGTATGGTGTCTATTTTCATCATCAACTTGTTTTACTTCTATATTAACCACTTCATTCGCATCCAAGCTATAGCTTAGCTTTTCTACCATTTTGTTTCAATTAAAGTATTACAACAACAATATTATTATCTTTTCCAAGCTCTCTTGTTTACTAAATCAATTCATCCTGACTAATATATGTTACATCTATCTCAAAAGCATGTGAAGTATAAACTCCATTACCCTCACAATTATTAAAAGCATTATCCGATGCATCACAATTGAACTCTAAATAAGTTGTTTGAACCGTAACTGAACCCCCGGTTTTATACCATTTTTTGTTTCAGTTATAGGCCAGTTCTTGGATATCTTAAACCATAATTGAATTGGGAGGACTCCGGTCTCAGTTATGGTTCTCAAACTATAACTGTGGTTCCGATTAATGATGGTTTGGTTGTCAATTTGGTTCCAGTTCAAATCATCAACCCAGTTTAGAACTGGCCATGTCTACTCCTATCTATCATTTTAGGTAGAGAGGAATAAAAGCCCACGTAGTTCTCTTACCCTTGAGTGGGAACTCCTTACCTGAATTGATGAACTAACTTAATCATCATTAACGCTCCATGCTTGCATTGCAACACTACTAGTGGTATTCGTACTAGTTCCTCTTTCAATAATATAAATGTCTTTTGTCTATATATTAGTTGGTACTTCTTTGTGATCATGTGCTTGATGCCTTCTCTTGTCCAACAATCTAGGCAAGCCTAAACTTCTAATGTATAAGATTGTAAGTTAAAGGGATATTTGTCTACTACATTTTCACTTACACCAAGACTGGAACTATAAACACAATTTTAGCAATTAGAGATAAAATGGGATAAGTAAGTTGATAGTCTCTTCGTCATTTTTAAAGTACAAAAAACTTACTACCAAAATAGGAATATGTATGACTGTTACTGCTTTTTTCTTTTACCTATGGACTATATGACTATATATGAAACTATAATCAATGCATAATTGATTAATACTCTAGCTTATATCATTAATTATGTTACTAATATCCTTCAATTTGTCTAATGGAAGAATAATTATAATAAGTAGTCAATAACTCTTCTAAACCATCTAATTTTAATCTAAAGTTTAATACAACAACAACTAAACTAATAAAAGAAAGATTTGTATAACAATGAAGTCATTTTGTCATCTTCTACACACTATGAGGTAAGTAAGAAGTTTTATAAAATTGTGAGACTACTTCTAAAGCTTGATAAACAAATAAATGACAAGTTACATAATAAGTACAATATAATACATTTGTAGTATTATTAAAAATAGACATGAGATCTAAAAGACTCAAATAAACATCCCAATTAGACTCAAATAGATTTGATTATGGAAAATGAATATACATAAATTTTGTTAATAGGTCTCTATATTTGCATAGACATAGACAACATTTGATATGTCAAATTCTGATAATATACAATATTCTTTGAGAAATTCCTTTGTCTTCTACCTTTTCTTTTAAAGAAATCTATCAATTCATTTTTAGCGTTAGGACGACTACATAAAATTAAGGTCATCTCTAATAGGTTGTATTTTAGATTTTAAAACATTGAAACCATCTTGTATACATAAGTTAAGTACATGACAAAAAAATAAACATGAAAAAGTTTACCATCTAAAATAAATGGACATATCCTTTGTAACTCAAAATTAGTACAAGTATTTACAACAACCTTATCAAGTAAAGTTGAAAAAATCTTGTAAGATAATTGATATTCTTCAAAAACTCATTTCAATATATAGCAAATATACACTTATCAAAATAACAAGTGTGAGAATACATTTTTGAATGGGCCAACTCTCATCTCCAGTGAATAGTAACACCCATTTGTGCATACAATTGCCAATTATCAGCATACAATGATACACTATCTTTTTTCTTTATATAGTTTAAAATGTGTCTACTAATCGATTATCTAGAAATAGATAATGCTAAAATATTATTTATATTCTTTTGTAATCAACGAAACCAAGTTTTTGACCAAAGTTGAATGAATATATTCTATAAAAACGTATGTAAATTCCTCCCTATCTCGAGTAGAGTTTAGTTGAAAGACCCATAAAAGCAAATCTACTACAAAATGGACTTTTTTGCGTAGAAAATTGAGTTGGTTAGATATATAAACTTATTATCATGGATGTTTTCTCATACCATAGTTTCATAGTATGTCAACCATCTTGATGGCTTAAAGTTGCAAACCTTTGTATAGTAGTTGTACTATGCCTAGCGAACGACATTTTATTCTTCGTATCTTTATAAAGTGAATCTAAATCATATCCTAGTGGGGACACGAATCCTATGCGTGTATTTCGCTCTGTTCTCGAGTCGCGCCAAAATTGCCCCGGGAAACCCTACGGACTGTGAATCGAAATCGCGTTTTCCCCCTTCTCGAGAGAACCCTCTAAACCCCTAAAAGCCCTTTCGCCGGCAACGAACAACGCATCCAAACCCTCAAGTCCGTCGTCGTCGTCGAGGTCGTCGTTTCCGTTCATATGAAGAGATGATGGATCTGGAGTACCGTTATGAAATCTCCCGGACGGCGGCGTTTGTGGTGGACGGGAATTACCGGAGAGTTGCGTTGCAGGTAACCTCTTTCATCGATCTCTTTACTGTTTTTATTCCATAGAAGAACCCTAAACGATAGCAAAGGCTATGGGAAATTTTGCTTGTCTTGTTATGGAGATTGTGATTTCCTCTTCCGTAGTCTGTTGTGCATGAAAACAAGTGAGATGGATCGTACCCGTTTATAACGTGGAAGTTTGAAGTGTTTGAGATTTTGAACTAAAAGTTAAGCTAAACGGGGCCTGACTCCTGTTGGAACTCAAGAATACTAATTCATAAGTGAATTCTCGAGTATTTATCATTACCCATTCATATACTTATCAAATAACTCCATGTCAAGGATCCTGTGGATTTTCCTAATCATACATATTTTGTCACATTTGCAAACTTTGAAGCCTTAGTCTAGTTATACCATCTGTTGTATATCTTCAGGGTGCTGAATGCTGGGGGGGGATTCCTATTAGCCTACAGGTATAGAAGCATAAGAAGTGAGCTTTGATGCCATAATTTCCTAGAATTGGTGACACAAGAAGATGAAGTTGTTGTTATGTAAAGGTGGGAGCATATTCTCATAAATTCTTGAGATTATATCCAAATACACCCTTAATGTTATCAAGGTTCTATACAAGAGCCATGGTCATATGGATCTTTCAAACGATAAAATTTTGGAGCAACCCGTGCAAATATTTCTTAAAATTCAATCCAGTTTGTACCAGCTGTTTTATTTTTCTTCAGTATGGTACCATGCTGTTGAGAAATCATAAATGAGTCAAGTTGTGTTACTATGTTCTCATCCTGAATTTTGCAGTTTCCTGATGAACTTCTGAAGGATGCATATCGAGTTCTCGATGCATTGAAAATGGAAATTAAGCTGCTTAACAGAGGGCGTGGCCTAGAAGAGGAAGTTGGTGTAAGTGGGGTTCTACTGTACGTAATGGCTGATACAACTTACGGAAGTTGTTGTGTGGATGAGGTTGGAGCGGGACACGTCAATGCAGATTGTGTTGTGCATTATGGAGAGACATGCTTGAGCCCGTAAGTGTTTGTTATCTCAAAGTATGAGAAAGTTGCAAAAGAAAATGTCAAATCACTGTTAACTGGGTCTGTTAGACTGCAATATCGCTTTCTATTCTTCAAGGTCTAAGGCATGAGTCAGTGTGCCTATGGTTCTGCTATTGTGGTTATGAGTTTTAAGTTCGGAATCTTGAACTTGACTCATCATAGCTGCTAATGCATGGAGTTATAGTTTTGAGTTCATAAAACTTGAGGCCAGTGTTGTATCGCTCGCCTTGGGATACAATATGCTGGAGGGGTATCAGCTGTATACCATCTTTATAAGAACAAATTAAGTCTTAAAAGAACCTTTAGAAGTAACCAAATACAGAAAAAGTCAAAAACTACTTCAACACTACACTTACCAAAAACTAAACTCAGTAATTATTTTTAAATAAAGAAAATATCCTAAAATTAGAAAAAAGCAACAGGCATATGGCTAATAAGAAATTGACAAATTAATAATCGAACAATCAACTTTAAACAAAGACTTACAAATAACAACAATACAACATTAATCCATCTGGCTAATAACAAATAAAAAACTGCTCAACACCAATGTTTTCAAAGGATGACCAAATAATAATCAAAACATTCAATAAACAACATTGATCATAAAAGGCTTACCATTCAACAACCTAACATTAGAAAATGTAACATGCTTATGACTAATAATAAACATCATTACAAATCCATGATCCATCTGAAAAATTAACATCAAAGTTTCAAAGTTCAAACCAAACTACATATGATCGCTATCTAAACCTACATAACATCAAAGTTTTAGTACTACATATTACATAACACTAAAAAAAAAAAATCTAACATCCATGTAGATATTCAACTTCTAAAACTTTTCTATATTCATCAAGCAGAGTTCTCCTCTTCTTCTCCTCTTCTATCATCTTGAACTTTATTTTGAGGTGGCACCATATGACATTGCACCACTTGATTCGCCTTCCCTGCAAGTCAATGCTTTATCTGAAGGAGGCCTCTACTCGTAGGAAAATGTTAAAAGGCAAAAGATGTATCTATATATTGTTGTCAAATAAGTTAAATCTGAATCATCATGCATTATTACATCAACATACTGCCATTCTTCATTCGGGTTATGAGTGCTAATATAAGTGGGAGAAGAAGTGGCAAAAGCGGAAGAAGGAGCTGCAGAAGAAGCCATTTGAAACTGGAAAAGGTTTGGAATGTTTAAAACGGTGAAAATGTAGATATACCTTATAACCTAACTCAAATGGTCCAAAAGAAGAAGTTAAAAATCAAGCCAAACATGATGAAGATAATCTGAAATGCTGAAAATCAAACCCAAATGCATGGTATCCACTGGGAAAAGCCGCAAATGTTTTCCCATACAAGAGCAAGACGACTTGAAGGATCAATCTAAAATCAAGCCCAAATGCACCGGATACACTAAAAAAATGCAAGTGTCCCCCATGCAAAATCAAGATTCCTTGGGGGAGCAAGAAGCCAGTCCCCAAAAAGGCGTTATTACATGCAGTTTTCAAATCCATGGGAGGTGTATCACCTGCAACGATATGGCCCATATTCTGATGCACCCCCATTGCCCCACCAATACTGAGGTTGTATCCTATTGTTTTGCCTCACAATACAATACACATCGCTGTGTATTCTCCGATACCCGACACACAACAAAGACTACTTGAATTTTTCTCTTCAACTATCACATATGGATTGACATGTCATGTTTAATCATGGAAATGTGCTACATGATGTGTTGAAACTTTGACCCACCGAGTCATTTACTTTGAAGGCTTTGAAGGGGAATTATTGGGAAGTAGGGACCACTTTTGCTAAAGTATATTCTTTCACCTGTGAAAGAATTGATACTAGTGAATATAGCCGATCCCATTTAGTTTGGGACAAGGCTTCTTTTGGTGTAAGAATGGGTATTATCGCTGTTAAGCAAATTAGAATATTATTGTTATGAATAGTTAACATTAAACTGTGATTGATTGGAAAATGGGCAGATTGTGTTTCAGTCAGTTATTTTCTCTGACAAGCAAGATCATTGCTGTTTTTACCATGACAGAACTCTTACTTTCCAGTGTTTTTGCACTCTCGTAGCTGTTCATAGTTTGATGTTTCAGCATCCATTTCAATAACAAGTCTGCTTTTAAGTGCTCAATTCAATATGGTGAAAGTTTATCAACAATGTGCCTATTAATTGTAGGCATCTTCTACTAGTGGCCATCAAACAGATGCTGGTTTCGCTCAATATTAAGCCTTGACAATATTCGTTTATTTAAGGTTATACAAGTAATTTAGTGTGCATTCAGATAAATGCTCAAGAATTCTTTTAGTGATTCCTGATTCTTTCTCTTCCTTGTGTTTGGGTTTCTTTTGAAAAGTATTGAAAATTATTGAACTCTAAACTCTGCTGGGGTTCCTGTGAGATGTAGTAAGCTCCCACAATGCTCCCACAGAAGTCCAATGAGATTCTGGTGAAGCTGCTGTAAGTTGCAGCATGATTCCGTGAGATTCTAGTGAAGCCCTATCTGGTGCCCCACAAAGCTATTTCATCTGTCTTCATTTAGACTCCGTGAGATTCTAGTAAAGCGTTGGCTTGTCTCTAAACAAAACTATTTCATATATCTTCTAATACTATGTGGTTATGTAGTAATCAGAAGGTAGTAGTCGGTTCTGTTTCTCCAGATCTTATGTCTATTATTGTCTAACGTCAGTCTAATCTTAACTGTAAAGGGCATTTCTTCAAGATGTCTGATGGGATCTGTGACAAATTTGAACAAATTGCTCCTATGTTTCTTGTGGATTTGCTATCTTGTGCATGTTTTCCTTTCCAGTTGCTTAGTTTTGGGCCTTTTGGCCACTTAATTAATTTTTAATGTGGTTCCATCAATGATTTGAGACATCATATTCCATTACTTCCGTGACCCGTCTCATGTAATCTGCAGAACCTCAAAGTTGCCGGTACTTTTTGTTTTCCGGAAAGCAGTATTGGATGTGGATGCTTGTGCAGAATCTATTCTGGGTTTCTCATCTGCAGGCAAACCTGTACTGGTATGGTCACTCATATCTCTTGTCCCATATTCTTGTTAGCTTAGCTATTCATCTGAAATTGGCTTGTCGCGAAACAGGTTCTCTTTGGCTTGGAATATTCGCATGCTATAGAGGACCTTAAAGAGGTGGTCAGGATGAGTTCAAGCCAAACCAAACCAGGACTCCTTTATGCTGATATTCTTTGCTCAAGCTTTAATCCAGCACAAGGTAATGCCGCTCTTAGCATGTCATGGTTTTAAAATAATTCTGCTATTCGGTCATCACATCTTTAATTATTCTAAGGCAGCATAACATTTAGGTCAGGTTCTTGTAGGGAAACTGATTATGGAGCTGGTAATAGCAGATACTGTCTTGGGGGCTTGACATGGAAAATACCAGAAGGATGCAAGATGGAAGAATACTTATTGCTATGGATTGGTGCTGACAATACAGCCTTTTCTAATGTTGTAATTACCTTTAATTCATGTGAAATAGGTAAATACAAATCAATTTTTGCTTTGTCTGTAGCAGTTGGATGTTTTACACTCAGTGCGACAGTCTCCTGGATAGATATTCAACTTTCAAGAATATTCAAATTGAAAACTTCGAGGTCATAGTTTGATAGTCACGATATGCTAATCTGGTGGTGGGTCTGCCTAGCCCCAGCTTGCTATCAAGAAAGGAAGCTGGGTTTTTCCAATTCTTTGAATTCTATCTCTCTTCTCTGTTCTTTTTCTCTCATTGAAGTCTGTGAGCACTAAGCATAGGTTTAAATGAGTTGGAGTAGATGCTGTGCTTTTGCTGGACTAGCATTCTCATTTAACTTATTCTGAAGGTGCTCTTAGATATACAAATTCATTTTAGCCTAGAGCCATTGGGGCCTCAACTTCGAGTGATTTTAACACTATGTATTAAGTTCCCTTTTCTTTTTTTGCAAATTTGGTTTGCTGTGGTGATAGTGATCTGCTCAACTGTGAAGTGAACCTAAACTTCTTTTGATTTGTGGGTGCCTGTTTAGTGTTTGCACTCGACTTGAAACTTGGCCTTGCAACAAATACCTTCACTTGCTGGTTTGTTATATGCTGTATGGAAACTCTCTCAGACGCTTGCATCTGTTGGCCAATCTAATCTATCTTTTGATTTCACTTGTTGCAAGTCTTCAAGATTTGGCATATTATTTTGCATGTCACCTTATGATTGAGCAGTGAATGATTGGTCAATGGAGTTGTTTGACTAGTCAAATCAATGGTGACTGACTGTTACCCAGAAGAAAGTGTTTTCAATATTAAATTTTTTCAGAACTTAGTGATGTGTTTGTTATTTATTGATCTAGAAAAAGCTTACAATAGGGTACCAAGGGAGGTTCTTTGGAGAACCTTGGAAAAAAGAGGTATCCCATTGACATACATAAACCTTATAAGAGACATGTATGATGGTGCAAAAACATGTGTGAAGACTCATGAAGGAATAAAAGACTTCTTTGAAGTCAATATTGGGTTACATCCAAGATCAACTTCAAGTCCATACTTATTTGTAATGGTGATTGATGAGTTAACAAAACATATTCAAGATGAAGTACCTTGATGGATGTTATTTGCAGATGACATTGTGTTAGTGGAGGAGTCTAAGGAAAAAGTTAATAGAAAATTGGAACTATGGGAGATAAACATTAGAAAGTAAAGGCTTTTGACTTAGTAGAACTAAGACAAAATATATGGAATGTAAGTTTGATCATTTGGTTACTTCAGAGGACATAGAAATTAAAATTGGCATACATTGCATCCCCCAAAAAGAAAGTTTTAAATACCTAGGGTCGATTTTTCAGAGTGATGGAAGAATCAATGGAGATGTTATGCATAGAATTAATGTTGGTTGGTTAAAATAGAGAGGAGCCTCAAGTATTCTTTGTGATAAGAAGATACCATTAAAGTTAAAAGGTAAATATTATAGAGCAGCAATTAGGCCTGCCATGTTTTATGGTTCTGAGTGTTGGGCAGTTAATCATCAACATGTACAAAAGATGTCTGTGACATAAATGAAGATGTTGAGATGGATGAGTGATTATACTAGAAAAGACCGTATACATAATGAGATTATTACTTTATTAGAAATAAATTATGTGTGGCACTAATAGAGGATAAAATGAGAGAATATCATTTAAGATTGTTTGGATATATAGAAAGAAGATCAAAAGAAGAACCTCTAAGAAGGTATGAAAAACCAGATTTTGAAAGTATTAAAAGAGGTAGATGACGACCACAAAAGTGTTGGAAAGAAACAATAAAGAATGATCTAGCTTATTGTTAGTTAACTGCTAACATGGCACATGATAGGGCTCTGTGGAAACAAAGAATCCATGTAGCCGACCCTGCCTAGTATGGGAAAAGGCTTAGTTGTTGTTGTTGTTAGTGATGTGTTTGTGTGTGAGCTTCATGGGTGGGCGGGTGGTATGCACTATTTAGTCTGTACTATAATGTTCTATAACATGGTAAATAGATTGCAGTCTCTCAAACATCAGTGGATACCTTTATTAATTCTAAATTGATTGTCCTTCGCTTATGGGGTCTATATGCTACCATTCGGGCTCAACTTTATGATTGTCCTGATTATAACAAACTCATAGATGCCTGACCTGATCTGCTGGTTGAAGTGATTCATTCTGTTAAAGCTTGACTGTATGTCATCCTTTTATGTTAATTCTACGTGAGGTTTTTCACTGTATGTCTGTTCTCAGTCAGGTATAGTGCTGACGAACACCTGTTGGTGAAAGATGTTTCTGAGAAAAAGAAGATTTTGAAGCGCAGGTATTACTGAAGGCATTTGAAGATACTTTAGTGCAAGACGAAGAAAATTCTTTTTAGGATAGATAGATCGTCCACTGTAAATAGTGTCATTACCAGCATCTTCTTCTTCTTTTTTATTTCTTTCATTTTGTAGATACTATCTAGTGGAAAAGGCAAAAGATGCAAATATGGTTGGGATTTTGGTTGGTACACTTGGGGTTGGTATGTCTTTCATTTATATCAATTAACAGATGTTTTTCAGTTTTAAGTAGTTATTTTCACTGTTCCACCAGATACCCCTGTTGCCTTGGTGCTATTTTTTCTCTTAAATTATCCTTCGCATGCTCCATGCTACCTTTCTATAGATAATAGGTTCTTCAACTTTTGCTTAATGCTTAGATTGGCTAGCATCTACTGAGAACCTTTAGATCATACCTTCTACATGCATCATGCTATCTGAATGATATAACTAGCAACTTCTTCTGGTTGCATCTTTTGGTTACACATGGGTACCTGATTCTCCAGGTGAACTTTCCTACCAGATACGGGTATTTATCTGTCCAATGCTGGTGTACCTCTTCAAAAAATTAAAATTCAAAGATATTGTCTTCAGGAGTGTGTTACCATTTGCTGAACTATATTCATTGCAGTGCCATATTAATGATGATAACCAAAACTTGATTGGTTACTGAAAGTTCTGGAAATGTTTCTCAGATCTTGTAGATGAAATCAATGTAAGAAAATAGCATGTCTTGTCAATGTACCTGTTTCTCAGATATGTGTAAGAAAATATTATATATATAATGGATTCTCTAATTTCTAAAAAATATCAAGAAACAACTTCTTTCATAAATATGAATCAAACTAAATAAACAAATTCTAAGAAGACAAACAATAAATTTCATGTGTCATATGCATATTGAATTGTTAAACTTACATTAAAAAAACAAAAACATAAATGTAACCAAAGTATTATATGCACTAAGCACAAAATTAAAAGAACTATTATATATATATATATTATACTTATATGCTCAAGTATGGTGACTATGGTCCATGACTCTAATCTAATTTGAGCAATGAAACAAATTATACTTACCTGCAAAAAAATAGAATAATGTTAGGGTGGACTAGTGGACCAATATACCAATTGACCAAAATATTATTAATATGTTTGAAGCAACAACTTCAACATGCATCGAATATAACAACTAACAACTTAACAAATAACAAGTCCAAAACATAACATTCATCAAGATTGAAGTGTGATTATAATATTCACTTAATTGTTTAAGATAAACCAAAAAACTATTCTATAAGAAACTAATCATGTTCATTCATTTTCGGACGAAGACAATTCCTCTTCCTCTTTATCTATTTCTTCAAAATTAAATTCTTCTTCTTATCTTTCATAGGCATCTCATCATTTCCTTTACTTTGTCTTATTTATCGCTTTCATGTTCTTGATCTTGTTTATACAGCTCCCTTTCTTGATGCTTTAGATGCCAAATCAATATTTCACCATGTAAGTGAATCGTCGACATCAACGAACTCCATCAATAGGATATTCGTCATGATCTTCAACTTGACCCCAACATAATGGGGTTGAAATTCGTTTCGTTAGTTTTTCTCTCTTCATACCTTCTTCTTAGCTTTTCATTATATTGCACAAAAGCTAAGTCATTAAACTTTTGATGCAATAATCTATTTCGCTTTTTTGTATGAATCTAAGATAAGAGAAAGAATTCTGGTAAGTCGTTAACTTAATAAATCTTTAATTTTATTACATTATAA
Source organism: Brasenia schreberi (assembly GCA_036023115.1). Classification (NCBI taxonomy): domain Eukaryota; kingdom Viridiplantae; phylum Streptophyta; class Magnoliopsida; order Nymphaeales; family Cabombaceae; genus Brasenia; species Brasenia schreberi. The sequence goes on along the minus strand of JAYKKT010000091.1, from coordinate 15,954,737 downwards.
ATAATAAAGTATAATTCTTACCGTTTCGAAGGTACTCCAATTTCATTCACATGGGGTGACAATACAAGGAAGGCTTAAAACTCATATAGCAAAATTTTGTAATTCAGGACATCCATAGCCAAAGGTCATCTACCATTCAGCTATGACAAAAACATGCATAAGCAATAAATTAATCAAATTCAAAAACCTTAAATCATAATAAAGCAAAGTTGCTTGAATTAATTACCCGATGTATCTGCTTTCCTCAAACTTATAGCTAATTATAGTCCAAAACCACTCGAGACACTTCGATAACTCATAAGTTGTTATTTGTTGGTGTTCTTCCTTACTTCGTAAGTATAGCTATAGCTTGAAACAATCACCTTTAATCTCAATATTATATTCTATCTCATCATAATCATAATACAACCCTGGATTCATGTATAATGCGGTAGCATGCAATGGCTTACGCATTTGCTTATCCCATCTTTTGTCTATGATATCCCAAATAAAAGCATATTGCTCTTCTTTGTTCTTTTAAATTAACCTATAACACAAGATAAATGCTATTATAAGATTAAGAACACATAACTAATTCAACTAAGTAAAAAAAAAGATTAAAAACACATAACTTTGAAATATTTATGTACCTTTATTTACTCCTTCGCACAATCTATCTTCTCATAAATATAGCTCGTGGCTGGTTTTTCATCACTTTTCAGAAACATCTATCAAGTGACCCATTGCTCTAAGTGAAAAACTAGTTTCCAAAATTTGAGTTGCAAAATTATTGTCTTAGATTGCTTTCCTTTGATACTATTTGATAAAGGACATTTTTTTCATTGTTCAAAAGCTTTTTTTGACTGCCATAGCTGTCCAAGGTTAAGAATCTAGTAGAAAAATGGGTTACCGATGTCTATGATGTCTTTTCCTCTAGTAAAATGTCTATAAAGATGCCTTTTAGTTTATTTGTCTCTCCAATATCTTAAAGCATCAAATCATGGTGTCCAAAATAAATGATAAAATTCAGTCATCAACATTCTACCAACTGCAACATAATTTACTGCATTATCTGTAACCTCCTGCACACCATTTTTCTCTACAACCTCTAAGGTTATCTCTTTTAATAATGTATACAACTTATTTGTATCCTTCACTTCATTTAATGCATCAATAGAGTTAAGAAACATTGTACCTTAAGGACAATGCACTAAATAATTTATTAGTGTTCAATGTTTTCTATGAGTCCATCCATCTGACATAATAAAACATCCATATGTAGCCCAATGCTGATATAATAAAACATCCATATGTAGCCCAATGCTTTCTGAATCCATTTATAAACTCTCTTACTCTTTCCACCTCCTTTTTCAATAATATTTTCCAGACTTTATGGTACGATGGAGCCTTTGTTCGAGGACTAAACTGCCTTATATCATTAATCATCACTTTAAAGCTGGGAGATCTAACAACATTAAAAGGAATTCTATTTTGATACATCCACCTGCTAATGGATATATATACTCGTTCTCTTCCTTCTTTCTTATATTGATTTTATAATGTAACATATCGTACTGAGTCAGGTGATGAACGTACAAATGAATCCATGGGCCCCTTTGAAAGAGGTGGTCGTGAGCCAAATGATGATGAAAGTGATACACATTGGGTGCCTCTTCTTATGTTAGCTTCCATACTAAAAGCTTCTCCTTCGTACAGAAGTGAAAACTTTTCGGTGTTCTTCTTTGTTGGATCGTGAACATAATCGTAAATCACTTTCTTTATTTCTTTTGTTACATTCTTACAAGCTGCCACATTTTTGTTCCTTCCTGTTAAATGATTCTTGTATTTCGTTATTTTACTAGTAGAAAAATGATTACATAATGTGCAAAAAATTGCCATATTATCCGTCCTAGATTTTATAAAACCCCAATTTCATTGAGAATCCTTAGAAGCTGGGGGGCCTATAGTTGTATGCCAAATTAGAAAACTAAATACCAATTGTACTACTAGTGTCGGTGCCACTGCTATTGCCACTTGGAGAAGCAGTTGCATTAGCTGATGATTCCATACTCACTATGATAAAATTAGAATAAAAAAATTATAAAAAAGTAAAAAAATAAATCTGGAGATCAATATGAAATAACTTGATGTAGAGAGAACTTTGAGAACAGAGGAGAGAGAAAGCAAAGAAGGCAACGACAAAGAGAGAGAGAAAGCAAAGAACTCAGTGAAGTCAATGATGAGGAAGTCGCCCACTAGAGAGAAAGAGAGAGAAAGGGAGAGAGAGAAGATGGTCAAGAGCATAGTCGCTCATCGGAGAGAGAAGGAGAGAATACCAGCGTCGAAAGGAAGAAGGCGGCAAAGGGCGGCGGAGCTGGTAGTGGCTGTATGTTGAGAGAGCAACAATAGAGGCGAGAGGCGACCCTATGGACTGCTATACCGCTATAGCAGTGTTGCCGCTGCTAATAGGGCCAGGCGGGTTGCCCGCTAAGCTTTGTGCATTATACCGCTTTTGGTCCACTAAAACGCTATAGCGCGCTATTAACTACATAGCTTCAATTGTTTATGAGTAATCCAAAATTCGACAATTGAATGAAACTTCAGCTCATACTCTCTTTTCTAGCAAATTTGATAACAGGTCTCTTGCATAGTTCCAGTTGTGATTTTATAAATTTTCCTTTCATAGAATCACGGATTGTGCTGCCTTTCTAATGCAATTGATGTTGTGGTTCCAAAGTTGATTTGTCTTTTCACTTTCGATGCTCCCTGATAAGATAGCTACGAAATAAAATGCTGCTTAGTAGTCTTGAGTCTCGTCCTTGTTCCTGGACTCATGCAATGGTGAACCTGCAGTTGCTTTTCTCAAGTTTGCAATAGTTGTAATAAATTTTGCGTTTCTGCTGATTTTGATTTGTAAATGCAGCTGGCTATCTGGAAATGATTCGGTGGATGAAAACTTTGATCAAGGATGCGGGAAAGAAATCTTACACATTTGTGGTGGGAAGACCAAATCCTGCTAAATTGGCAAATTTTCCAGAGGTTCAAAACTTTTAATTGGCAAATTGTTTCTTGTTTCTTTTTTCTGTTCATTTGCTTGTAGCAGATGCTTAGTATGTTTTTTTACTCTATCAGTGCGATGTGTTCATTCATGTTGCTTGCCCTCAAACTGCACTGTTGGATAGCAAAGAGTTTTTGGCTCCTGTAATCACCCCTTTTGAAGCTATGCTAGCTTTCAGCAGGTATATTTTGCAAATTCATAGTTATATGTATCCAATCTTCTGTGTGTATGGTGTTCAACTTGGTGCTACTTTTTTTGGAAATGCTGTTTCAGGTACCTGGATTCTTGTAAAATTAGTATCTGAACAAAGCGGTTTTGCTTTCAATCTTTAAATTTTGAACTACGACAAGAAATGACATTTAGCTGTATATCTGTAAAAAAATTCTGTGAGATTCCCATGTCTTCTGACTCTGTTTTTTACAAAACTTGAAGCTTAAAATGCTTGTTTTGATTATGATTATACTTATCTTATGTAACTTTAAAATATTCATATCTTGTTAGCAATAATCAAATATCATTATTGTAAAGAAAAATGTACTGAATCCATTTTATTGAATCTACAATCAGCCACACAAGGCTCATTTGCTATTGTATACATGAGGCGTATATATAGAAAGAAGAAAGAAAGTAGCACAACATCTGCTGGTTGCTGAAGTCCCAACGGCTATTTTACTAGCCGTTGGTCCCTTTGGTGGCTTGGGTGCCGAGTGACCTTGGCCCGAGTGGCGTGGGTACATGGGACTTTATTTCAAACACAAACTTATGGGTCATATTGGTTCAACCTTATTATCTTTTAACACTCCTCAAACTTACGGTGTGTATACCGAAAGTTTGTCTCACAACAAAAAGGATGAATATGTGAGGACACAACTTTCTACTAAACATCTTTTCACAACTAAATAATCAATTTGTTTTTATCCTGCATGATGACCAATGAAGTATCAATACAAACATTCGTTCAATTTCTAAAACAGCAAGACAATTTATGATATCTGGCCAATGAAGTATCAATACAAACATTCGTTCAATTTCTAAAACAGCAAGACAATTTATGATATCTAATCCAGAAGGCAAACAAAAAATGAGTCAAATAAGTTCATGAAGTTGATTTATACTAATTCAAGAAAATCATTTGATAGAAAATATTGATATCATCTAAATAGGATTGTCTATTATAACAAATAGATCCATAAATCACTACAAACTTATGATGTTGTAAGGAGACCTTGGTATATCAAATAAGTTTTTTAAGGTTAAAGCTCAAAACCTTTGTACATATAATTTCCAAAATCCTTAAATATCCTTTAAACTCAAAAGTGATTTTATGGTTCAAAAAATAAGACAATCCATTAAGATGATTAGAACAAGTTAAAGGCATCAACGCCATATTTTTAAAAAAATCTCACAAGGTTTGTCTCACAACTCTCTTAAAACAATTTTATCAAATACAAGCTAACATTTTTCAATATTAATTACTCTCCAACTAAAGGGCCAACAACATTAAGCATCTTAATCACGAAGATATCCAATAAAAGGTCAACAAATGAAGATCATAATCTCATTAAAAAACAACTTTAAAGTTATCAAGATCACAAATCCTCAAATAACAATAAGTGAATCTTCAAATATAAATTATTTTTAAACAAAAGACCACTAACATGAAACACCTTATTCACAAAGGTCTTCAACAAAAGGCCAATAACATAGATCTTAATTATATAGTAAGATACAACTTATTGTTTTCCAACAAATACATTTTAATCTAATTAATAGTTAAAGTTTGAAATCATTCAAATGTTGCAATACATTTTTCCTCTACATATGTCAATAAACAAATTTTCTTGTAAAAGAGATACGATCAAATAAATATTAAAAATAAACAAGTTTGAAAGAGCACACTTGGATGGACTCAAATATGAATACCATGCAAGTTAAAATCGTGTCAAACGGACGGGTTTGGATTTGGGTCAACAAGCTCATACTTAAAATAGAATGGATATGGATCCAAGTCTAGATCCAAGACCCGACTTGATGAGTATAAAAGCCCAGATTTCTGCTTACATAACATTGCACATTGCAACCCTCTCTTTCTTGTGCCTTCATCCATCCATCAGTCGTCCTCGGCTGCTCAACACTGAAAACCCTTCGGCCACTCTATGCCTCCATCAACCATGGCCACTATCCTCAACAACCAGCTGTGCACGGCCAACCTTCTCTCTTCGACGTCTTCCATTACCGTACTGTGAACGGGCGTCATCCACCCTAAACCCAACACTTTCGCCTCCTCTGCCGTTTGGCGCTGGTTTAGACGGAGGACTAGGTTGCGGCAAAGAAGCCTGGGCTAGGTTGCGGCAAAGAAGCCTGGGCTTGCAATCTTCGTGAGACACGTCCTGCCTTGCGCTCGACCATGGGCTCGTGTCCACGAGATCGATGCCTACAAATCCTTCTCCGAGGTCTCCCCTCTACCCCAATTCACCAACTTCAGTGCGAACCAGGCCGAGGCCTTGGATGGTTTTAACGCTATCCACATTGATGATTTCGACTTTGGACATGGCGGCCAGTGGGCCTCCTTATGCAGGAGCTTGCCCTCAAGCCTAGAGCTTCGCCTCCCTCTCTCCACCTCACGGTTGTTGTCCCGCCGACTCGATGGAGCTCCATCTTACTCGAGAGAACCTCGCCCACTTCGCTCAGGATTGAATGTCCCCTTCCTCTTTGATGATGCCACTTTCCGTCATTTGAGTCGCTCTACTTGGATGTCCTTTGTGTTCGGGAAGGTGAGACCTTAGCCGATGCAACGCAAGCTCTCTCGGACGAACTCTGTGGTAGGTTTCCTTCGGTTCTTGAAGCGCTTGGGTCCCCGCATCATTGTGTTTGCCGACGCCGAGTGCGAGCATGGGGAGGCGTCGTTTCACAGGCAGTTCGCAGCTGCACTACAGAGTTACGCTGGATTAATGGAGTCTTTCGACGCAGCTGGGCTTGACCCTGAGTCACTACACCGTATCGAGCAGGCCACTCCACGGCAACATCTTCTCTGCCGACAACGAGGACCGACACCGGCTGGTCACTGCATCCATAGGCCATAATCATCGGCTGCAAAAGAAACCCATGTAAAGAAACAAGTACTGAATTGAATGATCAAATCTATATACAATCAACCACAGAAGGCTCATTTGTTATTGAATATATATATATATATATATATATATATATATATATATATATATATATATATATATATATATATATAGAGAGAGAGAGAGAGAGAGAGAGAGAGAGAGAGAGAGAGAGAGAGAGAGAGAGAGAGAGAGCAGCACAACAACAACTCCTGATTGCTAAAGTCCCAACAACTATTTTACTAGCCGTTGGCTTGGGTACGTTGGGATTTGATTTCACAACCCTATTACATTTTAACAGGTATCATATTGTTATTCTAGTTTTTGCACTAGGCAAAGTGGCAAACCACATGTCACCATGGTGTAACCAATGATTAGTCTGTCTCACCTATGTACTCTAACTTGTTTTTTTGAATCATTTTTTTATAATAACTTCTCATATATCTTTAGTAATAAAATGCCATGTGTTAAATATCGAAGAGTCTTTGTTAATAAGATAAGAGTAAGCGCGTTGATGTCCTACCTTGCAAAAGTTTGTGGACTTGCATCACAAACTTGTAATGTTGTATGGACATTAGTGTCTTTGTGAAGGATGTATTTCTTTACTGCTTTTATAGCCTATATCCATTTTATGGTTTATGTGCAGTTAGATACACATATGAAGGTCATGCAAACTTTTTCATTAAAAGCGTGATACCTGATATCTGTAGTGCACTTTTTGAAGGTTGTCCGGGCATCTTATGAGAGGTCTTTGGAAAACTTTAGTTGATAGATTTGTCTACTTCTGAATTATGAAGAGTACTGCATTTATGGTTGGCCTTGTAGTTCTAGAATAATTTGGACTTGTTTAGCATGTTGATACATTTTGATAAAGCAAGACAGCTGTATTCTTGACAATCTTTTTTGCTCCAAGTAAGCATGTTTCATCTCCGTCCTTTCATGATATGGGATCTCAATTGTCAATGTTTATTAAAGAAACATGGCCAGTGAAAACTAATGGAAACTTCTCTCATTAGGGGAAGCATGTGGACAGGAGAATATGTTATGGAATTTCAAAAATTGATGAGTTATCATTCTCAAGAAGTCAGATGCAAGGTCGAAGAAGCTCGGTTTTCTTTTCTTGAAGGGGGTTATGTGGAAGATCTCAAAGGTAATAAATACTGCTATCTTTAGATTATAATATGCTGGTTAATAAATAACGTAATTCTTGAAAAGCTCTTTCATGAGAAGTACAATTAGGATTTATATAACTTTGTACTGCGTGTTTGTCAATAGGACAATGCGACTTAGATGTCATAATGGTTATAAGTTCCTGAGAAATCAAGGAAAATCACCTTCCTCAGCTTGCTTCCTCTATTTTATTGAAGAGTTTCTTTTCATTTACATGTAATGCAAAGACAACAATCATGATCGAAGCTATGTTATGTAGCTCCAGGAGATGCTCCAGTAGGTTCTATTCGGTTCTTTATGATGGGTAGCATGGGATTTCCTCGGTCATTGATAAGTTGAATGTAAGGAAATGCCAGAGAAACCCAAAACAAAAACTATCTTCTTTATTTCTGTGAAACCTCTCAAGAGAGGAATGATGTAGGTATTAAGCTCTTTTTATACAGGGTAGAAAATAAAGAAGGATAGAGAAATACAAACGGTAATTTCACTAGCTGTTGGACACCTGTGGCTAGAGTACACAATGGCTATTACAAAACCAAAAAGAAACAAAATTGGATTAATATAAAACAAAGACATTTTGACGTTGCATTTACTTTATACGATCAAGAGCTTTAGGATCGGATAATTGCTCATTCTTCTCTCCTATCTTCTGGCCATGAAAATCATTACAGCCTCTGAGGTCTCCAATAGAACTTGGTCAGCATTCTTCTTCCAAAATACTCTTTGTTGTGCAACTTTGTGTCCATCTCACCCTTCCGTTCTGGTCCTAACGCCCTTTTATGTTGGTTGCAGAATCTGGTTTTGGTTGTCATTATGTTTATGCTTGTCATATTTGGATGATTCATGTTTTCCAGAAAATGGAGAGGAACACAATGGGAGTTCGTTGGAATTAGCAAAGACTATGGAGAAGGCTCTAAAAGTAGCAGGTGGACACTCATCCACTGTGCTTGCAAAGAGAACGGCTAAATCCGGAGCAGAGTTTCTTTCCACCAGATCTTACCAGGGCCTTGACGTCATGAGCGAGCCACAACCATCAAATCTTCTTGCTGGCCGAACTGGAAGGGCGTCTCAGTATGATGATGAGATTAAGAGAGGGGTTGTCTCTTGACCATCGGCAGAGGGGGAATCGTTGTTGGCTTATTTTATGATAAATCTCGATAAGTTATTAACAAAAGCAGTATCCATGTGTTACAGCTCCTGTATCTTTTGGAGGGGAAAAATTATTTAAGAAATATATAGCTCCTATATAGCAAAGGGGCCCTCTTTTTATTGATATCTTGATTCTAGTGGTCTTTAAAAAGCTTTATGGTATGGGACTAGTAGTATTGGTTAAGAGATTTTCTGCTAACCAGTCTATACAGATCATATTATAGGCACATACTTTGATTGACTGAGATAAAAAGCACAAATTATTATGGTTTATACATGTGGGGAATGTGTGTGCTCGAGTGCATAGAGGTGTGCATGTACACGAATACGTGTGTGTCGTGTGCTGGCCGGCTTGCATCCGTACTACACACTAGCATCTAGCACCGTCTTGTGAAGAAAAAAGGGGTTTATGTATGGTTTTACAGTAGTAGCAATGCGAAGAATAAATTGCAACTCCATCTTATCATATGTGATCTCATACAAAAAGGGTAAGTTTTTATTCTTAAACGATGGGTATCTGGAAGTGCACAATGACTCCAACTCAAGACTAGAACTTGGGACTTTGCTTAAGGGAAACATGTGGGGAACCACTTGAACCAGGAGTTTGGTTGTTTTCACTTTTCCAGTTGTACTGTTGGGGTCTTTGTCAAGTGCCAGTTTACGTATTGAATGACAGGCCAATGAAGGTTATTTTGAATTTTAGATTTATACGCATTTTACATTTTGAATTTTCTTTTTCTGGAAATACATTGAAATGCTAAAAACATAACCAGCAGCAGATGTAGAAACGTTTTGCGTCGAACACGTTCTTAAGGGCAAAAATCTTCCTAAATGGGGGTGAAGTATGTATTTTCTCCCATGGATTTGACCAAAGGCTATATCCTTTTATTACAACAACAACAACTAAGCCTTTTCCCATACCAGATGGGGTCGGTTACATGGATTCTTTGTTTCATCCCTATCGTGTGCCATGTTAGCAATTAACTCACAATAGGTTAGATCATTCTTTATTGTTTCTTTCCAACACTTTTGTGGTCGTTCTCTAGCTCTTTTAATACTTTTCTAATTTAGTTTTTCATACCTTCTTATAGGTTCTTCTTTTGATATTCTTTCTTTATGTCCAAACCATCTTAAACAATATTCTCTCATTTTATCCTCTATTAGTGCGACTCCTAATTTGTTTCTAATAACCTCATTATGTATACGGTCTCTTCTTGTATGACCACTCATCCATCTCAACATCTTCATTTCTATCACACACATCTTTTGTACATGTTGATGATTAACTGCCCAACACTCAGAACCATAGAACATGGCAGGCCTAATTGCTGCTTTATAATATTTACCTTTTAACTTTAATGGTATCTTCTTATCACAAAGAATACCGATGCTCCTCTCCATTTTAACCAACCAACATTAATTTTATGCGTAACATCTCCATCTATTCTTCCATCACTTTGAAAAATTGACCCTAGGTATTTAAAACTTTCCTTTTGTGGGATGCAATGTGTGCCAATTTTAATTTCTATGTCCTCTAAAGTAACCAAATGATCAAACTTACATTCCATATATTCTTTCTTTGTTCTACCAAGTCGGAGGCCTGTGCTTTCTAATGTTTCTCTCCATAGTTCCAATTTTCTATTAACTTTTTCCTTAGACTCCTCCACTAATACAATGTCATCTGCAAATAACATACACCAAGGTCACCATTATAAATAAGTATGGACTTAAAGTTGATCTTTGATGTAACCCAATATTAACTTCAAAGAAGTTTGTCGTTCCTTCATGAGTCCTCACACATGTTTCTGCACCATCGTACATGTCTCTTATAAGGTTTATGTATGTCAATGGGATACCTTTTTTTTTCTAAAGTTCTCCAAAGAACCTCCCTCGGTACCCTATTATAAGTTTTTTCTAAATCAATAAATATCATGTGAAGGTCTTTCTTTTTTGCTCTAAAATGTTTCATACGATGTCTCAAAAGGTGAATCGCTTCAATAGTAGATCTGCCTGACATGAGTCCAAATTGGTTCTGTGTTATACTTGATACTTGTCTTAACCTACGTTCGATAATTCTTTCCCACAATTTCATAGTATGACTCATTAACTTGATAAACTCCACCCATGTAAGGGATCACCCTTGCATTGCCGGTCCCAAGCCCGGATAAAGGAGGAGGATTGTGTTAGGCTTCTGACAGTCAGCATAAAACTTCGTCGGATTTTATAACATGGATTACAAAAATTATGAGCATTGCTTTAGGGTATCCTCGCCTAGCGACGTGTTGCAGAGCCCGAATGCAGTAAGAAGTAAGCAAGGGCCACTACATTTTCGCCCGAATGTAGTGAATCAATTGTAGAGAGGGTTCCCACATCATGGATGAGTGTGGGTAAAGAAGTTAGTCCCGCTACATTACCGCGTGAATGTAGTGAAAAATTTTCAGAGAGGGTCTCCACATTTTGATTATGGACGGATGCGGGAGGAAAGGAAGCTAGTCCTAGATAATAAGATTCGTATTGGTTCTTGGAATATCGGAACATTATCGGGTAAGCTAATGTAGGTGGTAGATACTATGATTCGGAGAAAGATTCATATTCTATGTTTACAAGAGACAAAATGGGTTGGAGAAAAAGCAAAGGAGATAGAGGATAATGGTTTTAAATTATGGTACTCAGGTAAAGAAAAGGCTCGAAATGGAGTTGGTATTATCATAAATAAAGATTTAAAGGAGAGTGTAGTAGACATACAACGATATGGTGACCGAATCATGACGTTGAAATTAATGTTTGGAGCAGAGGTTTTGAATATAGTTTGTGCTTACGCAACCCAAGTAGGACTAGAAGATAGTATAAAGATAGTTTTTTGGGAAGAGTTAGATAAGGTGTTTCAAAAGATTCCACAAAGGAAGATGATTTGTTTAGGAGGAGATTTGAATGGACATGTCAGTAAAGAGGCATTAGGATATCAAGGGATTCATGAAAACTTTGGTTTTGGGGATATAAACGAGGAAGGTAGGAAGATTTTAAATTTTGCTATGGCATTTGATCTCTTTATAGTCAATACAATCTTCAAAACACAAGATGAACATTTAATTACTTATAAGAGTGGCTTATCATAAACACAAATTGATTACTTTATTTCTAGAAAAAATGATAGAGCGTGTTGTAGATTGTAAGTTAATTCCAGGAGAAAGCTTAACCACCCAACATCGACTTTTAGTTATGGATTTTCAAATAAAAAGATGAGCAAAGAAGAAAAGAGTGCATCGAGCTATTCGAACTAAATGGTAGAACCTCAAAAGCGAGAAAGAAGATATATTTAAACAGAAAGTCCTTCAAGGAGATGTTTGGAATTATGTTGGCACACCCTGTGTGATATGTGAAACAATATGGCTATACATATTAGGAAAGTGGCGAAAGATGTGTTAGCTGTATCTAAGGGAGACGTACCAGCACAAAAAGAAGCTTGGTGGTGGAGTGAAGTAGTGCAAAATAAAATCAAGGCAAAGAGGGCATGTTACAAATTACATTATGCTAAGAAAACTAGTGAAACTTTAGAGGCTTATAAGAAAGCAAAGAAGAAAGAGAAAAAGGCCGTGAGTGAAGCAAAACTAAAATTTGGGAGAATTTATATAAAAAACTCAACTCAAAAGAGGTAGAAAGAGATATTTTTAAGATAGCTAGGGCTAGAGATAAGAAAACTAAAGATCTTAATTATGTTCGATACATAAAAGACGAGGATGAAAAAATTCTAGTGGCAAATGATGATATAAGAAATAGATGGAAAAACTTTTTTTATGATCTTTTTAATGAAAATAAAGATGTTAGTATTAGTTTAGGAGATTTAGCAAAGTCAGAAAAGTATATAAACCACAATTTCTACCAACGTATTCAAAAGAATGAAGTCAAAGAGGCTCTTAAACATATGAAAGGTGGTAAATCGGTAGGACCAAATCATATTCCTATAGAAGTTTGGAAAATATTAGGAGAAATAGGAATCATTTGGCTCACAAGACTATTTAATGAAATATGGAAAATCCAAAAGATGCCCGAGGAATGGAGAACAAGTACACTTATACCCATATATAAGAACAAGGGAGACATTCAAAATTGTGTGAATTATCAAGGTATCAAGTTAATGAGTCATACTATAAAATTATGGGAAAGAATTATCAAACGTAGGTTAAGACAATTATCAAGTATAACAAAGAACCAATTTGGATTCATGCCAGGCAGATCTACTATTGAAGCAATTCACCTTTTGAGACTTCTTATGAAACATTTTAGCGAAAAAAAGAAAGACCTTCACATGATATTTATTGATCTAGAAAAAACTTATGATAGGGTACCGAGGGAGGTTCTTTGGAGAACTTTGGAAAAAAGAGGTATCCCATTGACATATATTAACCTTATAAGAGATATGTATGATGGTGCAAAAACATGAGTGAGGACTCATGAAGGAATGACAGACTTCTTTGAAGTTAATATTGGGTTACATCAAGGATCAACTTTAAGTCCATACTTATTTATAATTGTGATGGATGAGTTAACAAAACATATTCAAGATGAAGTACCTTGGTGTATGTTATTTGCATATGACATTGTATTAGTGGAGGAGTCTAAAGAAAAAGTTAATAGAAAATTGGAACTATGGAGAGAAACATTAGAACGCAAAGGCCTCCGACTTAGTAGAACAAAGACAGAATATATGGAATGCAAGTTTGATCATTTGGTTACTTCAGAGGACATAGAAATTAAAATTGGCACACATTACATCCCCCAAAAGGAAAGTTTTAAATACCTAGGGTCACTTTTTCAGAGTGATGAAAGAATTGATGGAGATGTTATGCATAGAATTAATGCTGGTTGGTTAAAATAAAGAGGAGCATCACGTATTCTTTGTGATAAGAAGATATCATTAAAGTTAAAAGGTAAATATTATAGTGAGGATGAAAAAATTATAGTGGCAAATGATGATATAAGAAATAGATGAAAAAACTATTTTATAAGCTTTTCAATGAAAATAAATATGTTAGTATTAGCTTAGGAGAGTTAGCCAAATTAGAAAAGTATATAAATAACAATTCCTACCGACGTATTCAAAAGAATGAAGTCAAAGAGGCTCTTAAACATTTGAAGGGTGGTAAATCAGTAGGACCATATAATATTCCTATAAAAGTTTAGAAAATATTAGAAGAAATAGGAATCACTTGGCTCACAAGACTATTTAATGAAATATGGAGAAACCAAAAGATGCCCCAGGAATGGTGGGCGAGTACACTTATAGCCATATATAAGAACAAGTGAGACATTCAGAATTATGCGAATTATCGAGGTATCAAGTTAATGAGTCAACAACAACAACTAAGCCTTTTCCCATAATAGACGGGGTCGGTTACATGGATTCTTTGTTTCCACAGATCCCTATCGTGTGTCATATTAGCAGTTAACTCCCAATAAGCTAGATCATTCTTTATTGTTTCTTTCCAACACTTTTGTGGCCGTCCTCTACCTCTTTTAATACTTTCCAAATTTAGTTTTTCTAGCCTTCTTACAGGTTCTTCTTTTGGTCTTCTTTCTATATGTTCAAACCATCTTAAACAATGTTCTCTCATTTTATCCTCTAATGGTGTCACTCATAATTTATTTCTAATAACATCATTATGTATACGGTCTTTTCTTGTATGACCACTCATCCATATCAATATCTTCATTTCTGTCACAGACATCTTTTGTAGATGTTGATGATTAACTGCCCAACACTCAGCTAACATAATTAAGATCTTTAGTTTTCTTATCTCTAGCCCTAGATATCTTAAAAATATCTCTTTCTACCTTTTTTGAGTTGAGTTTTTTATATAAATTCTCCCAAATTTTAATTTTGCTTCACTCACGGTCTTTTTCTCTTTCTTCTTTGCTTTCTTATAAGCCTCTAAAGTTTCACTAGTTTTCTTAGAATAATGTAATTTGTAACATGCCCTCTTTGCCTTGATTTTATTTTGCACTACTTCATTCCACCACCAAGCTTCTTTTTGTGCTGGTACATCTCCCTTAGATACAGCTAACACATCTTTTGCCACTTTCCTAATATGTATAGTCATATTGTTTCACATATCACAGGGTGTGCCAACATAATTCCAAACATCTCCTTGAAGGACTTTCTGTTTAAATATATCTTCTTTCTCACTTTTGAGGTTCCACCATTTAGTTAGAATAGCTCGATGCACTCTTTTTTTCTTTGTCCATTTTCTTATTTGTAAATACACTCTATCTTTTTTTCTAGAAATAAAGTAATCAATTTGTGTTTGTGATAAGCCACTTTTATAAGTAATTAAATGTTGATCACGTTTTTTGAAGATTGCATTGACTATAAAGAGATCAAATGCCATAGCAAAATTTAAAATCTTCCTACCTTCCTCATTTATATCCCCAAAACCAAAGTTTTCATGAATACCTTGCTATCCTAATGCCTCTTTACCGACGTGTCCATTTAAGTTTCCTCCTAAACAAATCATCTCCCTTTGTGGAATCTTTTGAATCACCTTATCTAACTCTTCTCAAAAAGTTGTCTTTATACTATCTTCTAGTCTTACTTGGGGTGTATAAGCACAAACAACATTTAAAACCTATGCTCTTAACACTAATTTCAACGTCATGATTTGGTCACCATATCCTTTTATTAGTTTCCAAAAATTCGGGTGGGGTGGACGTTCAACCCTGGCTCGATGTGGATCAATTACTGAACAAAATAAATATAAATCATATTTTTTTGCTAAATAAGTTGTTAGACTCTCATTCATGCTAATCCAAAATGTTCAATTGGTAAAATAGATTGATTTACATTCAAAAGCCAAAAAGGTACATATTCTTTTTAAACTTTTAAGTTTTGCATTTGAATTGAGATCACCTATTTCTCCAATCAGATGGGCCGGAATGACAAGGATTGTCTAGCATGTCTATTAATTCTCAATTTTCACACACACACACACGCACACACACACACACACATATATATATATATATATATATATATATATATATATATGTCCGTATGTGTGTGCGCGCATGTGTGTGATGCAATCATGCAGGAGAGCCATTTGCTATGGCACTTGAACGTAGTTTTTAAACTTATTAAAATGTAGTCGTCGGATAGCATAAATCACGGGATCCTGTCAAACAGCAGGTACTTGCAATCAGAAAAATGGATGGATGTCGGTGAACGATTAAAAGCTGATGCAAAAGTTTGCTTTTCTTTCAAAAAAATCAACGGGTCAACGCCGTACTTTTCACAAGATCACGGGACATAGAGCCAATGGCCACAAGATCAGGGATCCCATCGATGGTCAAACTGATCTTTTCAAACTTGGCTTCTCACAAAGTGAACGAGTCAATTTATTTAATAATTTTTTTCTAAAATAGTGGAATTATGGACCAGCAATGTTGGATGACACAAGGCGTTGTTAAATTATTCAACATTCATATAAGATCAGAGACCAAGACTAGGCGGTAGCTTGTGAACACAAGGAAATACCGGATCCACAAAAGGTCATCCGAGATAAAATATTGGTATAACATTAATAAAAGATCAAATGTCAATTTAGAAAAAAAAAGCATTTGATGCACCTTCGACTTTTAAGAATATGAGAGAGCCCTTTAATGGCGGCCCCTCAAATAATTTTGTAAAGTTAATAAGAGCTGCTCTCTCTGAAATTCTCTGTGGATTTTGTCTAACTTCAGGTTTCTTTGAATTTCTTGATTGCATAGATTGTGAATCGATTCATGGTTATTTTCTGAGAAATTTAAGGATTTTGTTTCATTAGTGCTTCCATGAGTTGATTAAGAAGTAACTTGATTTCTTTTTCATTATTTCTTATTTAGGGAATAAAACCGCTAATCTTTTCCAGTTTCACATATTACCAGCTGCATATCATTTCTTGTTTCTTATTTGATTAATGTCAAATAATCAAAATGTTGTGTTTTTTCCTTTGTTCTGTTTGTAATAAGGTTTTATTGCTTTATCTGTTTTATTTGGTATATATATATATATATATATATATATATATATATATAATCTTCTTTTACTTAATTATATTAATGATATTGTTTCCAAGTAATATCTATGCTACGCATTGTAAATATTTTAAGTTGAGTGTTTATAGTGTACATAGTATATAGTTGTCCATAGTTCAATAAATGAACAAAATTGCTTGGCATAGATCGCCCCCCCTCCCCAAATCCTGGCTCCGCCTCTCTCTCTCTCTCTCTCTCTCTCTCTCTCTCTCTCCACAATCAGCAAGGACTGCGGTACCTGAAGGGTCATTTCACGGGTTAAAAGATCATGAGTTCGATAACCAGGTCGTGCATCTAGTTCGGGCTCCATTGTAAATATCGTAGGACCCTACAACACGGCGATAAATCTGTATCATACAGTACGTGATACCAGTGGCAGATCTAGAAAATAGTATGGGAGGGGGCAACATGCATATTTCATCTTGTTAGGGGAGCCAAGCATGAATCTTAACCATATATTTATCGTAGAATGTAGGTTTTACGGTTAAATCTACCATTGCGTGATACGGTATAGTACATGTGATTTTTAACGTAAAAAAATCTACAATATACACCTCACTAGGAGGGTCAAAACAAACCAAATAAATGTATACATCATTCTAATTTCTTATTTTAAAACTTAAGGTTGACGACTATTAATGGATTTAGAATACACATGAGATTTTTAGAGAGAAAGGGATTGGTCTTGAAGGAAGGAACACAAGAGCCAAAGAAGTTGGTGTAAAGGGTTTAAACACACACAAGTTTTGATTTAAAAATACAATTTTTGAAACTTACATCATGTGCCCATATTGCAATGAGCACACAATACATCTCGATACAGTGTGATAAATTATGTTTTGCAGTACAAATACCTGAATTGTTTCGATTCAAATACCGATATGCATAATAGACATCAGGTTCGCTACTACTATTTTTACAACATTTCTTCCACAAAAAAAAAAAAGAACGAATGGGAGACAGGTTTAAGGTACTTTGAACCTTTGCAAGAGGCACATGAATGCGTGTGATAATTCCGAACGTGAATACATTAAAAAGAACAGTAAAGGATGATCTTGTTTCTTCAGAATTAGAAGCCAATGTGATAAAAGATATTGTACAATTGCTATTAAGAAACCATATAGTATATATCCTTCTTAGTAAGATTTGTTTTTGGTATTAGTTGTGCTTTCTGTATATTTGGATTTGGATCGAGGAAAACGAAACCGAAATTCGCAACAAGGATGATGGATAGCTATACCAACTGGATCAGTTTTTCAACCTAGAAATGGTTCCAGAATCAACACGATCCTGGACATATCAAATTTAATCTAGGGCTGGCAATAGAACACGAAGACCCGACACAAGCATGACCTCTGAGGTTCATGTTTGTGTCTAACAACATAACACAAAGAAATTGGGTTGTGTTCTCATTGGCCTGTTTTCAACACCACGATGACACGACGGAACATGGAACACAAAGTTGATGGCAAATATAAACGCCCATGCGAAACCCAACGTGCACATGTCAAATTCCTACTTGAATCCACACGAAGTAATATATATACATATATAAAAAGAGAGGAGCGGAGAGGGCTTTTATGCTAGACATTCTTTGATTATCATCACTATTGTTCATGCGATCAATATGATCAAGGCACTCATCCCACATTGCATTTAATGTATATATATATATATATATATATATATATATATATATATATATAATGATATTGATATTGATTTTCGTGTTGATATTTATAAGTGGTTCGATCTAAGTCGTTCGTGCGATTGCACGTACAACATTTATTGTCTAGTATTGGCTTGCATGAGATAGTGTCTAACAATTCCCAATTTTCATATATATATATATATATATATATATATATGAGTATAGTATGTGAAGCTTGTTATATGCTAACAACATTGCATGCTGACATATTCAAAGAAATCTCAATGGTTCAATTTTAAAAATGAATGATTAATATTTGAATTTTAAAATAAAAAAGTACTCATATACTTTTTGCAAGTATATTTAATTCTCAAAGGTTGGAATTACGAAATGAATATGCAATATGTAATGTGCGTGTGTGTATATATATATATATATATATATATATAGCATCATTTCAGGTCAACCTATTTCAAATAATTACCAAATGACACAATTATTAAAAAATGCTCCAAGCCCATCCTGGATTGTGCAACCCAAAATTGTAGGCGTTGACCTGAGTCTCAGTAATAGACATTGACAAAGTTGAACCATGGTAGGTACCATTTATTGAGAATAGACCTAACCATCAATCTCTCTTCAAAAAAAGACTTTGCGTGGACTTTGTGGTGTTCGGATAAGCCCAGCCTTGGCTATAAATACAGCACTCACCCATTCACTTCCCTCCACACAAAACCCATCTTGCATTGCACACAAACAAGCAATCAACATGCACATGCTTCACTCTTTGATGCTGACCCTCTTGGTCGGAATCCTCGCCGCAGTTCGGCTAGACTCTGTTTACGGGCAAAATTGTGGCTGCGCGTCGAACCTTTGTTGTAGCAGGTGGGGGTATTGCGGCACCGGCGATGCATATTGTGGCGTCGGTTGCCGAGAAGGACCTTGCTATAACAAACCTAGTCGAGGTGGTGGCAACAATGGTGTAATGGTAAGTGATATAGTTACACCAGGCTTCTTTGCTGGGATAATAAACCAGGCTGCCCCTAATTGTGCTGGTAAGAATTTCTACAGTCGTGAAGCCTTCCTCAATGCACTCGGCTCTTACCCCGGATTCGGCAGAACTGGGACCGCTGCCGACTCCAAGCGCGAGATCGCCGCCTTCTTTGCACATGTGACACACGAGACTGGACGTAAGTTTTCTTCCTCATTACTTTTCTAATTCATTTTAAGATTAAGCTGATTAAGTTGTTAGCTTGATCTTAATTCATATAATAGTTGGTGCATGCAACGAAGTTTGAATGGCCTAATTGAGGAACTTCTGCTAGGCCTTTGAGGTAAATTGTGGATCCAAGTCCGAGCCTAGAATACAGGGTCATTCAATTGGATCTGGATTTCTGACCCAATATAAAGTGTACCGCATGAATCCAGTATCCAAAACCCTAAACCGACGAAGTAAGAGGTGGTTGCTTGCACATCCTAATAGATAGTATTGCAATTTCGTGTTCTGTCATGATCGTGCCATGTCATTTTCTTCTTTTTCATTTAAAGCAGCTTGACTGTGATTTCATGTTCGTGTCAGAACATATCAACCCAACTATGGCTCAGCCTCTTTCGTGTCATTCTGGGATAATAAGGTTTTCTGTCCCCAGAAAACAAAATTTACTGGATTAGGCTAAAGATTAATATATATATATATATAGGTAATGTTGAATGCATAATGTTTTTTTGGTGTATAATCTTACATAAACATTTTCATTGTTTAATCCTTAGTGATAAAGATTTGAATTAAAAGTATATCATACTTTGGATTTTAACTCCGCGTGGATTTTAACTCTGCCCATGTAAGGGATCACCCTTGCATGATGGGTCCCAAGCGTGTGAATAAATGATGAGGGTTGCGTTAGGCATTATACGGCCCATCATAATAAAACTTTGTCTTATTTACCATGGAGCCCCATCTAGTATGAGAAAAGGCTTAGTTGTTGTTGTATTATACTTTTGTATTTTGTATTTAATATATATAATTCAATGTATTATGTGCATTAAATGTAAAGTAATTCAAATCTCATTGTTGAGCTCACAGATCTGAGATGTTTATGTAAGATTATACACCAAAATACATTATACATTTAGTATTACCTATATATATACACATACATGTGTGTGAAGTGAGAGAGAGAGGTGACTAATTTTGCATGAACAAATACTGTGCAGATTTCTGCTACATTGAGGAAATAAATGGAGCTTCAAGGAACTACTGCGACCGGACCAACACTCAGTATCCTTGTGTACCCGGCAAGGCTTACTACGGGCGTGGACCGATCCAATTGTCATGGAACTTCAACTACGGGCCGGCTGGAAGGAGCATCGGCTTCGACGGGCTGAACAACCCGGAGATTGTGGCCACCAACCCTGTCATCTCATTCAAGACAGCCCTATGGTACTGGGTAAATAACGTGCAGGCAGTCTTGGGCCAAGGGTTTGGCGCTACCACTCGGGCCATCAATGGCGCACTTGAATGCGGTAGGAACAGCCCAGCCATGCAGGCTCGGGTTCGCTACTACCTTGCCTACTGCCAGCAGCTTGGTGTTGCACCAGGGGACAACCTCACTTGCTAATGAAGCTCATTTTGTCTTAGTCATCATGCTTCAGTGACAATAATAAATTTGATGGCTTTTTCCATTGATGCATAATAATATTTTTAGTATATGATTTATAATATGAATAAATTAAGAGAAAAGAAAACTTCTCAATAACAGTTTTTTTGGTTATTTGCAATTAAGGACCTTGAGGTTTAGAAATCATCATTGTAGTACCTTGTGGTTTTTGCTAAGTCATAGGTTGCAAGAAAATTATTGGCTCCATTACAGGAACTTAATTAATTTTCTTGCTTCTTATGTGGCAAATACATCACATAGTAGATTGGATAATAGATATATAATTGGATCTAAAACACCATAATTGAATTTTCTTTTGTGGTTTGATTTTTTTTTTGTGTGGATCAAACCTAAAGGTCTTTAATTATAAATAATCAAAACCTCGTGGTACTTTTGAAAAAAATTCCCTTAAGAAAATAACCCCAAATCGTGACTCTCTTGCTTGGTCAAGTACGTGGGCATGGGATAAAAGGTGCCCAAGACCGACTCTAACCATATGAATAGAAATAATCTATAAATATAAATATACACGTATTATATATAGTTGAAATTTCAAAGTTTCAGCCACCTAACCTTAACATTTATCAACTATCCGAGTTAGATTACGGAAAAATTATACAAAAGTACCTTAAGGTTTTCGAGTTTTTTTAATTTTGTTCCTATGGTTTTAAAAATGTTCGATTCTACTTATGGTTTTGGATGGTTATCAAATCACCTACAAATGACGTGGAAAACAGATTTAGGTGTAGGAGGGTGATGTGGATGGTGACTCAACATTCACATCATTATTAACTATTATATTAATAATATTTAATATTAATTAGCATTAACATTTAAATTTAGTTAATATTTAGGTATTATTAAATAATAAGTTAATATTATTAAATGTAAGATATAACAATTAATAATATTAAATAATATCAAATTTAGTTAATATATAAGTATTAAATGAAAAGTTTAATATACCTTTAGCATTATTAAATTTTACATACAACAATTAATAATATTAAAGGATACTTAATATTAACTAAATTTAATTTTAAAAATTAATTAATACTTAAGTATAATAATGTTATAACATGACATGCCATGTGATGTTGATTGTGACATTTGATCCAATGATGATGTGATATCTTTCTCAACTAAGATAAGGTGACATGATAATTGATGTGTTACATGAGATTAAGGGTAATGACTTTAGACACCTGAAATAAATATCGAAAATGACAAGGTAGCAAACAACCATACTTTTATTGAGATTAGAGTTTTGATATGGATCATTCTATGCTCCCTCCATGAGATATAGGTTTACCGGTCTCCAACCCACCTTATTGCCATCCCTATTACACTCTATATTAAGGGTTCTATTTTCTGTATTCCTTTTGGTGGAGCC